>CM076584.1:492366943-492769046 GCA_034641835.2 Pinus albicaulis | reverse complement strand
TTTAGCGACACCAACAGCATTTGGGCCCACCCATAGTAGGTCCCACCCAATACACTTTCCACTAACATCATCTGCCCCCCAGTGATGTGATGGAACGCCTGGCTGCCCAGGATTCGCAGCACAGCTGCGGCCACTGCACGGGTGTCTAGCCTCTCTAGATCCCCGATCGGTATTCGAGTCCCCTTGACTTGGAGACCCGGTTGACAACGGTGTTCCACGAACTCCATGATATGTCGCCCCCGCGACAACACTGGCTGTGTGTTTCCCACCATCCCCAGTGGCGGGAGACCAGTCAGAAAGTATACATCCTAGACCGTCAGTTCGATCCTATGCCCCTGCACCACAAAGATCTCCTGATCTGGATCCCAATAACTGATAATCCGGGCCAGTAACGGTTCCCCTGCTCTCATCAATGGGTTCTCCACAAACTTGAGAACCCCAAATCTGGCCAATACACGACGGACACCCTGATTCGCCTGGATCTCTGTCCGAAGTGTCCCCAGATCTCTCTCTCTCCAGTTGACCCGTAACTCTGCCATACCTGCACAAACACATCATTTTTTTCAGCGTTCAGATCGGGAAAACCATAACCAAACACCAAAACCCAACTTCCAGCTATAAAACAGCACCAAAACCCCCTTCATCTCCCAGGTCGCAGTTTTCTGCCATTTTCTGGACCAGGTCGCACTTTTTGCCCTTAAACCTGCGTCCTAGGTCGCACTTTTTGCCCCAAAAAGTGCGACCCGGCCGTAGAGATGAAGAGGAGGCTGTTTCTAGGATTTTGGGCCCTAAACTGAAAAAATAATCCATCACAATGCAAGAGAAAGGTTAGGCCTCCTACCTCCAACTGACGGATCTCGATTCCAACGGTCGGTTTGTCCGCTACGCTCGCCGCAAGATTTAGGGCCTTCTCTCCTCTCCACGTTCACCACAGCAACAATAGCAAATGAATGATTTTGGAGGGAAAACTGCCTTATTAAAAGAGAACCACCGTTTCTTCTTTCGACTGCTGCGACCACACCGTAGCCCTGTTCGACGAACCGTTAGCACCGCTGGAAATCTCTCACCGAGCTCTCAAATGGGTTTTTGTTAGTTTTTGGTGATTTGATACTTCACCTGGGCACATTTTGTCCAAGAAGGGTCACTTCACTGCTCCTTAAAATCGAATTTCCTCACTTACGACACTTGTACTTGGGGCACCATATTGCTCCCTTACTTGTCCACGTTCGTGTCGATTTTCGTCATGAGTTCCCACTTTGTACTCATGCTTCCAGGTCCCCCATTAGGGCCCTTACTGTGTGGCAGCACCATCGAGTCGCCCTTGTTTAGAGCATCCAAGTTGAGTCATCATTTCATCCATGGAGTCTATACCACGTCCCTTTGCACCCCACTATAGCTCTCCACCCTTCATTGCTTGGTCTCTCTCTTGTGTCGCACATTATGACCTTCAGTCTCACTGTCCCCTATCCCTTATGATCTTGTGTCAGTGGCTGCCATGTCATCCATGCTCTTTATGCTCTAACAAGGGAAGTCGTCCATTCGCTACTCAGTCCTTCCCATTTCCACTATCATCATTAGTGTCAGTCTGTCCGTCGCTCTATTGTTTTCTCTCGTGCCTTAGTTGAGGATCTCTCATTGCCTCACCTATGGCGGACCTCCTTCTGTCGACATCAGCACATTTATTCCAGAAGCAAGGTCTAGAGGGCGGTGTACCTTGGTTACAGCTTCCACTCTTTTTCGGTGCCTCGGATCAGGCAGGGGGATCTCTCATTTCCCTTTGACTTGATTGTTTCTCCAGCTCCTTTCAGCATGATCGAGATTCGTATACTTGACGGTCCAGTGACCCAGCAGTAGCTCTTGATGATTCCCGGGTATGTGTGAGATTTCTCAACCCTCATGAGGGGGTGGCCCTGCAGGTAGCCCCCCACATGCCCGGATGACCTCTTCTTTGCAGCCTTTGATGCCGCTCCAGCTTTTGATGATGTTGGCCCTAGCCACTTGCAGCACCTCTTTGATTTGCATGTATCGGTCAGATTTTGTGAGCCCTTCCCCATTTACAGGGGGCATTTGGGTTGTATTTATCTCATGTACTCAGATATTATTGTACTAGTCCTGGCTGTTATCCCAGGCACAGCATGTATGTGAGACTCTTCATTGTATTTTTATCTGGCCTTTGTTTATGCCAGCTGTACTCTATGGTTCGGTCCCTTGTTTATTGGACACACTATTCTTTTGTACTTTGTCACGGCGGGCATAGGTATGCCTCCCCCGCCGCCTTCAGCACAGGTACCCTCTCATAAAAAGAGACTTGTTGCACCTGCGAGTCTCGTCTCCTCAGGGTCTAGTCCTTCAGCACACTATCTACCCCACCTTTCTCTCTCTGACTTCCCTTTTGTTTTCTAGTGATCGAGTTCTTACAACGTACTTCGGTCATACGATTTGCTCCTGACACTCGCACGCTGGGGGGCAATCTGTTACACCATTTTTTGGTCATCTAACCTACCATCATTAGATGGACCCAAGTACACCATGTAAGACCAATTTTACCCTCAGTAAAATTTCCTTCACTATGTTAAATAACTTAATAAACCACATTTATTAGGTTGTTTATGGTCCAAACAGGAAACCCCAAAAGGAAATATTAAACAAACTTATATTTGTTTGATTTTCCTCATGGAATAATTAATTAAACCATAATTTAATTATTATTCCCAGTCATGTTTAACCCAAAAACAAAGAAATTAATGAGATAAACCCATAGTTATCTTATTATTTTCTAGGAATAATTATTTAAATAATATTTCTTGTTAAATATGACCAAATCAACCACCATTAATTAAATAAATCATTATTTATTTGATTATATCCCAACCACTTCCTTAAAAAGATAAATAAATCATTTATTTATTTATTCTTCACTAATCAAGGGATTTGACCTAAGTCAAACACCCTTTCCCTCCAACAAATAATAATAAAATATTCCATAGATGTGGATCTAGATTTGATTAACATTATTTTAATCATGCACCAAGATCTAGAATGACCCAATATTTTGTTATAAATAGGAGGGTTTTCCCCATCATTCTTCACCTTTTGTTGCCTACTAGATCACTCTGGATCTATACACTTGGTCTCATTTCTATCATTGGCTCCCATTGAGCTCTATTTTCTGCATTGGGTTTTCTACATCTACAAGAGAGAGAAAGCTTAGATCTGAAGTGCTGAGGACTACAAAGAACCCATCCCATTGAGGAGAGCTAGATACACCTTCTTGTTTTCCTCCCAGGTGCCCTGTAATATAAAATTCTTTCAAAAAATCGTGTTCTTGTCTTGTCTGTTGGATGCATGGAGCAAACCCTTTATTTTACTGCTTAATGTCTTTCCATTTATAGATCTGTTTGTTGCAGCATTTTAATTACTAATCGCAGATCTGAAGATGTTTGGCAGCCTCTATTGTTGTTAGGGCTATTAGTTATGCGTAGCTAAAGTGGTTATTTTTCGTACACTTCGACGAAGAATTCATACTAACACCTACAAAGGGCATTCTTCTCCATCACTATTTGAAAAAGAAATATTTGCATCCTCCAGTCCATAGGCAGTGTCTTCAGTAGAATCGTCTACTGGACCTTCCAGGTACAATGGGTGTGGTACCTGATCCTATTGTTCCTTTGCTTCCCTTGGTAATATTTTTAGGGGTGGTTTCCTGTACTGAGGGTTATAACCTCTGTTTTGAGCATTATGGAAATTCTTGGAGGCTGAATTCTTGGCTTCCAATTCAAGCTTGACTAGTTTACTAGAAAGGTTCTTAATCATTTTGCTCATTTCTTCAATTCTGTCATTAGCTGAGTCTCTGTCTTGATAAGAGGTGGATACCTCTTCTTTGCCCCTTCTTCTAGTATCTTGTTCAGATTTTCCCTTTGATTTTCCAATGGAGGCAAAGTTTGCTTCCAACTCTAGTGCATCTAACTGAGCATCATATAGAGTAGCAGGCTTTCTTTCTCTGAGAGAGAAACCAAATTCTGAATCAAAATTTGCTACAAAAACAACCTTAGCAGTAGTTTGATGTGGTTTGATATCAGCAGGAAGACTCAAGTACAACTTATTAAATCTCTTGATAAATTCTGACACCCCTTCATTATGTCTTTTCTTGAGTGTATTAAACTCAGTAAGACAATGTCCATGGTCCTTATTCTCTCCCCATTTTCTGAGAAAAGTATCTTCCATATTATCCCAAGTGGTAACAGAACGGTTTGTCAGTGTCTTAAACCATTTTCGGGCTTCTCCATCAAGAGATTGGACAAACAGCCTTAAGACTACATCTAGATGTTCCACATTAAAATTCTCTGCAAAAGAACAGAATACGTCAAGATTTTTTTAAGCATCAATCTCATTTTCCCCATTGAATCGGGGTAAAATCTTCAGATAATCTTGTGGCATATCATTCAACACTTGAGGTAATTCCAGGGGGGCATATTTATTTAACAGGAAGCCTGGAACATTGGCCATTGGAGGAGGTGGAGGTAATACAATATTTTGATGAGTGAGAGGAGGAGGAGGAGGAGGAGGGGGAAGTGGAGTATGAATAACAATAGGAATGTAATGAACAAAAGCTTGAGGTGTTGAGGGGAAAAAAGGTCTGTTAATAGCAGATACTTCAGTGACTTCCTTGACCTCTTCGACCTCAGGAGTAGGGTGAAAATTATCTTTAAATCGGACACCTTCTATGGGTGGACTATTTGAGTAGTAATCGGTATCTCCCACAGTGGAGTCAGGACCTTGCACTTGGGAATCTTGAGAAGAAGAGGATGGGAAGTATTCTATAGACAATTCAGGGATTTCAGTGTGAACTGATTTCCTTTCCCTCCAATTTCTTCTATGTATGATCTTCTCTGGGTCAGACACTGAAGATTTCTTTGGCTGTGATTTATCTGACCTCAGGTGTGGCTTACGAGGAGCCAAGACTGCAAATAAATTTATCTAAAGAAAAACCAATGTGGAGTCGCCAAGGTGAGGGATCTACAACTCTCAACTCTCCATACTCACCTACTTGAAGAGTGAATTAGGTTTTGTCGAGGCCCAAGGATTTAAATTTTCTCAACTTCTTTCCCCGGCAATAGCGCCAAAAAGATGTTATCGCTCCTAGAGACAGCCTAGAGTTGTGATAGACCAGTGCCTAGGACATCTCATATTAGCAAGGAGCACATGATATAACAAGGGAAGTTATCAATAAAAATCTCTCATGCTATTCTCTTGTAAACAAGAAGGTTAATTTAAGTGGGACCAAAACTTACAGAAACTGACATAGAGGAAGGAATATTGTAGGGGCAATATTCCAAACTCCAATATAAAAGCAACAGACAATTCAGAGATAACTTACTGTAAAGAGGGCCAATTCAAAAATACCTCACAGAAATAAATTATCAGAAGGAGTATGTAGTGAATGAAATATTGAGAAGATATTAGTTATCATTGAGCTGATATCCAGATACACCATACCACCATGCATGGGCTTACCAATCTAAGAATCCATACATGACAATAGCGTTTTAAAAACACCCTCCCAAAGAAACTAATATAGCAGAAATACGATTTAAATGAATAATGGAACAGAATATCATGCCTGAGCCATATTTAAAGTGCTTGACTAATCCAAGCATGGGTATCAACTAGGATAAATCCATACTGAAATCAGTGAGCCACTCGCATTCCAGAAACATGATACAGGAAGGATGGATGAAATGAAATGATCTATTTAAATAACACATAAGAGAAAGTTACAGACTGTGAAATACCAAAGACCAGAATCCTCTTTAACAGATGGAACTCCTCCTCACTGAGACCCTATGGGCTATGTGCCTTCATACAGGAGTTCAACAAAATGTATACAAAAATCCTTTCACTGCATAATTTTCTGATAAAATTTGGAACCCTAAATCATCTATTCTCCGGGAGCTTTCTAGGAGAAAAAGAAAGCCCCAAAAGGGAGTAGGTGATGAACATTTAATTTGCTTCATAAAGGCAGGATGGCGGAAACATGCACACCCATACTGCTTGATGACTCTGTAGTTATGTATGTACTCTGTAGCCTGCTTTCTAGAATAAATGCGCTGGGTGAAAATCTCTTCAGGAACACGGCATAGAAGTAAAATCACATAAACATTTTGTCCTTTCCTGAAAGAAAATTCTGCTGAAATGAAACCTTGAGGGAAATGTTGTCTACACATGGTACCTTCTGTGTGATCCATGATATCTTTGATCTGGGACCTTTGCCATTTAAATATTGAATCCGAGCTCAAAATCTTCAATTGTAGCTATTGAATTCTTTGATCTCCCACTGATACTCTTTGCTGCAACATTAATGTCTCTGATTGAAAAATCGGTGCTTTGAATGACTCCGAAGGGTTTGACAGAGTTTAACCTTTCTTCTTTAATGGAAGTCACGTCGTAATAGCTTCACAGGCCCCTCTCCATAATTCTAGCCTCTGAGAAATGGTCCTTTACGGTGTTTTCCGCTACTGTAATGGAGGTTGTAAATCATGGCGATTTTTTGCCTCAATATCCCTGCAAAACCCAAAAACGTGTTAAGAAAAATATTCACGAGAAGGGTGAATGCATTGATGGCCATCGAACTGGTGGTAGGATTGTGGAAGGATGATGAAAAATGCAGTGCAAGGCGTTGCGGAATGGTGATGCAGCATGGCGGACACAGTGAGGAATGAACGTGAAAATACGGAAAAATGAAGAAATGGACCAAATATAGACCCGAGGTGGCAGAGAGCACATGGAGAAAAATTGGAGGACATGTGGCGCGATACCAAGACAATAGGAAATAGATGACGTGGAGAGCTGACGGTGGGACCGGTCAAAGGCGGGGGCGATCAAATCTGAACCGTCCAATCTCAGGGGGAGATCGACGGTTTTGAATGCATCGAAGGTGATGGACAGTGGGCCAGGAGCACTGTACACTTGGATTAACACCCGTGCAGCTTCGTGGAGCGACAACCGTCGGATGGGCCGCTCTAGATCGGGTGGCTCACGTGCATATCGCGCCGCATCTTCTACCAAATAATAACGCGCGATGAAGGGTGGTTTTTTAGTCGTACGCAAAGACACGTGTCAAGCGATGTATGGAATCGCTCCGAAATCAAAAATACCGCCCACCGCCAAAAGGTGGTGCGATAGATACCATTGGGTTTTGGACAGTGTTTTTGGGCGCGGGGACCACAAGGGCGGATAAGCTGCGGACCGTTGATTTTGCCGGATGATCGGACGATGGACAAGCGCTCGGAGTGGTGAACGGAGTGGGCCACGGGCGAGGCGTTGTTCTGTGCAGACCGTCCGATCTGTACAAATCGACGGATAATATTGCACCCGATATCCGCTTGCAATAAGTGCTCTCTGGGCTAGCGCTCGGTCTAGCACTCAGGTCATGTGGATGGTAAGATAGAGGGGGGATAGGACCGAAAGGGCTAGGCCTTATATATATTTTCAAATGCGGGTTTATGGCCTTTTAAAATGTACTTTGGGGGGGGGGAGGGTGGTAACGATAGGCAGCAAAATAATTCTTAAGAGAAAAGAAAGGGGATTTAAAGGATTTAAGCAGGATTGCTTGTCAAAAAAATTTAATGGAGGGTTGATATGATCAATAGGCCCTATATTACTAATGTAGTCCCTTATTGTTGTTACTGTTGCCCTGTTATTGTTATTGTTGTACCCATGTAGTCCCCATATTGTTATTATTGTGCCCCATAATAGCCCACTATTGTTATTTTTGTGCCCTTACATTATTATTGTTAGGTTGGCTAGGATTATATTGTGACCCCATGGACTCCTATATATAGAAAGGAGGTTTTGTCATTTGTGTCATCCAATAATTGTTCATTTATGTAATGTGAAGGAGGATGCTCCCTCGAAGTGGCTGATTTTTAAGTCGTTGATCTCTCTTTTCTTATATTTTGTGAGTTGGTTTTATAACAGTCTTTATCTACTATTTTTCCATTCTATTGTGCGTTAGATCTGGTCAAAATTTCTCGGTCTAGACATGTTTTCTTCACCTGGTTTTTGGACTATGGACACTCTTCTTTTCCAGTTTCTAGTTTGGTTTCCCCTGTGGGAAGGTAAAAAAATAAAGTATCAATGGAAGGATGTAAATTTAAACTCGTCAATGAAACTTTCTAAACTTACAAAAAAAAATTAGTGATATTTAAATCAATAAATCATGAACTTGAAACTTTCTAAACTTACAAAAAAAAAATTAGTGATATTTTAATCAATAAATCATGAACTTTTAAGTGCCCAAAGATATCACTATCAAATTTTGGTACGATTTTTGGAAGAAGTTATACAACTCAAAGATTCTTTTGACAACTTCTTTATTTGTCATGTTTACAGGGAATGCAACTCACTAGTGGATTTCTTATCAACATAGGATGTTCGGATGGAACTACGTTATTGGATTTCTTATCAACATAGGATGTTCGGATGGAACTAGGTTATTGGGTGATCATGGACATTATGAGTTTTATCGTAGACCCTTCATAGAAGGGAGGCCACAAGCAGCACAATATCAAAGCTAAGGTTGGTCTTTTTGTACATGGTCTAAAATTTTTGTGTGGGATGTTAATTCGAATGGATCGAACTCCCTTAGTATTAATAAGGTACAACAACATATAATATTCTATGGAAATATAAATGTAATTCTCACATTGTAGATACAAATAGCACACTTATGTATTTATGTGCAATAGAAGATATGAACTAGACTAAGTTTTGTTCATTCTTTCTATATAGATGTGACATATAGTCACATTATTTTTGTATGATAATTTTATCTTATCTAAATGCATACATCAATGTGAATCCATAAAATGTAATTTTGTATCATTTACTAATGAAATGAAATTACGTTTTTTTCCCACCAAAAAAAAAATTATGAACTTTGCATTGCTTTATATAATTATCTAAATTAATAGTTTTATTAAGTTATAAGTTTAAAGAATAAATAAATATTATTAAAAATAAGGTTTAAGTTTATTATTTTTATCGTTTATCGTAAATAATTTTAGAAATATGAAACGAATAAATTTATACAATTTAGGCATAACATAAATTGATAATGAACGTTATTTTCTCTTAACGGGTGTTACCTTGAATAATATAAGATATAATTTTACGAGGCTCTATAAAAAAAAATGTAATTACCTTTAGGACTTCTTTTTTTTCATCGTGGCCTAGCCTATAAATAAAATTTTGAAAAATAGTTATGCTTCATATAGAACTCTATGATCATATTCAATGTATGTAAACTAAAATAATAAACAAAACAAGGGTGGCTGCAAGGCAGCTAGTCCCTGCCTTGAGCCAAGAGAGTATGATGTGAACCAGAATACAAGACTGAATTACTAAAATCTTTTCGTGTAACTTCTGTGACCATCACGAGTTGACATGTATTTAACAGAACAGAAATCAGCTTTATCATATTTGAAATGTCCAGTAAAATATTGCATTCAATGCAGGGGTATTTCTGTGAATAAATCAAATTTGATTCGTTGTAATCCAATAAAAAATATTGACATCAACAATCAAAATGCTTTGGCTATACTCCTCGTCATCAAATTTCAAGTAGCCATCCATTTCATCTATCTCAGATGATGGCATTCTGCAGGATTCCATTATTTCTGGGCTAAGCCCATCTGTCAACAACTACAAGACCTGAAAGAAAAGGAAGATAGCATTCCAAGGTAACCAATTATGATAGTTACTCAATGCAAATTCTGAACACATAGTCAACACTCTGTGATCCATATTGAAGGCTTCATATTATCTTCGAGTATGTGGAAAAGTTGATAAACCATAGGAGGGTTCAGAGAGGTATCACAGAACAAGCTCACCTCAGTCATGGATGGACGCCATATTGCAGACTGCCTTATGCATAGATAAGTTGTGAGAACCATTCTCTGCATTTGGTGAACATCAAATTGACCACCCAGTCGAGGATCTGCTAGTTCTGTAATGGCTCCAGACTCCAACAGGGGTTTGGACTGCACAAAATAGATCAGATCACATTTTCTATATAAGGTCCTTAATGGCTATTTTGTATTTTGTATTTTCAATATATCCACATGCAATATTGCAATGGATGAAAGGACTAATAAAAGTAAAAGCTGAAAGAAAATACTGCATTGTTAACAAATAATCTATTATAAATATGTAGGCAATTTTCCAACGAGACGTACAGAATTGAAGTGATTCCTTTATTCTCCATTAGAATCTTTCATTCCACTCTTCAGATTTTTCAACAAAGTGGAAAGTATTCGACATAAAAGAAATGAGTATTTGAAATGGTTAGATCCAGAAAGATAAAAAGTGGGCCTTAGAACCTTCTAATATGCGGAGGAAATGGTTTCCATTGATTCTGTTTTTTGTCATTTTGAATACAGAGTCTCCCAGATGGGAATGAAAAATCGGTTATGATGTTGCATGTCAGATTGGGTTGGAGAATTTTAGGATCCTGATTTAATTTAGTTTACAATATCCTAGCACCATCATTTATTGTTGGTTATAGTTATTTCTACTCACCCAGAGTAGGAAGTTCTGCTCAGTGACATCAGAAGGCATCCTACCAGAAATGATCTCCAAAAAGAGCACTCCAAAGGCATAAACATATGTTTTCTCATCAACAATTCCATGCAGAAAATACTCTGGTGCCAAATACCTGCTCAAGATGTTTCGAGAATGAGGAACTTGTAGATAGTCAACTATATTACATATTTAGTATAAACTATAGATACCAAGAAAATACAATGAAGAAGATGATGAAAATTTTTACCCATGAAACCTTGTCTGAAAACAATAAACTAAAAGTCTAAGTAAAAAAGCTCCCAGCCTAGAATTTTTCAAAACATGAATGTCTAACCAGGACTCCTATACCAGTTCACCATTTCAAAAATACATCTGGTTACGATAAATTAGGTTGTAAATAGAACACAGCTTTAAAATATAAAAGAACTAATACATCATCATCTGCATTAACTTGATCATATTAACATAGTTGATCATATGCATTACCTTGATCTTATTGACATATTTGATTGCTTGGTTAAACTCAACTGGCTATTTTCTTGTTCGCAGTTCCTCAGAAGGAATTGTAATTTCATAACCTTCAGGCAGAAAGGTATTAAAACCCAAAATAAGTTCACGATGGCCTTTAAATAAATTGGTTACTCGAGCTATAACACCAACCATATCAACTCTGCAGAATTGCCACAAGAATCGTCCTTGATATTAAGATCTGTAATTAATGGAGAAAAAAAAGGAAAGATAACTTGTTTTATTGAGTGATAATGCCAATATTTATAAAAAGTACATACCTTTGGACCTTGAAAGCTTTCATGACCTCAAGGAACTCATCATATTTTTCTCTATTATCCTTGAATATATCTTTTACTGCCTTGAGATACCCCAGGGAATCATCTGTTGATAGCCTATGTGATCCTTCAGAACGCTGATGTAGTCCCGAGCTGTATTAGATTATCCTCAAGTAATAAAAAATGTCAGAAAATAAGCAAGTTACCCACTGCCAATATTCTCACTGCAAACATAATATAATCTTTCTGAAAATTTTGGAAGAAAGCTTTCATAACTCACAGTCCAATTCAATAATAATACAGAATATGGTTGTTCTCTAAAAAAATACCATCAGAGGAATATTGGTTTGGCATTTTAAATTTGACCAAAAAATGCACGATTTGAATCGGAATGACAAGTGAATCTAACCAATAAATAAGACACAAATCAAAATGAGAATTAAGAACTATATGAAAATCATTAAAGTGATTAAAAAAAATTAAAAGAAACCTCGATAACCATTGGGCCCTCCCATGAGGGCAACGTGCGTCACCTCCTCCATAACACAACAGAGCATGCATGCAGGGCACTAAAACCATGCCACTTAGGGGTTTTCTGAATATAGAGCCCGCGTTCGAGCCATTTGCAGTGAATTCAGGAGTGGGATGAGGGCGAGAATGACCTGAATTCCTCTTCAAGCTCTCCAAAGTTATCAAGCCCAGCCACTAGCCGCCAATCTGTTAAAAGACATCTCCGCCATCTTCTAGGACATTGACACTGAGAGAGAGCGCCCTCATGACTGGACTCTTCCCTCTGTCACTCCACAACAGATTGTCACTTGTGTTAGTGAGCACAGCACTCAGCCCAGCATGCACAAACTGTCTTGGATGTCGCTGATACCAGGCGCTTGGAAACCACGATGCCAATGGGAACCTGCCCATACTTCAATGTCAGAATCTCGTATAGAGGAGGACCTACAGGAGCCCAAGAGCAAGGGAGAAATACGACATTATTGTGAATACCGAAGCCCCAATTTGAAACCCCAATGGTGTATTGAACGTAAGCAGAGGATTAAAGCTTGAATTGCTGTGAAATGCGGAGTCAAGGTGTTTCGCCGAAATCCCTCTCTCTCTGCAAAATAAAAATTATACCGTTACAGCTAGTGATTTTCTGAAATGATTGATGCATGATACCACTTTGCATATTATGCTTCATAAAAAGCTTCAGCTCACTAATAAACCTGGAGGATACCCTGCAAGTGGTCAGGGATTCACAGCGGAGGCCGACGTAGCCAAGGAAAGATAACAATATTTTAGAGGCAAGTCCGCCAGTGTGACCAGGTATTGTGTTTTCTGCTTCAAGCAACATGACGGTTTTAATAAAATGAAGTTAGCAGCTAAATAGTTGTATCACATTCTGTCTGTGTGCGAGAAGCAGTTTACAACATTAAGAAGAGTAAAATTATAGAAACAATTTACAGCATTAAGAACTGTATATATGTAAAACATCATTAAGAACAGAGTATATGTAAAACATCAGAGGAGTTTACAGCTCTTTACCAGTTTCTTCCAACGATTCCTTGCCTATGCTAAGTTCTCAGTGGCTGACCTCTCCTACAATGGGTAGACCTCAGGTTTGGTGCATTTCATTTCATACAGAATGACATTACGTTCATAATGTGCAACGTTGAGCTGAATGCTCCCATTGGACAAAGCCCAGTTCTGCTCTTTGGTGGAGTTGCGAAAGAACTCTAAAATAAGAAAATTTTAGTTTTTAGTTTTTAATTTTTTTCCCTTTCTTTTTTAATTTCGTTTCAAATCCAGTACAGATTTTTTAAAAGCATAAATTTAAATGGTTTAATGTATAAAGATCTAGTTTTGAATATTTTTTCAAAAAAAAAAAATTATATACAATAAAGCACCATATAACATAATTATATTGCAGAATTGCTGCGAAAAAACCAGAGCTTTTTCTTTAGATTGTTACATGTATTTAGATACTTTGATATCTAATTATCCTCAAGGTTTATATAAAAATATTGATAAATTCCAATTATATTAAAAACAATTGTAATATAACTCGCTTATAAATATCCCCATAAGTTTTGGCACTTACCTTTAGCCTGTGGACAGGAGAGTTCGCTATGTCCTGCAACAATGGATCATCATCCTCATTTTTATTCAATCCTCTGAAATTGTGCTTCCTCGGAGCCACATCCATTAACAAACAAGAAGCAATGCATTCCGAACCTTCACCCTTGTGGACATCAACATCACATTTCCTGATAGCTACAGAGGAGTATGAACCAGTTATCTGATGCCCCAGCTCAAACTCAATATCGTGCAAAGGCAGAGAAAGCGTCTGGGGACCAGACGAGGCATCAGAAGTCATGGAAGACTCCTCCTTGTTGCCTGCAATTCTTGATGCCCAATAATCATAATTTTGATATCTTTTAGTAGCATCTGCTAAAATTGAAATTTTCTTCTGCTGCTACTCAATATCAAACTCGCTGGCTGTACTTTTATAGCTGCAGTTATCTAAAGAGTGATCCAAATACACTGTCCAACCAAACTCAGAGATCTCAGTAGCCCTAGTGTCTGCGTCTTCACATTTTAAATATTGGCATGGATCCGCATAAACACGTCTCAGCTCTTCACTTGTTGGATACATGAACGGTCTCTGCAATTTTTTTTTCATGTTGTTACTCGACATAGAGGCAAATAATTGCAACGAGTTGGGAAAGTAGGAACTACAGATAATTTCCAACAGGCGTGAAGCCCCCACCCTAGAAGCCATGCAGAAAGCCATGTGCGCTGGTGAGATGGAGAAAGAATCTATCTAGAAATTCATGTCATCCGGAACATATATATAAGTGATGTAGCAAAATAACATAGCATCTAATTTGCTAATTTAATGCTAGCATTAGTTTACGGTCATGATAATATACAACGGGAAAATGCATATATTATATGGTTTTATACGGTCCGCCTCGGGAAGAGGCCAAATAAGATCACAAAGTTTAAACTATGCTCATTTAACCCTTAGTACCCAATAATAACCTGGTTAAACAGCTTAAATAATACTAGCAGCTCCATTTACGATTACAATAGACTCATGCTTGGCGGGCAGGGACTAATAAAGATACACCTCACATTAATTTTCCTACGGGAAATGAACCATTGGTACAAGTCTAAAGTAAGAGAGTTAAAACAATTGGCTACACAAATTGCAGTAAAAGACTCCAAAAATGACGTAAAATTTGTGACCTTTAGCTTCGCATGTCTTCAAAGTTTTCAACTACATATGAACTAGTAGGATTCATAGTAGATGAAGTAGAAGGCTTAATTTTTTACTGCGTCCATGAATTAAAAAGGCTTTGAAGCTACAACCATCCTAGTACGAACCACTCCTCCACACAATGGTAACTTGAGGATGAGAGTTCAAGCTTTAGATATGCTATAATTAGAAATGAGAGATTGATTCTCAAATTTTTTACCCTAAAACAATAAGCATTATTAATCCACAACAATTATCTATGTGAACTCCATTTCTATGTTATATCTACCATGAAATAATTGGAATTGACAAACAAATGAAGGTTTCCTCATTGAGTCATTTAGTGAAGGCCCTTTTCCTCCATGTTCCCATTCTGAAATGAAAAAAGAGCTTAAAATAAGCATTTGGCATATGTGTTGCTAAAAAATCACTCTAATGCTAAACTTTTTTCATATATTAAAATATATTAAAATATAAAAAATATTAAACCAATGGTTTATAGTTGAACACTGACAAACAATCATGGGCTTAAATAGTGGGTGGTTATCTAGCTTCAATAATGGGTGGTTATCTATTATCATCATCCTCCCAGTGATTTTCAGTCAAAGAGCCCTCACATTCTCATAGGACTATAGTCTTCTGGTTTACAGAATTAGCTTAGACATTTTTACTGGGATAAAATAATGGTATTTTAATCCATCATTTCTTAGGTTAGATGCATTCTATGATTTGATTTTTAACTTCAATGCATGTGAAGTTTGGTGATTGAGCAGGGTTCAACTCTTAGCATAAGCCAATATTTTGCAAAAGCTAGCAGTGTGTTAGTATCCTATAATCTATAGTATCACAAGGTGACTTATTATTCTTTTCAGATCTTGTATATGAAAATAATATTCCATGATTTTCATTCATTTCCGAGAAGATACTTCTCACACCAATGCAAAGGATGGTTGTACTCACTTCATTTCCAATATAGTCCAAACTAAGCCTAAATGCATTGGGTGGCACTATCTGTCTCATACAACCCCCCAAAACCCACATGCATAAAGTTTTAGGACTTCATATTAAGCACTAATACCTCAATTTCAGCTCTGCCCCCCACTTTAGGCCGCTTGATATATATATAAACCGCATAAGCCTTACCTTACCGCAACAAACCTTGTGACCCCTTCCTTGCCTTTTTGTATCGGCATTTTGCAACAGTCCTAGCCACATTCTATTTGTTGTTTCTCTGGACCGCCGATGCGGTATAGTGGGAGCCTTCCCGCCACGTCGCCTAACTCTTGATCACATTTGCACAACTTCACACTCTTTACCATTTTGCATCTCAGTTTTCTGCTTCTAATACCGTTGCGATATAGTGGGACCCTTCCCACCTCATCGCACATCACACTTTTCATGTTTAGCACTTACCTCGTTTCCCTAATCCCAAACCTTGCGATGTGCGATAGACTCTAAACTTTGCGATGTGCGATAAACTCTAAACTTTGTGAAGTGCGATTTGCAATATTGGTGGGACCCAATCGCATATCGCAGTTCACAAGCTTAGGAGGATAAGCGCTAAAGAAAATGTTAAAAACGACGTAGTGTGACGGCAACGAAGTCTGAAAGTCTCCCTGAGGAGAGTTTGGTCAACTCTAGCGTGGCTCTGTCAGCATTTCTGTTCTAAAACCCCGTTCTTTTTCCACGTGGACTACTTCCTCTTTCTGGAAAATTTATTTATCAAATTCGTGGAATTTGATAAATAAACGTTATCCACAACCTTTGGCAATTAAATTATATAATTGAGCTTTATATCAATAACCAACGCCTTTTTGAATAAATGATTTTTATATAGACCTTCAGTTTCGGCCCCACATACGTAATCGACGGTCCAATCAAATGCTCGTACCGTACCTGGTTATCTTCCGCGCATCTTCCTCATGCGACTACCGTCCGATGGCTCCCCTCCAGATCGACGACGTACCACGATATCGCTCGGCTTCCTGGGTCGAACGTTAACGTGCGATGGCGCACTTTGAATGGCGTTTTTCCGCGGGTCCTCCTCGCCACGTGTCAAAAACTCTATGGAATCGCTCCCCAACCAGGAAATATCGCTTACTCACCAAAAGCGGTGCGATATGGAAAATCCGCCTTCGTAAATCCACTCGTGGGTTTTGAACAGTGACTAACCAAGGTTCACGTCGGGTTTGCGTTCTCCTTCGTATATTCTCCTTTTGTTAACTAAGGTTCTAACCCCGGCTAGGAAATTCCAATTAATCAACGAACAAACGTAATTTTCTTTATTAAACGGGATTCGCCATTATTAACAGACCTCGCCTACACACGGGATTTCTTCACTCACTTGGAAAATTCAAGAGAAAGAAACGGATAGAGAATTACAGAGGTTCCGTGGTGACTTGATTCACCAAGATTCTGCACACAATATCAGTTCAACAGTTATACACGAGACAATGTCCAATCACCTCACAATCAAACGAATTTCCTCACAAATAACGACTCAAGACAGTTAGATAATCAATGGGAACTGAAATTCATTTAACTGGAAGAAATTGTTAATACATAGATTTTATTGCAGAAATCTCTCTCTTCCTCCTCTTCCTCAATGCATCCGAGGAATACAACTTATATACATCAATATATGACTCTTCGGTTCCTCTGAGAGGACCGTTCTAGAAATCAAAGGTCTAATTACAACTTATTCAAAATAACTGAACTCTTCGACTTCTACAACTCTAACTAATCTAAATGAAACAGTCAACTGAGGTATTGACACCTAGCTATTACAATTCAAATTTTTTCGAACCCTCCTAGCCACAACATGTGGACAAACCTCCTACATTGCTGGCTAGTGTCTAATGCCCCTGCATCAGACTCCCGAGGGCAATCTTCTTCATGGGCTCCTGTCCATGAGCTCTTCCACTGATCTACCTATCTTCTGCAACATTCCTTCAGTCATCCAAGTGGCATCTTCCTCTGGCTTTTCCTTCCATTTGATTAAGTACTGAAAGTACTCTTGTCCTCTGGTTCTTTTGAACACCCTTTTGTCCAATATCTTCTCTGGTTGCAATGGTTGTGCTAGAGGTAGCTTCTCTTTCCACTCAATCCATCCCTTGTCTGCTGATCTTTCTTCTGCACCATCATCTTCATACTTGTACAAATCTGCAACATTAAAAATGGGAGATATTCCAACATCATGAGGTAATTCAATCTCATAAGCATTTGCAGAAAACTTTCTAAGTATCTTGCATGGCCCAATCTTTTTGAACTTCAGTTTGTTATACTGCTTCCTTGGGAATCTCTCCTTTCTCAAGTGTGCCAAAACCAAATCTCCTACTTCAAAATGAACTTCTTTTCTGCTCAAGTCTGATCTACTTTTTTATCTGATGTTGCTGCCTTGTAGTTGATTTTTCACCTGTTCATGTATGGCCTGGATCTTTGAAGCAAATTCCTCACCATCTGCACTCCTTAGCTCTGCCTTTCCCAGATTTCTTAACTCTGATATTCCTCTGGGGTGCATTCCATAAACAATGTGGAATGTACTATGCCCTGTGCTTCTATTTGGTGAGTCATTATATGCATATTCTGCCTGGGGAAAAATATGATCCCACTGCTTGGGATGCTCTCCTGCAAGACTTCTCAACAAATTTCCCAGACTCCTATTCACTACCTCAGTTTGTCCATCAGTCTGAGGATGATAAGTTGAGCTGAAACTCAGTTTGGTATCAAGTTTCTTCCACAATGTCCTCCAAAAGTGACCCACAAATTTGGTGTCTCTGTCTGAAACAATACTCTTGGGCAACCCATGCAATCTAACAACTTCTTTGAAAAACAAGTTAGCAACATGGGTGGCATCACTAGTTTTATAGCATGGAATAAAATGTGCCATTTTGGAGACTATGTCCACCACAACAAAGACTGCATCATTCCCCCTCTGAGTCTTGGGCAATCCTAGAACAAAATCCATGCTCACCATGTCCCAAGGCCTGTCTGGAATAGGCAAGGGAGTGTACAATCCTGCATTCTGGCTCCTTCCTTTAGCATACTGACAGATTTTTCAATTCTTCACAAACTTTTCCACTTCTGCTCTCATCTTGGGCCAGTAATAGAAGTGACTCAGCTGCTCATAATTCTTATCAGTACCAAAGTGTCCAGCAAGTCCACCACTATGCTTCTCTTTGATCAAATTTTCTCTCATGGAACATCTTGGTACACACAGTTGGCTTCTTCTGAATAACAAGTCCTCCTACAGGAAATAATCCAGCCACTGGCTTCTATCTGTTAAAACAGGGTTACAACATGCCTCAAATGCTTCTTTAAAATTTGGATCTGTTTTATACAATTCTTTGAGAAAATCAAACCCTACAACTTCAAAGTTAGTCTCTTGAACAAGCATGTGCCTCCTACTCAAAGCATCAGCTACTTTATTGGCTTGGCCACTTATATGTTTCAAAACAAAATTAAAACCTTGGAGATACTCAACCCATTTAGCATGCTTATGTTTCAACTTGGGCTGCTGTACAATATACTGCAAAGCATGATTGTCATAATACAATACAAATTCCTTGGACATCAAATAATTTCTCCACTTCTTCAGTGCCTGAACAATTGCATATAATTCCTTCTCATAAGAGGAATACTTTATTCTGGTGTCATTCAGATTTTCACTGTAATAGGCTACAGGCCTATCATCCTGACTCAACACAGCTCCAATGGCTTCCCCACTGGCATCACACTTTACTTGAAATGGTTTAGCAAAATCAGGCAGGATCAAAACAGGCTTCTCCGTTATCTTTTGCTTCAAAACTTTAAAGTTTCTTTCTGCTTCAGCAGTCCACTTAAATGGTTGTTTTCTCTTCTTTATTGTCTCAATTATGGGTGCATTAATCTTACTAAATTTTCTTATAAACTTTCTTTAAAAACTGGCAAGTCCATGGAAACTTCTTACCTCAAAAACATTCTTGGGTGAAGGCCACTCCACAATTGCCTTGACCTTTTCTGGATCCATCTTCAATCCTTCTGCAGAAACAACAAAACCCAAATACACCAACTCTTCCTTCATGAATGAGCATTTCTTCAAATTTATCAGCAGTTTCTCTTGGTGCAGCTTCTTCAAGACATGATTAAGATGCCTTAAATTTTCTTCTTTAGTTCTGCTGAAAACTAATATATCATCCAGATATACTATCACAAATTTACCAATGAATTCTTTCAATACTTCATTCATAAGTCTCATAAAAGTGCTAGGTGCATTTGACAACCCAAAAGGCATTACCATCCATTCATACAGTCCTTCATTTGTTTTAAAAGAAGTTTTCCACTCATCACCCTCTCTTATTCTGATTTGATGGTATCCACTCTTTAAATCTATCTTTGAGAAATATTTAGCACCACTCAAACAATCCATTAAATCCTCAATTCTGGGAAAAGGGAATCTGTACCTGATTTTGATCTTATTGATTGCTCTGGAATCAGTACACATTCTCTAGCCTCTATCTTTCTTTGGGCTCAATACTGCCGGTACTGCACATGGACTCAAACTTTCTCTGATCAGCCCCTTATCCACCAATTCCTGTACTTGTCTCATGATTTCCTCATTTTCCTTGGGAGTCATTATGCAGGCTGCCTTATTTGGCAGATTTGAACCAGGGATAAAATCTATCTGATGACTGATATTTCTCACAGGTGGCAGCTCATCAGGTAAATCATCCACAATAATGTCACAATAATCATCTAACATCTCTTGGATTTCTACTGGCAAATCAGAAATATTTGTAGAAGTAAGAACTACTTTAGGTTTGCAAACTAAAGAAAAACTTACCTCTTCTTCTTCTATCTGCTGCAGATATTCCTTCCCGCTCAGCAGCAAGGTCTTCGGATCAATCACTCTGCTGGATGGCTCTCCTTCTTCCATGGGTATTAATGTATGGTGTACCCCATATTTGAAGAACTTGTAAGTGTTCTTCTTGCCATCATGCACTGCTGCTCTGTCAAACTGCCAAGGTCTACCCAACAGTATATAACACACATCCATGGGCATTACATCACACAGGACCTTATCTTTATATTTTCCCATTTGCAGCTCTATCTCACACTGTTCCTTTACAACCAGCTGGTGCCCTTTATGCAGCCAGGACACCCTGTAGGGATTTTCATGCTCCCTTGTCTTCAATTTCAACTTCTCTATCACCTCAGTGGAAACCAGATTGTCTTTTCTGCCACTATCAATGACTAGCTGGCAGCATTTCCCTTGGACTTTGCATATGCTCCTAAACAAAGTCTTCCTTTGTGCAGGTTCAGTGACCTCTTTAGCTTGCTTCAACAGGACCTTATTTACCACCAAGGATTCTCCCCTCTCTGGAAGAATTTCTTCTTCAATTTCTGCCTCTTCTCCAGCCTGGGCAACAATATAATTTCTTGGACCAGCACCCACATTCTCTGGACACTCATAGTGCTTATGTCCCACTTGCTGACATCTATAGCACCTCAATTCTCTACCTTTGCCTCTGTCTCTGCCTCCTCTTCCTTTTCCTCTATAAGAACCACTTATTCCCCTTGCATCCTCCTCTGTAGATGCATTCTGAGGTGAGCTACTGTTAGCTCCATACCTGGGTGTAGTAGGCTTTCCTCTACCACCATGACTTCCCTTTCCTCGGAAAGTACCTCTCTTCTTGGCAGACTGTTTCCTCAGGAGTTTCTCCTCTGCTTTCAAGGCCATCTGATAGGCCTCTTCCACTGTCTTAGGAGACAGAAGACCAATCTCATCTTGGATCTCCAGCTTGAGACCATTCACATATCTGGCAGTCTTCTCTGGTGTGTCTTGGAATTGCCCAGCCCTTATGCTTACTCTGTAGAATTCCTCTGTGTATTCTTTCACTGTCAACAATCTCTGTCTCAGGTTCTACATTTTCTTATACAATGTCAGCTGATAATCACTAGGCAAGAAATTACATCTTAATTTAGCCATCATTCTGGTCCAGCTCTTGATAGGTTGCTTGCCAACTCTCCTCCTTTCTTCCTGCACTCCATCCCACCAAAGTGCAGCATGTCCTCTCAGCTTTTTCACCGCAAACTTGACCTTTTTATCTTCACTTATTTCTTCATAATCGAAGCACTTATTCATTTCGTTTATCCATTCCACCAGTTCCTCTGGATTCAGTCCCCCTGCATAACTCGACACTTCAATTTTGGGCTTAACTGCAGACCCCAGAATAGTTCTAAGGAGCCTCATGTCAGGAGGAATCTCAACATTTTCTTCAGCTTCTTTTGTTTCAGGTTCACTGGTGTCTTCAGGATCTCTGGGTTGTCTTCGCTCTATGACATCCATTCTGGCCTCGACCCTCTGCAACATCCCCAACACCTCTGCGTTGGCAACGGGTCTCCTTCTGCCAGCACCTCTACCAACTCGAATTGCCATGTCAATTCTCTGCAAAAACAACTCAAAAAGGCTTTGATACCACTAATGACGGCAACGAAGTCTGAAAGTCTCCCTGAGGAGAGTTTGGTCAACTCTAGCACGGCTCTGTCAGCATTTCTGTTCTAAAACCTCGTTCTTTGTCCACGTGGACTACTTCCTCTTTCTGGAAAATTTATTTATCAAATTCGTGGAATTTGATAAATAAACGTTATCCACAACCTTTGGCAATTAAATTATATAATTGAGCTTTATATCAATAACCAACGCCTTTTTGAATAAATGATTTTTATATAGACCTTCGGTTCCGGCCCCACATACGTAATCGACGGTCCAATCAAATGCTCGTACCATACCTGGTTATCTTCTGCGCATCTTCCTCATGCGACTACCGTCCGATGGCTCCCCTCCAGAACGACGGTGTACCACGATATCGCTCGGCTTCCTGGGTCGAACGTTAACGTGCGATGGCGTGCTTTGAACGGCGGTTTTCCGCGGGTCCTCCTCACCACGTGTCGAACACTCTAAGGAATCACTCCCCAACCAGGAAATACCGCTTACTCACAAAAAGCGGTGCGATATGGGTAATCCACCTTCATAAATCCACTCGTGGGTTTTGAATAGTGACTAACCAAGGTTCACGTCGGGTTTGCGTTCTCCTTCGTATAATCTCCTTTTGTTAACTAAGGTTCTAACCCCGGTTAGGAAATTCCAATTAATCAACGAACAAACGTAATTTTCTTTATTAAAATGGATTCGCCATTATTAATAGACCTCGCCTACACACGGGATTTCTTCACTCACTCGGACAATTCGAGAGAAATAAACAGACAGAGAATTACAGAGGTTCCGTGGTGACTTGATTCACCAAGATTCTGCACACAATAGCAGTTCAACAGTTATACACGAGACAATGTCCAATCACCTCACAATCAAACGAATTTCCTCACAAATAATGACTCAAGACAGTTAGATAATCAACGGGAACTAAAATTCATTTAATTGGAAGCAATTGTTAATACACAGATTTTATTGCAGAAATCTCTCTCTTCCTCCTCTTCCTCAATGCATCCGAGGAATACAACTTATATACATCAATCTATGACTCTTCGGTTCCTCTGAGAGGACCGTTCTAGAAATCAAAGGTCTAATTACAACTTATTCAAAATAACTGAACTCTTCGACTTCTACAACTCTAACTAATCTAAATGAAACAGTCAGCTGAGGTATTGACACCTAGCTATTACAATTCAAATGTTTTCGAACCCTCCTAGCCACAACATGTGGACAAACCTCCTACATTTCTAGCTAGTGTCTAATGCCCCTACATCACAGTGCGAAGGGTGATATTGATGCAGATGCGATGCAGTTCAAAGCTAAAGCCTAAAGGATTTCAAATCCGAATGTATGAGGTGTGTTACATTGTTATATTAAGAAAGGGCTAAACACGACAGAAGGACTCGGGTAGGATAAGACCTGACAAAGAGAAAAGGGCATAGTAATGCTGAACGTCACGGTAATAAGGAGATAGACACCACGGGTCGAGTTGATCAAATGGATTTCATACAGAACTATGATTATATAATAGCAAGAACGGAAAAGAGCACTAAACACAGCCAGCACAACAATCAGATCTGCTGAATCAGCCAGAGCAGCACCAAATTTAATTATCCAGCAACGGTTTTCTGAAGGAGTAGGGCCAGATGTCAGATTCATTTTATCAGAGCCTCTTCGTGATCCCAAGAGCCAAATTTTTCCTACTTTGTAATCAATAACGGACTGCTAAGGCCATTGTTATGGATAGACTTATCTTATCACCGTCTGCAAGGTTCCACTTGTCAAATTTTGGCTTGAATGTAATTAATGACTATCATTGAAACAAACGGAGTAACTGACTTAGGTTTTAGATAAATACTGCATGCATTAGCAGTATGTAGGGGAGACTTGAAGGGAAAAACCATTGTAAAGTCTCATCTGGTTGTAAACATTTTTTTTAAATGAATGAAAAGACCATGTTGTTCTCCAGATTGTTGTGTTATGATCTGTGGTGAAGTGCTTTCTCCATGTAATTTGGCACTCTCTTGTTTCACATATTTTTTTCTTTCTTTACTGTGGATAAGAATTTTTTGTTCAGGATTTGTCATCAAGCACCCTGCACAGCCTTGAAACAGTATCTATGTTATCCTTTGAAATTTGAATGCAAAATTCAGATAGGGTCTGCTCTGTGTTCACATTGAACCTTGATCTTTTCCCCTTTTCAATTTCACAAGCTGTCAAGATCCATTGACATGAATAGCTTGCCTCGTCACTCCTGATCTTAGTTATTCATCCATTTAATTATGTTTGCACCTATTTGACTCCATAGCCTAATGGCCCTATTCTGCTGTCCCAACCACAAATTTTCAGACAAACCCCTATGCACTAATAGCTAGCCTAAAATTCCCAATCAAACAAAGATATATCTAACAGAGAGATCCCTCTCTAGGTCTAGGAGGGCTAGATCCTAGGCTCGAAGTAGTTTTGATGTTACCTATGTAGTTTTTTTTTCAGACTCGAAATTATTGAGTGATAACACAGTGCATAGAAGCAAACAAGTCTGGCAATCGAAATTCATGGTTCAGTGTGCACCAATGGTTGTCTAAACAATATCGAATGGCATTAGATGAGTTATTATTCAAATCTATACATCTACTTCTATGAGGAAAGTACAAAAAATGGTTGGAAAGGTTTAGCTTTCCATTGCTTGTGAAGTATATTTTAGCAACACTACCTCAATGATGGGAATGGCCCGATTTCTTATGAAGAAACCAAGAAGAGGCCTCATTCCATTCCAATTTTTTCCCCTGATTTATCACATAACAAGTCCATTTCCATTTGCTTTCCATGCATCTTCATTGAAACTATCATACCCACATTGCCTACATAATTACTTCTAAACATATCAAACGCATGGGTCATTATCTCCACCTTACGTTTCATAACCAATTTTCTATTACAAATTGATATAAATGTGTGTTCTTTAACATTTTGGAATATATATCACAATGTTACCCAAATTTTCATAAAATTCTTGCACTTTCCATTTCCTTTTGATGTGGTATTATGAACATCAACTAACGATACCATTGTAAAAACTAAACAATTTCATTTGCTTATGCATTTGTATTTAGCCTATTTGGAATTTTGAACTAAATTTGTGTTTTCCCACCATTGATGATTTTCTTTCTTTCTTATTTTCATTTCATATCTACTTAGCTTGAAATTGTTACTTCTTACTAAATCGCATTTTTCCCCTTGATAAATATCTTTATATTCCATATGAGGAATATACAAGTTTTGGTCCTCAAGGGACAACTCAAACATCAAAGCTCTAAACCATTAAAATAAATATACATTATGAGCTGAACATGTCACAAGCAGGAATTGAACATGGTTGGAGAGGATAACAACATTTCTCTCAACCACCTAAGCTAAAGCCATTGGACAACTAAATCATTTTTACCTATGTAATAGTTGATTCATGTTTATTTGCATTGGAATTCCCATTTCACTATGTTTATTGTATCTTTAAATTCCAAAAATGCCTCTACTATATGTTAGTTTATATTTTTGTTTTCTATGTTGTAAATGGTTTCTTTTCCATGTAAACTTTAGTATTTTTCATTCAATGCTCACTTATGTTTTCCCTCTTCTATAGATCTTACCTTCTTCTTCAAACTACAAAGGAATTCCAACTCCAATGCAACCAATGTAAAACATATGCCTTTACTTGGAACAACAGCCTTAAGAAAACATATTCACAAGTATACTCTCTCTTTGTGCTTTCCAAAAAGTTGTTAACAATAATGATCACATTTTTATCGACTATAACAACACTTTCATATGCATATGTTGATTCTTCTTTAAACACATTAAGGATATTCACTTGCCACATTATGTTTGCATAATTTCAACTGTAGTTATAGAAAACCTATAATATTTATTATTTTTAATTGGTGGTAATTGTTGAGGTGAAGAAATAAACATTTTATATTTATCAATCACAGGATTCAATAAATAATTTGTTTAGAGGTATATTTACTTCCATGAATTTCTCATGTGCTTATCCCAAATATATATTACCTCTTTCCAATATACAATATTTGAAAGACATAAAATAGAGGGCCTTGTGATGTGTGTAGATTGTTCATATGTTGCAACATATTTTCATCCACCCAAATAGCTATAAAAAAATTTCAAAATAGTTCATGAACACACTTCTACCACATTGAACACTCCTATCATTAGAGGTTGCTTCATTCAATTCATTTTGAAAATTTGTAATTATTAGACATACATGTTGCCTCGATGATAGTGTCTAAAAATATCTCATTTATTAATAAAAGTGAGACTTCTTAGTTCAACTACATGTCCCATTTTCTCTGAATTTGTTTTAAATTATAATAGATAAATATTTGGAAATATTACTTGCAAATAGGTTTATGATGTGCCATTGTGCATTTTACTAAGAATAGTTATATTGCATTGATTTTAGCTTAATTACAAAACAAACAATTGATATTTATACTAGATCTTTGCAACATGGAATAAATATACCTTTAAATTTTTTCATACAATAAATACACGCATATTTTTCACCATTTCCACCATCTCACAAACATAATTGTTTTTAATGATGTATGAAATCTACTCATATGGAAGCATGTGTCTTCACATTGTTTCTTATTAGGCCCATAGTGATATGTTCGATAATATTCAATCTGATCTAGGTCATTCAGACCTATAATATCTACCACAACCTTGTCTAATAATGTTGGTGAATGGGACAAATGTATTTATGTCTTAGTAGACTCCATGGCAGTTAACTGAGCCTTCCAAAAATCAAACTAGATTCTAGACATTGCTTATGCAAATTTTCAAGATCAAAGGCATTTTCCCAATGATATTGATATGATATTTTGTCATTGTTCCAATCTCAAATCAAGTTTCACAATTATTATGTTATTATTTCAACTCTTTCTATCATAATTATATTGCAAATTAAGTTATATTAATTTTTTAAAACAAGTCTATTTTCACTTGAGCTCATTTTTGTAATTCACATTTGAAATAAATATAGTAGAAATTATATTATTGTTTTCCCATAAAAAATTTTATATCTATATGCATATCATCTAATCACAACTTTATAAAATTTAAATTTAATGTTTTTTTTTCAATTTAAACTTAATCAATTTTACATGATTGTTATCATTGTTTAATTGCAATCCTCCCAATAAAAATCATGTAAGTTACATTGTATGTTTTATATATACATTTGGAATACTTATGCCAAAAGGAATTCCCACTAACAGGAGTGGATGCCTTGATGTGTCACTTGAATGATTCATTATAGTCAATATTTGTTATATGACCATGGAATTTTTCAATCTCGACATGTATCACACGTCATCATATTTCTCATGTATCATATCATATCTTGCAAATGTTTTCCTCCTTGTGGTGTGTCACATTGAGAAAAATTTCTTCTTCATATGATGAGTTGTGTCTCATCAAAAATATTATCTTCATGAAAAGAGAACACTTCAAAGATAGATTTTTCCCAAAAAATGGTCAAAATTTCATTTCCACATCTTTCAAAAGTTATTCCTCTATGAAATTTCGCACCCAACATGTTTTTACTTATGAACACTGCATTACCTCATTTTTTCCTTTCCCACAACATGTTGCATCTCCAAGAAAAATTCATCTCCACGATATATTGCATCGCTTTAAACCTTATTTTCACGCTATACATTGAGTCACCATGATTTTTCTTCCTGTGTGATGAAATTTTCCTTTTCTTTGACAAGCATTGTTTTTTTTTCTTTTTTTGTTTAAGGCAGATTTTCATTCATTACATCTTCCTAAGTTTTTCTTTCTTGCACCATTTCACATTAAAATATTTCCACCTTGTGGAAAACTACATCTCAACAAAGATTCTTTTGTTGCAACAAATCACAACACTAACAAAAAAAATCCCCTTTGTGACTTTTTGCATGAACTAAAAAGATTTTGACACAAGTTTTCTCCTTTGTAGTGTGTAACACATAAAGTTGTTTTCCACATGGAACATCATGCCATGAAAATAAACTTTTCCGTGCAATAGCATCACATGAAATATCTTCTTCGTGTAACACATCACATTCTCCCAAACTTTTTCACTCCATAATCAACTGTTTGTTTCATATCGGTTGAAATATTTTTTCTACGTGATGTGGTGCATTTTGTTCAAGATTTGAAGGGTGATACACCAACATGTGTATCACAGCCAAAGAGAAAATATGTGTGACACACATTATATAAAATATTTTCTTATAAAGGCACATGTGACACTAAAGTGTGAATATTGTATTAAAAGTTACTTTGGTCATGATACAACGTTTCACACTCAAAATTAGTTTGGTCATGACATATCACATCACATCTTATTCATGTGACTCATTACACTTTCTCAAACATTGTTTTTTCGTGACAAAGGGGAAATTCCTAAACTTCCTTCATAAGATCACCTTATCCTTAGTTTACAACTCATTACACTTTCTCAAACATTTTTTTGTCATGACAAAGGGAAAAAAATTTAAACTTCTTTCATAAGATCATCATATCCTTAGTTTACGTAACCAGTTAAAAATTTTCAAATATTTCACATTATATCAATGTACTTTTGCACCTTTAGTAACAATTTCTAGTTAATATACTTTATAAATAACAAAATAATACTTATTAAATTTGAAATAATCAAAATTATTTTAAAATATATAGATATACATGATAATTATTAGTTAATGTGACATGTTTATCCACAATGAAAAATAGCTTAAATCTATATCTATTCTATATATAAATAAATGAATTTTTAGATAATTTTGTGACGTGTAATTATTATTTTCTTATACTTTAAAAAATTTACCTCTTATAAAATTCAATTTATTTACTTTTTAATAAATACGTAATTATTTTTTTAGGCTTAAAAAAACTTTACTTCTTATAAAATTTAATTTATTTAATATTTAATAAATTAAAAATCAAAATAAATTAATATAAATTTATTTGATAAGAAATTCACCCAATTGTATTATAGTATACTTATAATCATTATTCATAAATAAATACAAATAACATACCAATAGTATTATTCAAATGATTCCATTTGATACTTGAAAAGGATGGTGACATCAACATTATACAATTAGTCTTGATAGTTGGAATGAATATGAAATCAACCTAAAATGATTCGTAATCAAAATGAAATATATCTGCATAACGTAATATATTAATGGTTGAAGATTTTTGATAAATGATGTATAAATTGAAGTTTTTATTAGTGATTAAATACATATTTAATATTTGTTTTTTAGATATTTTTTTGGTGATAATCATATGAGACAAAATTTTGTTGACGTGTTTTAAATCAACCAATGTGGTTCATCTTTGTTGGTGAGGTAAATCCCCTCTGCGGACAGAGGCAATCCCACTAGCCCTAGAGTGGGTCTAGCCACAAATGAAACACGCTATGACATCAATTCCTAGCTAAGAATGGAAAAAGACTCGGCAAATCACCTACCTTAGGTCCTGCATTGTTGTGTCGTCCGGAAGAATATCTGCCTCCCACTCCTGATTCGGCAGATCACGACTCGCTCGTTCTCATGCCCGGAGACCTACACATACACAAGAGACGAAGACAATACACAACATACTATTTCGAATTCCTAACTATCAGTCAGTAGAAGAAGACTAAATCACATGCATTAAATAAACATAACACAGAGATTGAAACAATATCATATTCGAGTATATTAAATTAAAGAAGGAAGAGTACAACTGGCGCTTCGACGTTGCGATCTCCTCCAGCAGGGTTCCAGCGGAGCACGTCTCACAAGCTCGTCGGGAATTCAGACGGGGCTCTCTCTATGGGATCCTCCTTGGTTTGACCTTCTCTATAACGATTACTCAGCTATATTGTCTCTTCTCCAAGCTCAGCTTCTTGGCTATATGTTCAGCTACTGTTTTAGCTATTGTTTCAACTATCTTATGTAAAGGGAGAAGGCTTGTTTATATAGAGGGAGAAGGATAAGTTAGGATCCCTATAATCGAGGGGGAGTCTTATCCTCTTAGAATGTTCCATCAACCATTTCCTAAAGGTAGAGATCCGTGGTTTATCGAGTTTAACCACTTGAGTCATTCCTGAGGTCGTTAAAGGAAACTTCCACCTCCAATTTGTTAAAAAACATTCCAAAACAGGTTGGAGCGGGTACAACACAGGGACAAAGTGCCAGCTGGCGCGACCTCTAGTGTATATTTTCCCCATTGGCGCGAGGGATGAACTGGCTACCCGCACCAATGCCAAAACATGGGTTTTTGGGTGCTTTATGAGGAAATTTTCAACGGGAGAAATCATATCCTTATGCAGAAGGATGCAAAGAAAGTATTTGCAGAGTATGACACTGCTCACAGGTCACGGGAAAGACCCTCCAATATGCGGGGCGAGGGATTGCAGGGATAGTGACAAATTGTTGTGTAACAGATGCCCCCTAAAGCATGAGGCCCGAGAGAGAGGGAGGGGTGAAATGCTTTATGAGAACGTGTTCAACCAAAACACCGTTGTCGGAAAACCTACAAGTACGAATACAACTGATACATCTGATATATGACATGTGGCATGGGTGTAGCCATCCATAAGAGAGTATATAAACAATGAGATCTAAGGTATGGACACAGCCATCCATAGTAGGGATCAATAAATAGACTCAGGTATGGTCGCAGCCATCCAATCAAAAGATTCATACAATAAGTCATAATAATCCACAAAGAACCCACAGCCTGGATTTCACTAGACAAAACCCAGGGTCTTGCGCTCCATCTCAACCTGAACATAGTACAAATTTGAGCATGTGAATATGTGAGCTGAAGTCGAACATGCAAGAACATTGTCTGATTACCAGCCAATGATGAAAGTTTTTAACAGACGTGAGAGAAACCACCAATAATGACAATGGCTCTCACGGTACAAAAGGTACAATCCACGACATGTGAACAGTGATCTGACATCGAACACCCGCAAAGTCAATCGATCGAAGGCCAATGATGTGGACCTTACTTCAAGTGTGAAGAACCTGCCATTGAGGTATGCAGCCTCCAAGGTACCTGAAGGGAGTCTCTAGATCAACTTCCTGGATAATGAGCTAGAGTCGACAGAGGATGACCAAGGGGAAAAATCTATCTTTGAAAACTGCAGAGGCACACTTCTCTTGAACATATCGGCGGCACGAAACTGGATTTGGCAGTATTTGACATCAAGGGATCTGAGGCATGGTGATGTGAAAAAGAGCAGATGAGCGGTCAAAAGAGATTACCCAAACCCATGGAGGCAAGAAAATAACGAGATGAGATGTCCCCAACCCGACACGAATGCAGACAAGTGCCATGTTCAAGAGTGACATACTGCCAACACGACTACAATCTTGGTTCCATTTTCCCCCACCATTTCTGGCGAGTACCTCAATTATTTTTGGAAACAAGCTTGAAGGGGATAGCATGTGCTTGCGATGTAAGTTTTTCCTTCTGACAAATCCAACCTAGTACATTTTACGAGCCCTAGGAAGGAGGAACTCGAGTAACGTCATGACGATGGAGTCCGATGTCATTAGTTTTTAACGATTCTGACAAAGGAAGAACTCGACAACTTTTCATATTTAGAGAGTTTGAAAAGAAGGCGGAAAAGAAAACTCCAGCAGTCCCTTTTCGTAAATAGTCCCTCAGATCCGAAAAGGTAGAAAACTATGTCTGAGAGAACCTCCTAGTTGCGATAGGCTAGGGTATTCCTTTTTCGTAAATAATCTATCCCAGCCCAAAAAAGGGGTAAACATATACTGGGTAGATATCGTTTCGCAGCCATTTAACGAGTTCAAAACGACAAGAGTCTCGGCAATCTTTTCAGTTTTAGAGAGTCAGAAAAGAACTGAAATATGACTCCTCCTGGAGGAACGAGTGGCATTAAGGGTAGCTACTAGTACTGGTAATGGTGGAACTACTCAGAACAAGTAAAGTTCAAGAGGCTGACTAACAAGACCACTCATCTCGTGTAACAATCTTAGTCGAATGGAGCCATATCCAGATACACGATCGCGCGCACAGCATCCGTGTCTCTGAGCTAGGTATTGCAGACGCAGAGGAGCTTCAGCAGCCGCCATGAGTGTGCCTGGGGGTGGGGAGCCTTCTCCCACCCCATCGATATCATCAGAGGAAGCATTCCGAAGACTGATAACGCAAAAAGGGAAGAAACACATGAACCCAGAACTCCCAAAATTCATCAAAAAATTGAAGGAAATTCCTGATATCACCCTGCCAGAAGACCAACCGATAAAAATTTCCCTAGCCCTGGCTGACAAAGGGTTGGTAGGATAATTTATGGGACGCTGGCCCTCTACAAAAACAACAGATGACTGGATTCAACGCAATTGGAGACCTCAGCTGAAAAACAACGTGATCTGCTATGCAGTCGGAAGAGGGTATTTCATTTTCGAGTTCACCTCCAAAGAAGATCGAGATCTGGTATTCAGAAACGGTCTGTACTTTATGGGAAATCAGGGTCTGTATCTTAATAAATGGACCCCTGATTTCAATCCCTCAGTCGATATCCCTAAATAGGTCCTAGTATGGGTTCGGCTCCCCAATCTACCGATCCATTTCTGGAGCTATCACACCTTGCAGAAGATTGGAAATGGTCTTGGTCATTTCATCGACAAAGCAGATAACAAGGGCCAATATACCTGCTCAAGAATCTGTGTGGAAGTCGATCTGGAAGCTGAGCTACCCGAAGCGGTAAAACTTACAGTCGGAGAATGGCATCACTATCAAAAATTGGATTACGAGCAATTGCCTTTCAAATGCAAAACTTGTCATGAACATGGAAACTTCTAACAAAATTTCCCAAAAGCCCCAACAGGGGACAAAGTGGACGAAGAAGGATGGAAAGAGATCAAAAAGGGCAAGGAAATTCCAAAACCAACTGAGAAGAAAAATTCAGGGCCATTGGTGAAGCCCCAGCCTAATCCAAAGGCCAAAGAAGTCCCAAAAGAAGGGTCCTCCTCTAGGGAAAAGGCAGATGCCATTAAGACCCAAGAGGAACTAGAAGATCCGTCAAAGAAAGTGAAAGAAGCCGAGGCAAAAACAAACCTCCCTCCAACACAGGATGACCAAGGGGAAAAAGAAGAAAATGAGGAGCACATCAGTCTTGGTTCCGATTCTGGGGGAGAATCAGAAGATGGAGACTCCAAATCAGACAGCTCACAAGTCACTCCAATCAAGTCGGCCAGTGGCCGAAAGTCCAAGAAGAAACAGAGAGAGGAAAAAACTTATCTGGATGTACTCCAAGGCTCCCAGAAAACTCTCAAAGGAATGATGAATACCAGATCCAGGCGCAAGCATGGTCAAGCTCCAAAAGGAGCCACAACCTCCCAAGCCAGTAAATAATGAAATACATCTCCTGGAATTGCAGAGGGTTAGGCAGCAGACTGAAAGAAGAAGCTCTGAAAGACATTGTGAGGATGTACTCACCTGAAATCCTTCTCATCCAGGAGACAAAGATGGAGGACCTTCTTCTCCTCCAAGCAATCAAAGCATTATGGCATAAAGGCCAAGGAAGAGATTTCAGTGCTAGAGGCACCTCTAGAGGGATTTCTTCCTTCTGGGATAGCTCCAAATATGATCTGATTTACGAATAATGTTGCCCCCATTGGCTATTCACTAAGCTCTTCCACAAATAATCTGGCCATCAAGTAAGTATGTTCAATTTATATGCTCTGGTCTTACCAGCTGAGAAAAAAATTTGTTGGGACTCGCTTCAGTCCTATCTTTTCTTGCACGATCCAGAAAATATTATTATTGCAGGTAATCTGAATGTTACACTAGCTGCAGAAGAGAAAAAGGGGGGCTCTCCAGTCAGGGACCCAGCTAGAGAATGGGTTGAATACCTCATTTTAGGTTGGGATCTGGATGATATTAAGCCCACAACTGGGAAATTCACCTGGTCCAACAAAAGGATAGGCCCTGGCCACATTGCTACTCGTTTGGACAGATTCCTTGTCCAAACCTCCTTCTTGACCTGCAATCTAATGGCCACCTCTAAAATTTTTCCGAACTACACCTCTGATCATAAACCCATTTTGCTTGAACTCTCCTTGGATGGAAATCTTGGCCCCATTCCCTTTAGATTCAATCCTCTGTGGATACATCAAGAAGGTTTCCAGGAGGTGGTCTCCGAGGCCTGGAACCGGCAAGTTCAAGGATCCCCTTTCTTTGTGTGGGAAGAAAAATTGAGGGGACTTAAAAGAGAGCTCAAGGAGTGGGCTAAAATATTGAAAACGTCCACTGCCAAAAGAAAGGATATGCATGACAATTTAGTTGTTCATCAATTAACAATGGAGAAATCTGATGCAACTCAAAACCTCCTTCAAAAAGAAGTAGAGCTACAAAAATATTTCCATAGAGAAAGTAGGGATGAAGAAGAGTTCTAGAGGAAGAATTCCATAAATCTTTGGTTACATGCCGGAGACAAAAATACAAGCTTCTTCCATAAGCAAGCCGAAGCACAAAAGCACTTCAAAACAGTAAATGAAATTCACTATCAAAACACTGTGGTTAAAGATTTTGAAGGCATAAAGCAAGCAGCTCACTCTTTCTTCAAAGACCTTTATTTGGCCTCGGAAGTCCCTCCTATCGATTCTCAAGCCTATCTGATTGATCTAATTCCTCATTGTGTTCAAGACTCTGATAATACTATGTTGACTGCTCCGATCAGTATGAATGAGATTAAAAAAACTTTGGATAGCATGGAACCGAATAAGACTCCTGGCCCTGATGGGTTCATAGCAAGGTTCTACCAGACTTTCTGGCTTATAATTAAAAAATATCTTCTGAGAATGGTCAGGAAATCTCAAACATGTGCCAAGATTGGAGGAAGTACCAACTCGGCCTTCCTCGCCCTGATTCCGAAAGATAAAGGCGCCACTGACTTCAGCAGATCCCGGCCCATCTCTTTGTGTAATACAAGTTATAAGTTGGTTACCAAAATAATAGCCAACCACCTTAAGAAAATTATGCCGGTCATCATCCCTAAAAACCAAGGAGGATTCATCAAAGGGAGAAATATTCTTGACAATATTGTGCTGGTGCAAGAAGCAATTCACTCAAGCTGTCACCGAAAAGAGAAAGGAATGGTGATTAAGCTAGATTTGGCAAGCGCCTTTGATAGGGTGAGACATGAATTCCTATTTGTTGTGATGGAGAAAGTTGGCTTCTCAAAATATCTCATAAATTGGGTGAAAGCCTGCATAGCCTCCCCTTGGATTGCGCCATTGGTTAATGGTCGTTCAACAGAATTCTTCCAAGCCTCGAGGGGGCTAAGACAAGGTTTCCCATTGTCCCCACTTCTTTACGCTATTAAAGCTTCGGTGCTCAGCTTCCAGCTAGACTACTGTCAACAGATTCAAACTCTGCCAAGCATTAGGCTGGCTCACAATGTTAAAGACATAAATCATGCCCAGTTTGCTGATGATACATTATTGCTTGGAGGAGCAAGCATAAATTCTGCAAGGTCCTTCAAAAATGAGCTGAACACTTATAGGGAGATTTCGGGCAGCAAGATAAACTATCTAAAAATCACGATCTATGGCTGGAATTGCTCGATCAAGGAATAAATAGACATAGAAAGGCTATTAGAAATGGAAGGAACACTGACTTGGGAGTCATTTAAGTATCTGGGGATCCCAATCTTCAAATCAAATCCTAAAGTAGCTCACTGGATGCCATTGCTGGACAAACTAAAGCTCAGAATACAAGCTTGGGGAGCCTCATGGTTGAATAATGTTGAGAAGGTAATCCTAATGAAATCTATTCTCATAAGTCTTCCTTTATATCAGAATTCCATTCTACTTGCTCCTAAATCCTTTATTAGTAAAGTGGATGGTCTTCTGAGAAGATTTCTGTGGGAGGGGGAGAAAAATAATTAAAGAAGGCTCCATTTAGTAAATTGGGACACTCTTAAGAAGCCATACTTGGAAGGAGGTCTCCAAATGCATGATCTGGCTGCCCAAAATCTTGCTCTGGGATCCAAGCTTCTTTAGAACATTGTTTCTGGGAATTCCAGTTGGAGCAAGCGAGTTCTATGGAAAAAATATTTTCATGGGCAGCGCTTGAGGTGCTTGGACCAACCTCCAAGAATAACCAAAGGATCACCGGTATTCAAACTTTGTCTTACAGCAATGGAGCATTTCAGTCACAAGTTATACTGGATCCCAGGTAATGGGAAAAAAATAAGAATTTGGGAAGATTCGATCCTTGGAGATCAGCCCTTGAATCAGATGGAAGAACTTGCAAATGTTAGAGTTTGGATTCAGGCCAGCAATCTGAAAACCCTTTGGGACATCTCTAATTGGACTGATGATGCTAGAAGTCTCTGGGATGGATGGAATCTGGGGGAGGTCCCTCAATGGCTGGGTGGTGAAGCCACTTTACTACTGGATTTTCTCCAAGGAAAATCTCCTTTAAAGGCCTCTTCTAAGGACAAAAGAGGGTGGGGTTCACTTTCAGGCTCATACTCAGCAGCAGAAGGTAACAAAATTATAATGGCTATCCCAAACGTACCTCCGGATCCAACTCAGTGGAAATTTATCTGGTCTTTTCCTTCACTTCCCAAAGTTGACTTCTTTTGTTGGACATTGGTGCATAAAAGTATCCTCACCAGAGATAACCTGCGAAGACATGGAATGGAAGGGCCTTCAAGGTGCCCTCTATGTGTTTCGGATGAAGAAATGGCTAATCATATGTTGTTAATGTGCCCCTTTGCTCAAGAATTTTGGAGGGGTGTCCTGATGTTAGGTCCTAACAAAATTGAGCTCCCCAAAAATATTCCATACCTACTAAGAAACTGGGCCAAGTTATCCCCGTTTTTTCTCTCCAAAAAAAACCTTCTCAAGACTGGCTGGATGTGGATTCCCAAATTCACATGCTGGAAACTGTGGCTGGAGAGGAACAGCAGAATTTTCAGGGAGGAGCGTTGTAATCCTGTCAGAGTTATCACTAAAATCAAAGCTCTGCTGGTTGAGGCCTTAGAAGCCAAACCCTCTTTAATAAATTATATGATCCTGGACAGCGAGGAATATCAATGTCTAAAAGAGCTAGTTCCAAACCATAAGGATAGTCCCATCCCTCCTGCAAAAGCCTTTTCTAATTGGGAAATTCGTCTGGAAGAGCAAGATTTCATTAAATAGAGATCAGCTCTGGATGATCATTGTCTTTTCTTTGATGGGGCCTCTAAACGTAACCCAGGAGCGACGGGTGGCCGTGGAGTTCTCTTGAGTCCTGGAGGCTCAATTGAGCTACGGTTTGCTTGGGGACTGGGCAATGAAGCTAACAACAGAGCGGAGGCTCTTGCTCTGTGGCAGGGTCTAAACCTGGCTATCAAGAGGAATTTCCTATCCCTCTCAGTATTTGGTGACTCTAGGCTAATTATCCAGGCTATGAACTCTCATAAGGATCCCTCTCAGGTTCATTTAGCCTCCACATTCAAACAAATCAAGCTAATACTGCCCAAATTTCATAAAATCTCCTTCTTTCATATTTTGCGGAAGTTAAACTCTCAGGCGGACTTGGAAGCCAATCTTGGCTCTCTCTGGAGTAAGATATCTATGTTAGTTAATGATGTTGAATCGCACTACGGTATTCCATAATCCTAAAGAATATTGGGCCTCCTTTCCTACTCTGTTTCAGATTATTCTTCAATATCCAGAGCTTCGGGGCCAGATCAAAATGAGCAGGCAGATGGTAGGGAACTCGAACTCATTTTCAAGGGAAAAATCAGTCGCGTCCCCTTCATTTTCGTCCACTCCATTCTGCTAGAGTTCAATGCTGCTTCACTCTGCAATCAGTTGGATAAGCGCTGGGAGGTTCACGAAGGCTGCATCAAGGCTAGATTAGATAGCAGAAAGGCCCCTGCTGCAAATTATAATGAAACAACAAGAAATGTCGGCAATGTTGACATCGCACCTGGAAAATTTTAACACAAATTTAGAATCCACCAGATTATCCAAAAGAAAACAAGTAAGGAGCTTTTGGTAGACCTGGCATTGGAAGTTCGAAGCATTGGGTCTCCTCTCGAAAAATTAGGAAGAAAAGCTAAAACACTACAAATAGACACAGCGGAAAATAAAGACGCCACTATGAAACCAGTTCAAGCGCAAATCCACACCTTTATCTACAAACACAGGGTACTTCCATCAGCGCAACTCTCAGAAGCTAAACGCATTCTTCTCGCCTCCTGTCAAAGCGAAATCAATAGCTGTAACAAAGAAATACATACTAGCCCTGTTAAAGTCCTCAGCAGCTGTTTTGCCGAATTTTAAATAAAAACTAACCATTATTGTAAAAAAAAAACAAGACCACTCATCGCAGCGGTTCCTCGGGAATGGGTAAAACAATCAAGTGAAGGCATATGATCAGCCGAACAGATAGTGACGATGGAATGAGAAAACCAAGGCTCATCTGTCAAAATAGGCTGATAAAATGGCAATCACGAGAGGTAAAATGGGAATGGTTTCATTTTTACACAAGCTTGAAATCATGGGAAACTCTGCTTGGAGTTGGTTTCATTTTTACACAAGCTTGAAAAAAAAGATAAACTATGCTTGAAACCGGTTTCATTTTTACACAAGCTTGAAATGGAAACAAACTATGCTTGAAAAAAGTACGCATGCCCCCAGTATGGTGACTCAATTCGAGGTACATGCCCCCCAAGCTCCAGTCCATATGAAAGGCAGATGGAGTGAAGGTTCAAAATACGAGATTTAAGATAAAGTCTCGATTGGGATTTTACGAGATCTAATCAAAGACTCGAATTGAATGGGAACGTGTTTCATTGTTTTAACGAGGTTGACACATTGAAAGAACTATCCTCAAGGCTAATTCATTTTTTGAACGAGGTTGACATAGAAGACGAACTATCCTCAGGACACCTTGTTTCATTGTTTAAGGAGCTTGACACAAGACAAGGAACTCTGCTCCGACAACCTTGTTTCATTTTTTGAGCTTGACATAAGAAAACGAACTCTGCTCTGAAGACCTTGTTTCATTTTTTAAGGAGCTTGACACAAGAAAACAAACTGTGCTTCGACAACCTTGTTTCATTTTTTAAGGAGCTTGACACAAGAAAATGAACTATGCTCCGACGAGCTTGTTTCAAAAATGAACTCTACTCCAACCAGCTTGTTTTCATTTTTTAAGGAGCTTGACACAAGAAAACAAACTATGCTCTGACCTTTCATCATGATGAATAAGAAGTCATATATTCCAAGGGGTTCGCCTCCAGTGGGAGAACAATATCTTGAAAATCAGGACCCAATGCCCCTAGCACATGATGCACAATGGCACTATCACTGATTATGGGCACGGGATAGGTAGCCACATAATTAACCCGCGGAGGGGAATATACAACTGGTGGATAAAGACCCGAAAGGGACGATGGTGGACCGGATGTCACGTCAGGACCAAAGAATGAAAGCTGATCAATGGTCACGATCCGACCTTTGTGTGGGAAATAAATCACATGAAAGAGGGAAGAGACAACTACCCCCATGACATAAGTATAATCATGCCCCAAGAGAAAATTGAAATCTAAGTGGCCTGGAACAACCATCACGTCTATATGGACGATTTTCCCTCCCAAAGTAATAGGCAACTTCGGAAGGATCCCTAACGGTTGACTGGTTCCTCTGTTAAAAGCCAACAGTTTCTGGGTAACAGGCATAAGTAGTGGAGAACCAAAATCTTGCTAAGTAGTTGAAGACAGAATACTAACAGACGTGCCTTCATATATAACGGTGTTGGGTACAACCACATCAAAGGTTTGTATCGTGATCTCAAAAGGCACATAAGATGGAAGGTGGTATCCGGAAAATCGACTCCAATCAAAGGAAGAGACCAAAGTACTTGGAGGGGATACCATCGAACTGAGATGGTTTTCCCCCGGTGTTACCGGAGCAAGAGGATCACTCTCCTAGACCTCCATCATCGGAGTATGAGGAGCATCTTCTTGCATCATAGGGACGGACGAATCTTTTTCCAAGTCCGAGGAATATGAAGAAACAAGAAGAACATGAGGGGGATGAGATCGAATCTCAATGGAAAAGACCTGATGAACCACCGATGGGGTCAGATCGACCGATCCCATGACCAACGGTTGGTCGGGAATGGATTCCTGAATTTTAATTTCCGTGGGAGCAGGATCGACCGAGGATGACTCTTGACCGATCGTGGAATCAACTAGCGGAGGACTCAAAGAAAGTTTCTGGTAACCAGTCAGAAGGAAGGGTGTAGAAATAATGGAGTTGTCCAGCACTTTCTTGGCTTCATCCATGTATGGACAAAGGTGAATGGGATGATGCCCTTCACACAACTTACATGGATTGTTAATATTACCCTGTTTCTTACGAGTCTTATCATTACTAGTCGAAGATGTGCCACCAATATGACTTCCAGAAGCCAAAGGCAGCGACGGACAGTCGTCGGACCATGCTTCAAGTACCTTGGGAATACTAGGGTAGTCTAAAATCAAATGGTTACCTTTACAGAGCATGCAAGGGAATTTTACTTTCCGTGGAAGCGTGGATGGTTCTGCAAGGGAAAGCTTCTTAGGCGAAATAGTTGTAGTATTAGCCTCTCGCTTATCTGACTTCTTCTTCTTTGTCTTCTTATTCTTCTTCTTAGCCACCTGGTTACTGGAGTCCAGACTTTCACCAGGCGAAGTAGAAGAGGAGGACGAAGAAATAGGCGAAGAAGAGGAGAGGTCCACCTTAGAAGCAACATGATGTTGTTTAGGTGGAGGAGATGGTTGTATGGTGGATGGAACACTCGAGACCACCAAGGTTGAAAATAACCATACAGGCAATCCAACAATTAAACCAGGCAGGGACAAAGTTGCCATATAAGGAGCACCAACATTCCCAAAAGCAGGAAAAAGACCAGGATTCCCTTTAGAAGGGATTCTTGGGTTAGTGAACTCTGGAAACGTTGCCATCATAAACAAATTTTAAAAAAATACCCTAAGGAAACTAACTTTAACCAAGAATATTTTGTAGGTAGTTAATTTTTAAGACATTGAAACAAAATTCTACCGTTTCATATTTTAAGAGTTGAGAAACAGGCAAAAGGTGACTCTATCACTTTCAGGTTGGAAACGAGCATGAAAGGACAAGTGCTCGATGATATTTTCAAATTTATGGAGTCAGCAAAGATCGAAAATGACTGCTTAGGTATTCTAGGTAAAAGGGTGTACCAGGTTCCTGTGAACTGCCATATACACCTTGGTTATAAAATGAAAGAAGAATCAACCAAGGACTTGACGCACATGCAGGTAGTCTCCCTAAATGTTGTGTTTAGTGTATCACGATTACAAGGCAGCAGACTCGGCTTCCTATGGATAAAAGGATTACAACCTAGAGGAGTCTCCCTTTATATACTCGACGGTACGGAGAGCACAAGTCTGTACTACGGCTGTCTAAAGCCAGATGGCAAATGACAGCTACTAGGTTTTAAGACGCCGGAACACGTCTCTATCCTAGACCACTAAAAATTTTTCGTTAAGTTCCAATGTTGCCTTAGGTTAATTGAATAAATTTTAAGTTGATCTTGTATTTATGTTTCAATTCCAAGGTCCTACCGAATGTTGGATCTCACAAATTCCTGAATGTAAGCTACATGCCATAAAATACCATTTCGTTCAATGAAGAGCTATCTTCGAGAAGGTTAGGAATTTCAAGTGATAGCAAACAATGAAAACACACAGAATTATTCACTACAGAACTTGATGCAAACTAATGAAAACAAAAAATCTTTCCTAGAATGTCGAGTGCTAGTTATGCAAAATATTTCTCAATTCTACAATGTAGACAAAACAAATGCAAGCACAAAATATATTTTTTTTATTTTTTCAATGTAATAGAGCAAATAGTGCACTAAATAACATGAAAAACGAATCTTCACACTATTTCGAGAATTCCAATGCAAGAGTCGAAACAAAGCAACTCAAACAACTCAAAAGCAAACAAGACAAAAACTCAAACCAATGTCACAATCTCTCAAATCGAAGAAAGATGTCAAAACATACCCATACAAGAAATGTGAGCTATGCTTGGAGTGATAGGAAGCAAAACTGAATGAAAGAGATAAGACTCACTAAAGACTCATTTCACCAAAAGCAACCACTCAAAACGGATCCAGGGAGCTGAATGCAATCAAGCAAATAATGAAGGTGACCGCGAAACAAAAGACCCAACTCCAACAGGAGGCTAAGCATGTCAAAGCACTAGAAAGCCCTAAAGCTATGATGCTGAAAGAAATGGACAAACAGCCGAAGGAAGAAGGCTAATCACAGCCACAAACAAACCCAAAGCATTCAAATCAAGTCAAGGAAACGCCCAGGGACACTAGGATGGAAAAAAAACTCCAAAACAAGGGAAACCCTAGCGCCTACAGGAATTGGCACGACTGTCTGGCTGTAATCCACGCCAAACAGGGGATGGCACGGGTGATAAACTAGCAACTCACGCCAGTGGGCGCGACTGTTAGGCTGGAAACCGCACCAATCAAGCCAACCTTGAAAAGATGAAAATTTGGAAAAACAGAGGTCAAAACTAATCCTCTGGGGCTGAACAGGAGCCTAAGACTCAGCAAAAAAATCCAGAAAAGGCAATCTAAGCAAGAAAATACCAAGAAGAAGACATAATAGATAACAGACAAACTCGTATTGATCCCCAGCAGAGTCACCAATTTGTTGGTGAGGTAAATCCCCTTTGCGGACAAAGGCGATCCCACTAGCCCTAGAATAGGTCTAGCCATAAACGAAACATGCTATGACATCAATTCCTAGCTAAGAATGGACAAAGACTTGGCAGATCACCTACCTTAGGTCCTGCTCTGTTGTGTCATCCGGAAGAATAGCTGCCTCCCGCTCCCAATTCGACAGATCACGACCCGCTCGTTCTCACGCCTGGATACCAGCACATACACAAGAGACGAGGATGATACACAACATACTATTTCTAATTCCTAACTATCAATCAGTCGAAGAAGACTAAATCACATGCATTAAATAAACATAACACAGAGATGGAAACAATATCATAGTCGAGTATATTAAATTAAAGAAGGAAGAGTACAACCGGCGCTTCGACGTTGCGATCTCCTCTAGCAGGGTTCCAGTGGAGCACGTCTCACAAGCTCGTTGGAAATTCAGACAGGGCTCTCTCTATGGGATCCTCCTTGGTTTGACCTTCTCTATAACGATTACTCAGCTATAATGTCTCTTCTCCAAGCTCAGCTTCTTAGCTATATGTTCAGCTACTGTTTCAGCTATTGTTTTAGCTAGCTGATGTAAAGGGAGAAGGCCTGTTTATATAGAGGGAGAAGGAGAAGTTAGGATCCCTATAATATGGGGGGAGGCCTATCCTCTTAGAATGTTCCATCAACCATTTCCTAAAGGTATAGATCCGTGTTTTATCGAGTTTAACCACTTGCAATGAGTCATTCCCGAGGTGGTTAAAGGAAACTTCTGCCTCCAATTTGTTAAAAAAAATTCCAAAACAGGTTGGTGTGGGTACAACACAGGGACAGAGCACCAGCTAGCGCGAACTCTAGTGTATATTTTCCCCATTGGCACGAGGGATGAACTGGCTACCCACACCAATGCCAAAACATGGGTTTTTGGGTGCTTTTTGAGGAAATGTTCAACAGGAGAAATCATATCCTTATGCAAAAGGATGCAAAGAAAGTATTTGCAGAGTATGACAATGCTCATGGGTCACGGGAAAGACCCTCCAATATTCGGGGTGAGGGATTGCAGGGACGGTGACAAATTGTTGTGTAACAATCTTCAAGATGAGACGAGAGATCAGATCCAACCATTAAGCTTAAATAGATGTAGAGAAGATTAATGGTTGGATCTGATCTCTCATCTCGTCTTGAAGATGAACCACATTGGTTGGTTCGAAATGTGTCGAAAAAGTTTTTCCTCTTGTAATTATCACTGAAAAATATCTGAAAAACAACTATGAATCACATAATCCAGAATTCAAATATTTAATATTTATTTATTAATATATTTTTATTTTATTTAAAAATATTTAAAATATTAATAAAAATATTAGTAAGTAAACAATAAAGTACATATACTCACAGGTAAAAAAATTGATGTTTAGAATTTCAATTTTAGATTTTGATACTAAACTTTTCTTATAATGATTGGCATGAGGTAAAAGGCTCACTTGCAGCCAACTATAGATGCACAATCCACATTGAACAAGTACTAGCAAGGTATCAATTATGCCATCCTCCCTAACTATAGTCCCGCATCACACAACTTCCAAAACCCAAGGTAATTCACCCCCCTTTTCTACCTTTGTAATCCTTTAGGTTGTGACACTCCCCTTCCATGGCTTCCAGTAAAGGCCAACTAGGAATCCTTAAATAAACATAGCTCTTAAGAGTTTTAATTGCTCTCAGAGGTCTTCCAAGCACCCATCAAGCCTCACATTAGGAAATCTTACCCAACCAATCCCCCCTCCAAGCTCCAACCTTACCCAATATGGGGAAGGAGAATTAGAAACAAAATTCCATTTAGGAATTCCCAATAGTTTACACAAAACATAAGGTTCAATGGCTATCTAAGTTCACAACTTGTTTGGTCTTAACAAAACTAGGGAAGTACTTTGGGGAAGGTTATATAAATCATGGAAGTAATGAATGAATTACATGGAAAAGAAGGCTTTTGTGTGCTTGGGGTCTTTCTTCCAAGTGTCACCCAAGGAACACACCCTCATCCCATGGAAACTCATGTACACCATCAGTTCACTTACCTTTTGGACTTAGGATATAACATCCCATTATAACTTAGGTTTATATCATGCCTTTTGAATTTATTTTATTCCATAAAGTGACTTTAGGGATATTTTTACGTCGATTGGCGTCTCTTTTTGGGCTTGGGGTGAGAAAACACTATTCACCCCAGCCAATAGCAAGCCTTCGTTTTCATCGTTTTGGATAATTAAAATCTAAAACCTATCCAATTGAAATTTGGCACCTCATCTGACATATAACATGTGGATGATCATTTTTGTTGGATCTTTCAATGTGTTTATGCAGTACATAGGCCCATTTGCGTAGATAAGGAATCCTCTAGTAGCCATGGTGCAGTACAGAGGCCCATTTGCGTTGAGAAGGCATCCCCTGGGAGCCATGGTGGTTTCAGTGTTAATGAACTTAAAGAACATCTTAACCTTCACCTTCAACCAGCGCATTCTTCATCCTAACCATCATCCAACATCACCTTGTTTCTAACATCAGCGCCTGGTTGAGGAGGGTTCAACATTAAATTCCCTAGAGCTACAAGAGTTTCCATCTTACTCCGGTAAAAATTTGAAGATCTCTTGGCGAAAAATCTTTTATCCCCTCACATTTTTTTCCAAAAGTTTAAGATCTCTTGGAGAAAAAGCTTTGATCCCCTCACATTTTTTCAATTGAGCTAAGGGATTCAATTCATTATCCAGTAAAAAGGATGAGTCAACACAACACGCCCGGGCCAAAGGCATCCATGACGACATCCAGCCAAAGCCGGAGGCAGGAATCTCACTCTCAATCTCAACAGAGTAAATATGTTGATAGCTTCTATGCATCGTTTGATGTTCGATCTTGATTCGAATCCTACAATTGGCTGCAAGATAGCACTATGGCATTTGGTGAGAAGTTCCCAATTCTTGAGATCATTGCCCTCGATGGCTAGTCTGATGGAAAATTTTCTCTGCTAGAAACTCTACTAGGCTTCAGATTCAATGTTAGAGAAGTTGAAATGGGAACGTGAAGGTCATTGATGCTACAAATGGTGCATGACCCTTCAGCTCTCGAACCCTGCTACTGGTTTCAGGATGAGTATTCTAATGAATATGAAGCTCTAATTGCATTTTCTTCTACTATTGTTGATGCCATAAGAAGCATAACAAAGAAGAATTTGAAGAAAATTTGAGTTACAATCTCTACGAGGCCTATTATGATGCAAGCAAAGTATGCCTACTGCCCAAATTTGACAATCATTGATACCCCTAGATTTGTTCTCAAGGAAAAGAAGGGTGAACCAGAAAGTATACTAGATGATATTTTAGCTGTGTTAAAGGCATTTGTAGCACCCACCCAACGTTTACTGATATTCCTTCAACAGAGTTGTGTGGAGTGGTGCTCTTCACTTTGGTTGGACATAATTCGTTGATCCTACTTTGAGGCATATGATCGTTTTTGTTTCTAAATTTGAACTTGCAATTGAGCGCAAAAGAATTGAAGACTCTTATGATTGTGAGAGAAGCATCGTTGTTGGGGTTGGAGGCTATATTTCTTTTCATGCTGCTTTGAGGTGGGCCTATGACCAGTTCACACAAAATTTGACAAAGAAATGCAAGGAGCTTGTCATGCATCATATGGACTCAGTGAAAAGTCCTTATTCTCAGGTTTATAGGCCATAATACAACATGGGAAATGTATTTTTTTGGATTTAGAGCATAAACCATAGGATACAGGTTCAATCATTCATCTGCTCCAATGTTTATGGACCTTTCTGAAGATCTAGGATGTCCCCAAGAAGAGGGATTGGATGATGAACATGACAATGTTGCTCCTCTATGGCACCTGCAAGCAACACCAAAATTATGAAATATTATGTAAATTAAGAATTAAAGTTCAAATTCTCCATGGGTAAAGCCAACCAAAAATAATAATTAAGAAAAACAAAGTTATTTTCAGTTTATTTATTTATTTTAAAAACATTTCATAAAATTTCAGTTAAATATAATTATGTCAATATCATGATTACAATATAAAATTATGATCAAGTAGATTAAATAAATTATTCAACAATTAACTAGATTATTTGAATATTTTTAATGATTAAATTAATTAATTTTAAATATTTCATCTTAAATTTCCTTCACATAATTGAAAATTTAAAAAATGGAAAAACAAATAATCTAAATTTTTTTAATCTAAATTTCATTAGAAATTTTAAAACTCTTATATAAAAGTTAAATTTCAAACTGATTTTATAAACTATGAATGTGATTTGATAATGAACAGAATCTTAACATTACGTTACAATATGGGAATCATAATTGGGAATCATAATTTAAAAGTAATTTTCAAAATTATAATTTGAAAGTAATTTTATAATAAATTTTAAAAGTGATTTTATAATCAATAAAATGTTAATACTATATTTTAATATGGAAGTCATAACAATTTAGTTTAATTAACTTTTTATAATTAAATAGATTAGTTGAATTTTTTTAAATAATTAAATATATTTAAGTTTTAAAATGATTGTTTTTATGTAGTTCTTCCAGATCAATCATAAAGAGTAATTTTGAGTGGTCTTTTCAAACCAATAATATGGTTCATCATCGATATATAATTATTTTATATTCAATTTTGAAATATTAATATTATGATTTTAATATGGAAATCATAACATTTAAACATATTAATTAAAATAAAATAAAAAAGCAAGTATGTTTATTGTTATTTTATAGATATATTCTCTTTGAAGTTTAGAGTTTTGTCTTACCACCTATCAATAGGGACTCAACCAAATCATAGTATATCTCAAAAGAGTTTTGGAATGGTATAAGGAAGTGATGTTGATGTGATTATTAAGTAACTTTAATGAAAAAAAAAAAAATGTATATTGTTAGAAGATTTTTAACCTAAAATTATTGATGAGGGAATAGAATTGTTAACTTTTGACCACATATTAAAAAGAAAAAACAACCAATAGAGCAATGGGATCAAAATAATATTTATAAGTTGGACTAAATTAATAAAAAAACATGAAAATATTTTTTGGTTATTAATTAGAAATATTTAATTAGAAAATAAATAATAAGTTTTTCTAATATAAAATAATACAATTAATATTGTTAAAATATAAGTGCACAAATACACTAGGTGATATAGATCTAGATAGGGGGGAATGTCTAATCAAGAGGGGGCAAACTTAAAAGAATTAGTACAAAGGAAGAAGGTTAGAGGTGGAGAAATCAATAATTCATAATCCACAAATGAGAAAGTTAAAAAATAATATTAAGGAAGGAAGGAAGGAAGAGAGGGGGGTGGGAGGGGGAGAAGAGATAAGATCGATGGAAAAAAATTTGAAAAAAATCGAGGGGCATGGAACAAATTCAATTAATAGACAAGGAGAGACTCGAGGGTGGGGGGTAGGAGAGAGGAGAGAGAAGAGGGAAGGGAGGGAGAAATAGGAGGATAGGTTGATGACTTAGATGTTGGATAAGATGTTTCCAAAATTTTCTAAGCTTATATACACCTTCACTATTGAATTTTTTAGGTTTATTTTCAATCTCTAGGGCTTCTTGAATAAGGCAGGTTGGCTGAAGAGTGACAAAATCCAAGATTTTTATTTGGTCAAAGCGATGAGGTGCTTGATTTTGAAGTATTTTTCAACCACAACTTTCTTCGTGACTCGACAATTGGTAGTATCGACGATGTGCTCCTTTAACTGAAATTTAAAGGACCTACAAGTTTGGCCAATGTAGAACTTGCCACAAAAACAAGGAAATTGGTAGACTCTGGGGCCTAACATTGGATCCATATTATCTTTAGGAAATCTAAAAAAATGTTTTAAAGTTTTGCTAGGTTTAAATAAGGTTTTAACATCCTTGTTGCTAATAATTTTGAGATGATGTTGGTGGTATATTTTATATAAGGAAGAGAAATGAGAGCTTTAGGAGGGGTCATGGGATCCTTGGGGGGGACACAAATAGATAAATTTAAATGATTTTTATATTTGGGTTTTAGAATAACCATTATTATGGATGGTGTTGGTTAGATGATCTCTTTTGTCAGCTATAAATTGTAGATCGGGAAATTTTCCAGCTCTATTGAATAGGGCTTTTAGGATCGAAAACTTATGAGTGGGGTGGTGATGAGAGTTAGCATGGAGGTAATGATTAGTGTGATTTTTCTTGTGATACACATGTAAGGATATGGAACCATCAAAAAGATTGAAGACAAGGATATCCAGAAATGGAAGGGATGAATGTCCTTGTAATTCCATAATGAATTGATATGTGAGGAAAGGTTGTTGAGGTGATGAAGGAAATACTAATGAAGGGAAAGAAGTCAATGACGCCACACTACAAAAAATGTTGCCCAAAAAATAATGCCAGCATTTAGGTTTATAATGCCAAGAATTGAGGGCTAAAGTCTTGAAATGCTCCATAAAGCTATTGGCAACAATCGGAGATGGGGAAGATCCCATTATTGTTCCTTTTCTCTATTCTTAGTAAATCCCTCTGTAGGATAAGAAGGTATAGGTTAGACTAATTTTAATGGGGCTAAGGTTTTTACGGTCAAATACCTTAGAGATTAATTCCAAGATTTTTGGAACATGTATTTTTGTGAAGATGGAGATGACATCAAATCTTACCATGATCCCAGTGGGGTCAAGATGAATGGTATTAGCCTTTTGAATGAAATGGGTGGAATTTTTAATGAAATAATCAGTAGTGTCAGCAAAGGGTTGAAGTTTGGACACTAAGAAGCAAGAGAGGGCATGAGTAGGGGCCCTAATTGCACTAACTATGGGTCTTAAAGGAATGTCCTTTTCTTTTGCATAAGAGGATCAATGCACGAGGTTGTGATGGCTTAGGTGATCAGGTTAGTGACAATATTAATAGGAGCTTTATAGAGCAATTTATAAGAAGAGGTTTCCAAGAGCTCTTGAAGTTTGGCTTCATAATTGGAAAAGTTCATTATAAACGATGCATTTCCATTATTTTCTTTAAGGACCAAGATATCAGGGTTGAATTATTTTAATAACTAAGTATATTAGTTCTTTTTTTTTAATAAATTTAGAATATATTAATAAAATCCAATAATTGAAATTATAAATCATTAAGGAAAAAGGATATTGTTTTTTATATTTTTAATTATTTTAAAGACACTATATAAAATTTAAGTCTAAAAATGAATTTATATTCAATTTAAAAGTTTCTAATTAATAAATAAAATGGTCCTAATTTTTCCTTGTTATTTTTCCCAAATTCGGTAGATATTTTTAAGAATCCTAAGTTTAAGTTATTTAATTTGGAAAGGTCAAGCATATTAGATGTTTTTCTGGGTGTTGAATCCATTTATGCATTTTAAACAACAAGAAAGCACATTCTCGCCCAAAACTGTATGACCAGATTCCACGGAAAATAAAGTCATTTTGTTAATTAGTTAGACTATGTCCAATTTTAAAATGTTAATATTATGATTTAGTATAAAAATCATAATTATTAAGTAGTTAGTTAATTTTTTTTAATTGGTTGGATTGTTTTTAATAATTAAATAGGTTAGTTGAATTTTTTTAAATATATTTATTAATTAAAAATAGTTATGATAACTGGAATTTAAATAATAGAAAAAAACACACTAATTTTTCTATCTAAATTTTATCAAAAAAATTATACAAAATTTAAGTTTAAATTTTGTTATAAAAAAATTGCACAATATTTCCATGCATTTTGCTGTGAATATTATGTTTCCATGAACAAGGAACACCACACAACATAAATCAAATAAAGAGCTATGCCACAAAATTGTTTCTTCAAAATAAGAGTACAAAATATAATAGTGTGCACCATAATGTTTGGAGATAGCTTTAATTGAGTAAGTGCCTCATTTCTTACTCATTAAATATGATGAACCATTTTTGGATTCCACATCTCAACCAATATTTCAATCCTTTTGTAAAGGACTATCGTATATAAATGACATATTCATCCAACAACATTTTCACGAAGATGCTAAAGTAACCTTTCTTAGAAGGCACGTCGTTGTCCCGATCATAGAGCTTTTCACAAGTTCTTTCACAACATTCATCGATACACCGATTATAGCTGTAGTCTTATTTTTTCTCATATTAAAAAAACCTTACTGATAAAATTCATTTCTCCCAAGTGCTAGTGATATATTTAGTTGATAGATACCTCATAATTTCCATGTTCAAAATTTCTTTCATGTCATTTCAAAAAAACCCAAATAAATTGAACTCCTTTGCTATGTACCTTGTGCATGGAAGGATTGTTATTGTCCTGGGACATTTATGTTAGTTTAACTTCTTAAATTTAACCTCCTGCTACATTATTTATAAGATATATACAAACTCAATTTTCACTTGTATTTCATTGTCCATATATTCCGCTTTATTATTTCCTTCCACAATATCCCCAATTCTCCTATCAGTGTTCCTTTTTACCGCTTGGTGAAATTGCTAGTATTATTTAATTGGCTTGGGAACCATCTTATGGTTGCATCCCCTCATCTTTCCCTCTATTGGAATCTTATCTCAACATACTCTTTTCATTTATGGTGTATTTTATTATTATGGGTGTGATAACATGTTTACAATATTAGGCTTGTTAACTTTTTTGCACATAACCTATCCAAACTTAATCACAAGTGTTTTATCCTTAAAACATGTAAAAATAGGTATGCATTTCCCAAAACACATATATACATAGTTACGTAGGCCTACATAACCTGGCTCACCAACATAATAAAATATACAAATAGATATAAGGGATCATCTTGGGGGTGTTACAAAAACTATAAATTAAAATAGTGAGAAAACACTTATCTTATAAACATTTTACAAAATTGTTTATTGATGTCGGACATTCACCCAACCATAGTTGTTATTACACCAATTATCTCTGCAACAAACCACGCCTAATATGGGTCTATGAATCCATAAGGATGAGTGACTCCTACAAGAATCTAATATCCGTTCTATAGGAAAATACCCAGTAAAAATGTAGTGGCATGACCCTTATAGCCATTCCAAATACCCAAATCTATTCCCCATTAGTTTACATGACCCAACTGATGATATTTACTTCTTTGTATTCAATACCTTAAACAACCTCCATCCCCTCCAGGGATTTAGCACAAGCTAGCTAGGAATCTCTCAGTTGGAGTCTTCAAGAAATCTAATTGTTACATGAGTGCTCATTGTAGATTTTACATGGGAACTTAGGAAATTTTCTTAGCATACAAGTCTAGTTCATGGCATAATTACTATCTTTAGAAAGTTGCCTTCAACATATAATAATGGCTTCCCCGTTTTTATAACATTAAAAATAATGGATTTCCTTGCTTGGTTCCATCTAAAAATATACCTACACACTTTACTTGTATTTCCTCTTCCCCCGTGCTTTCTTGATTCTCACTCTTCCCAAATATGATTGTACTTAGCCCATTTTTTCATAACTAAGTTATATGACTCTCTCATCCACCTCTTACATGTGTGTACTTATCCCCATGCTTCAATAACTCACTAAGATGACTCTTCTACCAAGCTCAAACATGCATTCAATGATTGACTTCCGATAAGTCAAAAGGAATATTATATGGTAATGAAAAATTACTTATTAAAATGACATGGGATTCAAGGCATGTGGAATTTCCCCTTAAACACCCATTTAGCGCACTTCCTTGTGGAATCATAGCCTCCTATGAATTTTTCCATGTTTGTATTATAGCTAATAATGTATTTTATTTCATTCCATGTATAGTGTTTATGCATTACATTGTTGGGCACTCGACCATTCATTGCACTGAGAAGTGCTCTATTACTTAGTATGGAGAAGATGTTGTAGTGAGGTGGGGAATGAGATGTTGTACTAAAGAGTTAGATTAAATAATGATGGTGATAATAATAATAATAATACGTAATATTGACTCAATTAAAAAACGTAATAAAAAGTAAAATTTTATAAAAGTAATAATTAAAATAATAAGTCGATTCAATTCAAAATTTTATATTGTAATTGTGACATCCTGTGTGGGCTAATTCCCCTTGTAAAACATTTTCCTAGTAATTATGTAATTATAAACTAGAATGGATGAGAGAGGGACACTAATTCCATTGATTGAGGAGGGATGTTTCTTGAGGATATGGTTGCTTTAAATAATCAGTCATGGTCTTACTGAGGATTTTTGATTAGTTGACTACTTATTAAATTCACGTGGAAATTAAGGACGTGCCCATGTTCTCTTCGAGCAATAGTAAAAGAAAGAAAAGGACAAAAAAGTTAATGAGGAGTATGGTCTGAAATGCCCAGTGTGGTTGGACCAAGTAGACCACTTTGAATGATATAACCATCATGGTTGAGAGAAAGAGAACATTCTTGAAGGACATTCTCTCATGCGTTGAGGAGGGAAGACTCTATGTGCACAGAGGAGGAACAACCACGAGAAGAGGAGGTCAAAGAGGCTCATGTGGGAGAAATCATAGGGAGGCCAAGAGGCTCATATAAAGTAGAGGAACTCCAAGAGCTTCTTGATGAATAGAGAAGGTAGGCTGAGAGGGTCTTGATGAACATGGAAAGGAGCATGAGAGGATCTTGCTAAATAGAGAACGGACACTGAGAGGCTCTTGTAGAATAGAGAAAAGATGTCGATAATGTATGTAAAACCATACATGAATCCTACACACAAGAAGAAATAAGGTAACAAAGAAAGGAGTATGAGAGGCTCTTTATGATTAGTTTGATTTGATGAGAGGGCAAATAATATTATCAAGACTGAGATAATTCAGGGATAAGGGAAGCTCAGATGATATTCCATTTGAGGAACCTGTTATCACTCCAATAATTCTCAAGGGTTGTTATTATTTTTTGGTTTAAATAATATTAGAGGTAACCACAAACCTACTTTTAAGCCTTAGGATCTAGCCTTCCTAACGCTCAGAGAGGGCTCTCTCTATATGATTTATCTTTGTTGATTGTATTTGATTTTAGTCTAGTTATGTAGGATTACTTGGGATTTGATTTTGGATTTGGTTTGGTGGTGAAATCACTTACTCAGATGGATAAATGTAGGTCTGTATTCCATTGGGCTAATGGAGTCAAAGTGTCAAGCAACAGAAGTAGGATCAAGGTTCTAAAGGGAAGTATTCACAGGGCAAGATAGTTTGGTCATTTCAGATCGTTAGGCTAATGGTGAAAATGCTTTCAATCGGGGTAAGAGAGCAATTAAGGGTTCTCAAATTTGGATAATGAGTGAAAAGGCAGAGGTCAATCGAAATAAGGGAGAAACTAATAATTCCCTAAACTGGACATCAGAAGACAAACATATAAATGATAAACAATTCAAGACAGAGTGTAATTAAACATATTTTGTAATAACATTCCAGTTATATCATTTAGATTAAGCAAACATATGAGCATGTGAAAACTTCAGAAAGAAACAATTGAACAAGTAGAAATTACTTCACTGTAATGGCCCAACACATGAATCCTGTAATATAATCTCTTTATTTCTTTAATCCATTCTGCTGACTTGAAATTGGTACAATCACCCTCAGGTTCCATAATAGTACAACTATAGAAATTTTCAGCAATTCATCCACCCTCAATACTTCAAAATGAGAAGTATTTATACAAAAAATCTTAAAAAATATCCTAAAACAACTTAGGAATTATTCAAGGAAAAAGAAATATCTTCATGCAAGAAGATAGAGACAGCTATCTAACTAATTTAAGATATCCCTGCTTTTATTGATTTGTTGTTTAATTGTTGATATTTTGATGTTGATTTGTCTTTGTTTGTTGCTTAACGAAAGTTGCAGTTAGGCAGTGGAGTGTCCTCTACGCTAGCATATTTCATCTCTGATTTGTAATTTATGTCTTGACTTTAACTCTAAATTTTACTGATACTCTTTCACTATAACTAATACTCTTTACTGTAACTGTAAAACAACATGCTCCGTTTTATCTTTTCCTGACTTATATTTTTCTCATTTGATTGCCTTGTTTTATTGTTTTTATATTTATAGTAAATCAGTCAATTTCTCCCAAAGTTTTGCCTCTGGTAGCTTAATTTTCACCATCCTCTTAATATTTCATCAGTGTCTGTGTATTTTGAAAATGTAGGCTTACAAATAGGTGTTTTGCCTCATGTTGCAGGTAAAACAGATTCTCAAAATTCTTGTAAAGTACATTCCATGTTGGAATACCTTGCATGGCTGAGTTATTGGCCTGCTCCTTAGCCACTTCTCTCATCTTCTTATCATAATCATCCTGCTTCATTAGCTTGTCATGAATAACTAATGGATTTGGAAGGCCTTTTTGTCTGAGGGTGTCAAACTTCATCATGAACCTTGTGATGGCAACTTCCATATTATTCTAGTTGTATCATTAGATTATTTTTAGAAATAACCTTCCTAACTTCTAGGATGGTTTTTGTTCTATCACTGATTCCAATCTCTTCAAGTTCTTGCCTATTATTGGAATTAAGAAATTTTATGATCTCATTTGCCTCTTCAAGCTTTTTTCCAAGTTCTTCTTTTATATTTTGGATAGCTTCTCTTGCTTCTTTGGCTAATTCTTTTTGTTCATAGATAACTTGTATGGATGGAAAAATATCATTGATAGATTCAATGATATTGGCCCATAGTTGTTGCTTGGCTTGTGCCATTGGTTCTTTTAGTGTTAGATCTTCCTCTAACTTCTTCAATTTCTCATTCAACCTGTTTGCTTTTTGTGCATTATTGTAGCAATTTTATTTTCATCTTCCAGACTTTTAATCTGTTCTTTCAGTCTGTTAATTTAATTTGTCTGAATACACATGTCCTGCATAGCTTTTACTAGTTTACTTGCTTCATCTGTAGGCTGTGTTGTTGTTGTTGAAGACTCTGTTGCTGAAGTTGTTGATGAGGTGACAGGTAGTGTTGTATCCATTGGGACTATAGGAGCCAATGATTATGCTAATGTGGAAGGTACAACAATATTTAATACAGGAATTACAGTTACAGGGACTTCTTCTCTGACCTTTTTCTCTTGAATCAACTTGTCCATTTCATTCTCCATTTCCTTTATTTGGGCAGTCAACTGTAGTATGAGACTCATCATCTCATCTTTCAGATTTGTATCCTGTAACACTTCCTTTGCTTGAGGATGTTCAGTAGGAGGTAGCTTAAGTTGCTTCTTTAATGTAGCGATGATTGCATTCTTCTTCTTAATCAATTCTTCTGCAACTTTGACATTACTAGGATCATATCCTACTTCAATAACCAAATCTTCCAGTGATTTGATTCTATTGTCCTTATCTTGAGAGGATTCCTTTTCCAACTTGAGCTAATATTTTATGTTTTCAAGAGTGTTTTGAAGCTTCTGTACACTCATTTATTTATTTTTTATTCTGGAGTAAAGCATTTCACCAGCTTGTTTGTGAAACTATATTTGATCAATTGGATCAAGATCATCTGCTTGAACTTAATATGATGACTTTTTGTAATCTGTTGATGATTTGGGATTCTTTACTTTAGGCTGTAGGAAGGTCATATGCATCTTCTTGGTTTTATATTCAAAAGCATAAACCAATCTGCTTTGGTCATTGGGTGATTGTTTCCAATACTAGTTATATGTATCAGTGTTCAATGTTTCATTTTTCATCTTTATCTCTCTTTATTTCTGCATAAAGTCCATCTCCTTCTCTGCTGGTTTGCTAGAAGAAGATACTTCAAAATTGTGTTGCTTCTGAATAAGCTGAGTGTTTGAAGTTTAAGGTTGATTTGTTTCTTTAATCACTGTAGGAGGTTCATTTTCCTTTGTTGTTGTATCTCTATCAATCACTTCTATTGTTTCCACTTCTTCATTGACAGGATTTAATTTAGGCTTATTCCTGTACATCAATTTAAATTTGGTTTCATTTGTAGTCTCTGCAGTGTATGTTCCTTCCTCTCTGATTCTCTTTGAGCTTTTATCTTCTTGGGTTGGAGTCTGCAAAGTTTGACTAGTATCACCTTGCTTCTCCGCCTCAATCAAGGTGTTCTCCAACCATTCAGACTGTTTATATTATTTCTCAATGTCTAGCTTCTCTTCATGTACATAAGGAGTTAGTTTGCATTTAACTCTCAGTTTACTTATTACTCCTAGAGGATCATAATACCATAGAAAACTCTTACTGAATTTAAATTCCTGAAAATACTTTTCAGCCTCTGGACCTGCATCGCTACTGTTACAAATGAAAGGGCCAACCTGATTCTTTATTTTGAACTGTGCCTTTTTCTTTGCTGGCAAGAAATTGATTCCATCAGAATTCAAAATATGGCCTATATACTCAAGGGAAAATAACCTCACTGGTAGGTATTTAGGAAATTTATATGGAATAAGATTTGATCCATATACCCTTATCTCTGTATGGTTTTGGTACAAGTACAAATCTCCTGTTCTATTATGCTCTGACAACTACACGACCTGTTTAATCTCTTCATTGATTCTAGGCTGCATGCTGCTATTCAGCATATTGACTATAGGATAAATGAAGGAATCAATAATCTCTGTATAAGTGGACTGTGTGGAATCTTTACTTATTAAAGGAGTCCAAAATATGACTGATTGGGGGTTTCCTTCAACATCAAGCTTTTGAAGGTTGATGGAAAATTTCTCTGATTGAAAATATAAAAACATGTGGAAAAGGACTGAGGAATATTTGAAAACACCTTCTTCGGGAATTTTAACTACCTATTCATGAATATTGTCAGCAAGATACTAGGAAAAATTAAAAATGGTAGCAAGAGGCTGACCAAGTGTGAAAGTAGATAAAAATCCTAGTACTGGAACATCAACATGTTCATCTGTGAAATGTCCAAGAATAAAAGATAGCATGCTAATGATATGTCTGGTTCTTTCAGAAAATTTTGCAGATGTGTAAGGGGGATTTATTTTGGGAATTTCTACAGATGAAGGCATGAGAGTTTGGAATATTTGGAACCTCTTGGGGAAGTCCAAATTCAGGTATAGCTGAGTAAGGGCCTCAATAGACAAAGGGGTTTCATTTGGCCTGGATTGTATCTGGAGCATTTGATTGATTGACTCAATTGTAATAGTAAACATGATTTGTTTTTAAGGGATTACTATGGCTCTCTGGTCAGGGAAATATCAAGATTGACAAAGTTTGATTACTTCTGGGTACCGGAAATTTTGTGGGAATACATACTTTGGCAAATTGGATTCCCAGATGAAAACCTCATCTGCTTGGTCTATGGATTTCTCATGGCTCCAACAGTGGAGCTCAAGAAGATTAAATTATGTGACTCTGTCATTAATCTTGAAGTCTCTATCAGCCAAGGGAGTGTGTTCTACATCTACAACTAGGGATTGTAGAGGATTGACAGATACAATGCTTTTGGAAGCCATTGTTTGCTAATTTCTTCAATTGATTAATCTTTGATTTTAGAAAAAACTAATTTAGGCCTCTAGGAGAACCTCTGAAAGTTTATAACAGTTTGCAGATTGATTTGGATAAAATAGGGGCTATCTTCTTATCTTCAAAGGTTTAAACTACTCAAATTGTAGTTTACGTGCTTAAAAACAATTTTTAGGACCTCAAAATTCTGCAAAAGGACATTTAGGGTCTGCAGAAAAGGATTTGGAATGTAAAAACGAGCTTTCAGGGATGCAGAGGTTTAAACTTCTTCAATTATTCAATCTTTGTGATTAAAACAGTCTCAGACCTCATAATTATGTAAACAGATGCAAAGGGTGTGTAGAAAAACGGATTTGGGAAACTACAGAGGTTCTTTTTGGTTTTCTAAGGCTTCTACTTAATTTAATTGATTTGTATTCTCTATGACCAAAGTAATCTCAGGACTTCAGAATTCTACAAAAGGACGCCTAGGGTATGTAGGAAAGGTTTGAAAGGCATAGAATATTTCCTTTAGTCTGCAGAGGCTTATATTTTAATTCAATTACTGATTACTTTATTTATTTCTTTAGGAACGGGCCTAAGCAGTGAAGAATACCTGGATAAAATGAGAATCCTAGTTTGCAGAGGGTTTCTAAGGTAGTGGAAGTTCTCTGAAGTTCTTATGGTCTTTATAGAGCTTCAATTCAGTTTTGCAATGTCTTGTATTAGCAAAGGTCTTGAATTCTAGTGAATTGAGCTTAAAATGAGGTCGGCACTGTGATATTTGCTTGAAAAACGGTCAACAATGCTCTTTCAGTGAAAAATTGTAATAGAAAGTGGTAAAAGTGTTGAGATTGCAACAAGATGATGAGCTTAGTGGAAAGAAGTCGCCTTCACTAAGTGGGCCCGCAGGCTATTTTTGGCGTAAAGTCTATTTTTAGACTATGTCTATTTTTAGACATATGGATCATGTTCTATGAGTTGCAAGATGCTATTTGTGGATGGTTGGTCAAGTCGGGAAAAATAGATGGACTTCTATTTTTAGATATATTAGAAGCGGAATATTTTGATTTCAGTCTAAAAATAGATATGTCAAATATTATTAATATAATAATATTTGGACTATAAACATTATCTTATTCTCTTGGGCCACTTGAGTTAATTTACCTGAGATGTAACACAGGAGAAGTGACAAAAGGAATTACACTATTCTTGAGGGTTATGTGGAGCTATTGCATGGATACTTCAGTGAGAACTCATGTGACAGAGTTTGGTGGAGTTTATTGAGGAAGTTAGTGGAGTTGTATTCAGTGTAACTAATCTAAACATAGTTGAGCTATTTGTAACTAGATTAACTAATTGATACAATTAGTGCGAGTGGTGTGAATTAATTATTAATTAATTCACTAATTATAAACTCATTAATCAACTAAATAATACATCAGTTAACTTCAGTGCATGGACAGTTTCAGTGAAGACTAGTGCAGAGATAGGTGAAAGAGAAGGTTAACTATTAGTTGTGACTATACTATTGCATATTTGCAACAACTAGTGATTGGAGTAGCCCATGATGATTGCACAGTACAAGCTAGGTGGTTCAAGTTATTTAATGAGCCATCCTACAACATTGATTACGCAATAGAGGCTGGCTATCAGGTGACAGAGATTGGAGCATGTGTTTTGCTAGATCTAGCTTGATTAGTGTGTAGTAATTCGAGGTTGTGCTGAGAGCTTGCGAGGAGCTTTGTACAATGATTGTTACATGATCTCTATGACAAATAATATATGGATAGTTGGAGTTTTCAGCTTTAATCTTTCCCATTACATACTGTGTTCATATGTGTGATTGTTTATGGTTTTAATGTGCGCATGCAACTGATTTTATTTCCGCAATTAATGATCAATGGTAGAAGAGATTATGTATTGTGCATGAAGATAAAATAGTGTGTGATCAGGAGAATCTTGGTGAATAATATATCAGTTATTCAAATTTTCTACAAAAAGAACTAACAAAGGGTGGCTATATGCATTTTTAACCAACAGTTATTATATCATAGAATGCACAGTTAATTTGAATTGACTGGGTGGTTTTCACAACAGGCAGGAGAAAACCGCTCAGTGATTTTTGCAAGAGCCAAAGGTGGTTTCTGGTATTTTTTTTGGCGATGCGATCAAATGGAAACTAGCCACGTAGCCAGGCGCAGAGTTTTGAAAACCACGGATATTGCAAGGTCGGGGTATGGTTAACGATCGGACCTTCGGGGATGCGATGGGCGATAAGAGCCATCAAATTTGTTCCGTTAAGATCGAACGGTTCGGAGGATGCGATGGAGTCATCGGGATTGAATAGGCGTTGGGCCCGGGATATTACAATGCGATAAGTTAATATGCATATAAACTATGGTTTTAATTGCATGGGGTCGGGACTTTGTAATAGGCGGAGTTTAATATATTAACCAATGGGGTTTGGGTAAGTGGGGCTTTATAATAGGCGGGGGTAATAATAAGTGGGCCTGAAATATATTACATGTGGGAAAATAAAACCATACGTTATATAAAAATAATGGGTGGGAAACAATATATATAACGGAATTAATTAAATACGGGATAAAGGTTTAATGCGGGAGTTAAATAAAATAAAGTTAAATGTTAATAATGATATATGAGGGGGATTTATCATTAAGTTTATGAGGGGGATTTATCATTAAGTTTTAATGTAAAAACTTATGTCGAGGAGGGATATCTGTAATGGGGCCCGACATATATATTTAAGCATTTAGACTTAGGATAAAGTATTTTTATGGTTTTTTGGTGTTTTTTTTAATGAAAAGGGAAATTAGTAAAGAGGTTTTACTTTTTCCAAGGAAAATGTGTTTTAAACTTAGGAAAAGGGATTTTTCGTAGGGAAAAGAATTAATTAAGGGGGAAAGGGTTAAAATGAAGGGGAAAAGGTATTTTTACAAGGAAATTAAGTCAGTAAATGAAATAACCAATTTTCTGCTATCCATGACTTGTGAAAAATGCTTCTGCCTACCCATCTGCTACCCCTAGCATTTTTTCTTCATTTACATGGGTGCATTTGAGCTTGCAAACCCTTATTCATTTTTCTTTTAAACAGAAAACTAACTAATTTTATCCTTATTTCTTCCAAGGGCTCAGATTAAAATATTGAGCTCCTTTTTGTTCTCTACCTAACTACTGATCTGCCAATATTAAACAGTTTGGCTAGATCTTTATTCTCTATCTATCAACATGAAATTTAAAGCATGAAAGGTCAAGATTAAGCAGTTTGACTTTCATGGATTGTGGCTTTTTTAACAAGCTGCACACAATATTATTTTGCAAATTGAAGTAAAAAGTAATGGAATTTGAATTTGCATCACTTTCATTATATATTTTTATCTCTTTTTTGTTTGGGGTTTAGTTTTATTCTTTTTTTATCTTTTTTCTTTCAAGTCCTTTGATTTTTATTTTAGGACTTTTCCCTCTTTACATTTTTTATTTTTCTAATATGGCAAAACAATTTTGCAAAAAGAAAAGTATGTACATATTGCAAGACTAATCAAAGTAAATTCAAAATTATGAATCTTATTATTATAGGACCCTAACATTGGCTCCAAATGGGGATGGCATTTCTTAGTGAAATTTCAAGAACTTTGAGATCAGTAGCCTTGAATTTTGATTGTTATTTTTCCTTGGAACTGTTTTCTGAGCTCTGCATTATTCATACTTATGATATTTTTTCTTTCAAAGCTTAGGGCCTTCTCTCCGGGCTTCAACTTTGCAAGAAAAACATCCAATCCAATCTAAACTCTACAATGTTATGTACAATGAACAAAGTAAACAAAATGAACTATTGTTATTCTGGGGAACAGTAATGCTTCAGCATTCTACCATTGATAGGTCCACTTGGAAGATCTGATCCATCCAAATCCTTCAAAAAGAATTCATTGTTACCTCTGTAACCATAAATGGCATAAGGACCTTTCCTTAGGAAATCAAATTTACCATGTTTACCTTTATCTTCTCTCCTGGAAGCCCACTTAAGAACTTTGTCACCTATGTAAAAATCATCTTCCTTAGTCTTTTTATCAAATAAATTTTTAATCTTATCTTGAACAACTTGAGACTTGAGATAGACTTCCTCCCTAGTTTGTTGCAAGTGTATGGTTTGATTTATCCTTCTCTGGATATCATTGGTTTCTACCTGCAGTTCTTGGATCATCTTCATCACTGGTACTCCTAAAGAGGATGGAAAAACAGCATCCATCCCATATACAAGTTTATAAGGGGATGTACCAATGGATTTCTTTATGGTGAGTCTGTCTGCCCATAAGGAATTAAATAACCTTTTGTTCCAGGTTTTCTTATTATCTTCTAGTAGTTTCTTGATTATAGTAACAAGGCTTTTATTGGATGATCCTGCAAGACCATTACCTTCAGGGTAATAAGCAGTGGAATGGCCAAGGGTAATATGGTATTTATTACAGAATTCAATCATCTTTTTAGACTTCAAATCAGTTGCATTATCAGTAATGAGCTTTTGGGGGCATCCAAATCTAGACAGTATGTTGTTTTCTAGGAATGAGATTATGGCAGTATCAATGGCTTGCTTAGAAGTAATGGCTTCTATCCACTTAGTGAAATGGTCTGTGGCTGTCAAAATCCATTTGTGTTGGACTGAGGATGGTGGGTGAATTTCACCAATGAAGTCTAAACCCCATTGTTGAAAAGGAATTTCTGTGGAGATGGGTTCAAGGGGTAAAGGTAACAGATTTTTCTTCCCTTCAAAGATTTGGCATTTGTGACAGGAGGTCACATACATTTTTACGTCTGCAAAAAGTGTAGGCCAGTAAAAACCAGCTCTCAAGATTTTATCTGCAGTTGACTTTCACTAAAGGTGTCCTCCACAGTCACCTGCATGAAACTCTTCCATAACTTTATCAGCTTCATATTTAAGCAAACAATTCAATAAAATGCCACCATGATCTTTCCAAAATAGTGCATTATCTATGATACAAAATTTCATTGCCTTTAACTTTAAAAATCTAGATTTAATTCTTGACAATCCAGGAGGAGCTTGTAAATTTATTAATAAAAATATGATATCTGCATACCATGGTGAATCTGCAAAGGCTTCATTGATCTGTGGAGTCGCCATCTCTTCCTGGTCATCTAATTGAGCAATAAAACTTATATCTAAAGCATGAAAATTTGATTCAGCCATTAGTTTGGCTAAACATTGACCTTTAATGAGTTTGGTGGGCTTAATTTCTATGTCATATTCCAAAATGGTGGAAACCCATTTGCCTCTTGTACCATCAGGCCCATTATGAATTAGAATTTCCTTCACTACTAAATTTGGAACATAAGAAATGATGTGTGAATACAAGATGTACACTCTAAAGTCTTTGATAGCCTTCACTAATGCTAGTGCTTACTTTTCCATTATGTTATACTTTAAAGTGGCATCTCTAAGTGATTTGCTAAAAAAGAAATGGGATGTTCATAGCCCTGATCATTTTTTTGTAGTAAAACTGTAGCAATAGTATGTTCTGAAGCAAAAGAAAAAATAATGAAATATTTTTTGAAATCAGGACTAATTAGGACTGGTGTTCTTGTCAAGGCTTGTTTGATTGATTCAAATGATTTTTTGGCCTCTACATTACATTTAAGTATTGAGTCTTTTTTCAACATGTTATTGAGTTCTCTAATTATTTCTTCTAAATTTGAAATGAATCTTCTAAGAAAATTGATTTTACCTAAGAAAGCTTACAATTATTTAATATTCCTGGGGTGGCTTATGTTCAAAATGGCCTCTATTTTGGCTGGATCTATCCTAATTCCCTCTTTTGATATAATATGCCTTAATATTTTGCCTTCTTCAAGTCCAAAGAGAGTCTTTTTGGGATTTAAATAAATGCCAAATTTCCTACATTTGATAAACACTTGTCTTAGGTGATCTAGATGTTCATTATCAATTTTCATTCATTAATCCAAAAGGAATTTTCACATACATGAAAGTACCCCAAGGAGTAGTAAATGCAGTCTTTGGTTGGTCTTATGGCTGAACTAAAATCTGGTTATACCTAGGGAATCCATCAAGTAATGAAATTCTGGATGAACCAACCACCCTCTGTAAAATATGATCCATCTTGGGGAGAGGGTAGTTATCTTTTAGGGACACTTTATTTAAATTTCTGGAAATCAACACAAAGTCCGATTTCCCCTGTCTTCTTCCCAGTAAGAACTAGGTTTGAAACCCTTTCAGAATATCTGAAAGGTACAATTATTTGGGCTTCATACATTCTCTTAACCTCTTTTTCAATTAAAGGCATTAAAACTGGATTGATTCTTCTAAGTTTTTTCTTGAAAGGTTTTTGATCTTCTTTTATGGGTATTTGTGTTTGATTATGCTAGTGTCATAAGATTTTAAGTCTTCATAACTACATGCAAATACATCCTGAAATTCCTTAAACAGAGCTATGTATTTCAATTTTTCTTTTTGAGGTAAGGCTTTTGAAAGTTTGATGATATTAGGCCTTTGTTATGTTCCTATATTGCATTCTTCTATATCTAATCTTAATGGTTCCATCTTTGGTTTTCTTGAAACATCATTTGAATCAAAAATATCTTCTAATGGGGCTAGTCCCTTAGGTAAAAAGTTATTCTTGAGGTTTAAAATGTCAGAATCATCATCTGCTAATTCTTCAATCTCTATCTTTTTTAAATTATCTATTTCTATTTGAGTGAATTTAGTGGGTTTAGTGAAATCTAAGTTATTTACGTCTATCTCATTGTCTCTTTTATCATCTACTGTACAGTCTGTGTCTATGTTACAATTGTGAAATTCTCCCTCAGCATTCATGAAATGATAGATTTGTTCATCCCATGAAAATATCTGCCAATATTTTAGATTATTTGGTATAGTAGGCCTGTGTTTAAATTCTACTGTATATTGATGATTTGGTTGAAAAGGTAGATTACAGGTACTAGCAAAAGTTGCTAAATTGTGTGCTTCTATGTTTTGTTTTCTAGGAATTATAGCAAAGTCACACTCAAGCAATTATTTCATCAAATCTAATATTGTTTCTCTATATTGCCTTAATCTAGTATTATACACAGAATACTCTCCTCTAATCTGTTTTACAATTAAATCAGAGTCTCCCATGATAGAAATTCTTTTGCCTCCTAAATTTCTAACAATATGCAACCCTAAAATCAAAGCTTCATATTCATCCATGTTGTTTGTACATTTGAAATTTAATATAAAGGCATGACCTTCTGCATGATTGTTTTCCATGTTTTGAATCCAAAATCCTACTCCTGCTCCTAATTTATTGACTAGTCCATAAAATTCTAGGTGCCACATTGATTCATGAAATATATTTTCACTGTCTAGGTATTTTTCTTTCTGTTTTAATTCAGTGTTGTTCTCTATGCCAGTTTCAGAATTACATAAAATGAAAGAGTCCATATTAGTAGGTGTAGAATAAATGGGATAATTTTGAGGTGTTTCTACACTACTAACCATGTACTTCATTAATGTCTCTCTGTAAAGTTTCTTGGGTTGGCCAAATACTGAAATAGTGGCATAAGACATGTCTAATTGTAGAGATCCCTGCAGTTTTGCTCCCCATGAGCGAGATAACAACATTCCATATTTAAGAGGGATATCAGCTACTACAATATCCATGACTATGCTTTTTCCAGGGTATTGAACTAAAGTAACACATAAATATTTGATTAAGCCTAGACATTTCACTTTGTTGGAATCAAATGAGAAAAGATCTTTATAAGGTCTAGTGATGTCTAAATTCAAGGTTTCCATAATGGATTTTGGAATTAAATTATGTGAAGCTCCTGAGTCTAGCATATAATTATGTAAAATCTGATCTTGAACAATCAAGCTAATGTAGAAAGGAGTAACTCCTCCCTCTTGGTGTTTTCCATTTACTTCAAGACCAAAAATTAGTTCTGGTTGATTATCACTCAAATTGACATAATCTTCTCCTTCATTTATGTTTAATGTGTCAGTGATCTGTGACTTGTATAAATCATGCTTTACCAATTATGTTAAAGGAATAGGTATCTTTAGTTTGGAAATTTCAGTTTTAATGTTGAATGGTGCTTGTGTTTTTCCTAACTGAATTATTTATTCTTTTGTAACTGCAGTTTGGGTATGTTTCTCTTCTTTTTCTACAGTTGGTTTTTCATTTTCTGTTTGTGTTTCCACTGTTTTGTTGCTTTTTATCTTCTTTTCAGGGGTAGTTTGAGATGCAGTGAAATTTTTGGCAGTTTTTTAGGTTTCAGCAACTGTTTTGGCAGCATCTGTTTTAGGATCAGTTGATTTTGGATCAGCAACAAATGTTTTTGGATCTGAAATTTTTGTTTTTGCAGAAATTTTTGTCTTAGAAACAACAGATTTTTTAGGATCAGCTGATGTTTGAACATCAATATCTGTAATGTCAACAATCTTAGGACTAGGTGTAATTTTAGGACTAGAAATTTTCTGACTAGGATTTGAATTTTTCTGGTTTGAACTAGAGTTTTGTTTGGTTTCCCTAGGAATAATTTGTTATACTTTGGTTGTAGGAGCTTCTACTGTTTTCTTTGTTTGAGTTTCGGTAGATTTCTTTGTAGGGGCTTCTAAATTTTTCTTACTCCTAAGGTTATATTGCTTATGAACTTCATTATTTACAAACGCATAACCTTGCTTGTAATCAAAAGACTCACCAGATTCTAATTGTAGCTGTTGTAATTCATATAATTCATGTTCTTCTTGTGTAAGAAAAATGGTATTATCATCATTAATGCCCATTATATTAATTTGAGTGTCTTCATCATCTTCACTTTGGTGAGACCTTTCAGCATAGTTCTCTTGGAAAGGTGGTCTTATTGTTTGATCAGGTGTTGATTCTCTAGATTTACCAGTGTTGGTGTTTTTCCTGAAATTAGGATTTCTTATTTGAGGACCTTGTTGTTGGTTATCCCACTGTGGCTTCCTTTCCATATTATCTAACCTATCCATCATTTTTTCTAATGTTTTTGCTAACTTATCTATTTTCATATCTGAGTTTGATGTTTCCTCTTTTATTGTCACTCTTCTTTCATTTCTTAATCTAGCTTTCTTGACTAACAAGTTTGCCTCTACACTTACTGCATTACTTTGCATCTGCTCTAAGGTTTCTGGATTTATCTCTCTCATTTGGTAAGCCATATCTGTATCAAATCCATCAAGTAATTTGATCAAGGCAGAGTCTGGAGGAGGTTTAAGATTAGCATGGATTGCATTGTAAATACTGTTATATCTTGTACAATATTCCAGAATTGTTTCATTAGGTTCTCTTTTCATGTTTTCAAATTCAGATAAAATTTGTAATGGATTCTTCTTTTTCTCCCATCTATTAAGAAACATCCTATGGAAAACAGCTAAATCAGCAATACTACCAGTAGGCAAACCTTTAAACCACCTATTTACATCACCAACTAAAGTTTGAGAAAAAAGTATCATCTAAACATCGGCTTCATCTATTTCATGCAGTTCAAAATAGTCTATCATTTTGTTAACATGTTGTTGGGCAGTGTAATGACCAGTACCATCAAATTGAAAGATTTTCCTTTGGCAATCTTGGGGCATGGCATGTAGAGGGGCTTGTAGGACCAATGGGGCATATCGAGCAGCCATGGCTTGGATTCTAGCTTGGGTAGGAGGTAAGTTTGAAGTACTTGGTGATGAGGTTGAAGTACTTGCAGATGTAGTTTGGATACTAGAAGAGGTGCTAGGAAATGTGGTTGAAGTGCTTGAAAATGCAGTAGCAGTGCTAGAGAATGAAATTGCAGTATTTTGGGTTGGAAATAAAACTCTAGGTTGAAGTGGAAGCTTAGGAATGAAGGATTTTGTGGAATGAAGTGTGGTGGAAATAATAGATGAGGTGGTGGTAAACAAGGATGAACCTACATATTCTAAATAACTGGTATCAAAATTACTAGTAGAAGGCTTAGGTGTATATGAAAATAAAGCAGTCAATTCAACTGAATGTTGAAAATAAGCTTCATCAATTTCCTTAATAAAAGTTGCAGTTATAGCATCAAGTTTATCATAAAATTCTAGTGCTTTTTCATCTGAATCTAGTGAAATAGTTTCCTTCTTACTTTCAATGAATGAAATGAAATCGGGATCTATTACACTATAATGTATGTCACTTTCTGATTTTGTTTTAAACAAAGATTTCTCAAAAGCTAAATCAAATTCAATGCCTTGTAAAATTGATAATTTATTAGGAAGAGAATTTTCTTTGATCAATGAATTTTTATTACCTAAACTTTCTACTTTTTTGTTTTTCTTTACAATTCTGACGGGATTTTCTACTATGATAGCAGGTTCTGGATCTGGATTAGACCTGGTATAGTAGACTCTTCTGGAAGCCAGAATTTCAGTTTTTTAATGAAAAGTTTACTAAAAAACCCTTTATAACAATCTTAAGGTGAAAAGATAAGTAAAAGTATTTCCTTTAAGATTAATTTTAAACATTGAGGACTGGTTAGTTCCCCAATATGGTCGCCAATATGTTATCACTCCAATAATTCTCAAGGGTTGTTATTAGTTTTTGGTTTAAAGAATATTAGAGGTAACCACAAACCTACTTTTAAGCCTTAGGATCTAGATTTCCTGATGCTCATAGAAGGCTCTCTCTATATGATTTATCTTTGTTGATTGTATTTGATTTTAGGCTAGTTATGTAGGATTTCTTGGGATTTGATTTTGGATTTGGCTTGGTGGTGAAATCAGTTACTCAGATGGATAGATGTAGGTTTGTATTCCATTGGGCTAATGGAGTCAAATTTTCAAGCAGCAGAAGCAGGATCTAGGTTCTAAAGGGAAGTATTCACAGGGCAAGATAGTTTGGTCACTTTAGATCCTTAGGCTGATGGTGAAAATGGTTTCAATCGAGGTAAGAGAGCAATTAAGGGTTCTCAAATCCGGATAATGAGTGAAAGGGCAGAGGTCAATCGAAATAAGGGAGAAATTAAGAATTCCCTAATCTGGATATCAGAAGACAAATATATAAATGATAAATAGTTCAAGACAGAGTGTAATTAAACATATTTTGTAATAACATTCCAATTATATCATTTAGATTAAGCAAATATATGAGCATGTGAAAACTTCAGAAAGAAACAATCTAACAAGTAGAAAGTACTTCATTGTAATGGCCCAACACATGAATCATGTAATATAATCTCTTTATTGCTTTAATCCAGTCTGCTGACTTGAAATTGGTACAATCACCCTCAGGTTCCAGAATACTGCAACTATAGAAATTTTCAGCAATTCATCCACCCTCAATACTTCAAAATGAGAAGTATTTATACAAAAAATCTTACAAAATATCCTAAAACAACTTAGGAGTTATTCAAGGAAAAAAAAATATCTTCATGCAAGAATATAGAGGCAGTTATCTAACTAATGTAAGTTGTCCCTTCTTTTATTGATTTGATGTTTAATTTTTAATATTTTGATGTTTATTTGTCTATGTTTGTTTCTTAACGAAGGCTGCAGTTAGGTAGTGGAGTGTCCTCTACACTGGCAACTTTCATCTATGCTTTGTAATTTCTGTCTTGATTTTAACTCTGGCTTTTATTGATACTCTTTCACTGTAAATAATACTCTTTACTGTAAATTGTAACTGTAAAACAACATGCTCTGTTTTATCTTTTCTTGGCTGAAAGTATTCTCATTTGATTGCCTTGTTTTACTGTGATCTTTATAGCAAATCAGTCAATTTCTCCCAAATTTCTACCTCTGGTAACTTAATCTTCACCATCCTCCTGAATATTTCATCAGCCTATGTGTATTTTGAGAATGTAGGCTTATTGACAAATAGGTGTTTCACCCCATGTTGCAGGTGAAATAGATGCTCAAAATTCTTGTAAAGTACCTTCCTTGTTGGAATACCTTGCATGGCTGAGTTATTAGCTTGCTCCTTAGCCACTTCTATCATCTTCTTATCATAATCATCCTGCTTCATTAGGTTAGCCACTTATATCATCTTCTTATCATAATCATCCTGCTTCATTAGCTTGTCATGAATAACTAATGGATTTGGAAGGCCTTTTTGTCTGAGAGTGTCAAACTTCGTCATGAAACTTGTGATGGAAACTTCCATATTGTGGCATTTTTATTCTAGCTGTATCATCGGATTATTTTTAGAAATAACCTTCCTAACTTCTAGGATGGTTTCTGTTCTATCACTAATTCCAGTCTCTTCAAGTTCTTGCTTATTCTTGGAATTAAGAAATTTTATGATCTTATTTTCCTCTTCAGGCTTCTTTCCAAGTTCTTCTTTTATCTTTTGGATAGCTTCTCTTGCTGCTTTGACTAAGTCTTTCTGTCCATAGATAACCTGTATGGATGGCCAATTATCATTGGCAGAATCAATGATATTGGCCCATAGCTGCTACTTGGCTTGTGCCATTGGTTGTTTTAGTGTTAGATCTTTCTCTAACTTCTTCAATTGCTCATTCAACCTGTTTGCTTTCTGTTCTTCATTTTTGTAGATTATGTTAGCAAGTTTCTTTTCATCTTCTAGACTTTTAATATGTTCTTTAAGTCTGTTAATTTCATTTTTCTGAATAGACATGTCCTGCATAGCTTTTACTGTTTTACTTTCTTCATATGTAGGTAGTTGTGTTGTTGTTGTTGAAGACTCTGTTGCTGAAGTTGTTGATGAAGTGACAGGTAGTGTTGTAGCCATTGGGACTATAGGAGCCAATGATTCTACTAATGTGGAAGGTATAGCAGTATTGACTACAGGAATTACATTTGCAGGGACTTCTTCTCTAGCCTTTTTCTCTTGAATCAACTTGTCCATTTCATTCTCCATTTCCTTTATTTGGGCAGTCAACTGTAGTATGAGACTCATCATCTCATCTTTATGATTTGTATCCTGTAAAACTTCCTTTGCTTGAGGATGTTCAGTAGGAGGCAGCTTAAGTTGCTTCTTTAATGCAGCAATGTTTGCATTCTTCTTCTTAATCAATTCATCTGCAACTTTGACATTACTAGGATCATATCTTACTTCAATAACCAAATCTTCCAGTGATTTGATTCTATTTTCCTTAGATTGAGAGGATGTATTTTCTAACATGGGTTGATATTTGATGTTTTCAAGAGTGTTTTAAAGCTTTTGTACACTCATTTCTTTATTTGTCATTGTGGAGTAAAGCATTTCACCATCTTGTTTGTGAAATTATATTTGATCACTTAGATGAAGATCATCTACTTGAACTTCATATGATGACTTTTTGTAATCTGTTGATGATTTGGGATGCTTTACTTTAGGCTGCAAGAAGGTCATCTGCATCTTCTTGGTTTTATAGTCAAAATCATAAATAAATCTGCTTTGGTCACTAAGTGACTGTTTCCAATATTGGTTATATGTATCAGTCTTCAATGCTTCATTTTTCATCCTTATCTCTCTATATTTTTGCATAATGCCCATCTCCTGCTCTGCTGGTTTGCTGGAAGAAGATACTTAAACATTTTTTTTCTTCTGAATAAGCTGAGTGTTTTAAGTTTAAGGTTGATTTGTTTCTTTAATCACTGTAGGAGGTGCATTGTCCTTTGCTGTTGTATCTCTATTAATCACTTCTATTGTTTCCACTTCTTCATTGTCAGGATTTAATTTACGCTTCTTCCTGTACATCAATTTAAATTTGGTTTCATTTGTAGTCTTTGTAGTGTATGATCCTTCCTCTCTTATTATCTTTGAGCTTTTATCTTCTTAGGCTGGAGTCTACAAAGTTTTACTAGTATCACCTTGCTTCTCTGCCTCAATCAAGGTGCTATCCAACCATTCAGAATCGTTAGAGTATTTCTCAATATCTGGTTTCTTTTCATGTACATAAGGAGTTAGTTTGCATTTAACTCTCAGTTTACTTATTACTCCTAGAGGATCATAATACCATAGAAAACTCTTACTGGTTTTAAATTCCTACAAATATTTTTCAGCCTCTGGACCTATATCTCTATTATTACAATTGAAAGGGCCAACCTAATTCTTTATTTTGAACTGTGTCTTTTTCTTTGCTGCCAAGAAATTAATTCCATCATAATTCAGAATTTGTCTTATATACTCAAGGACAAATAACCTCATTGGGAGGTATTTAGACAATTTATATGGAATAATATGTGATCCATATACCCTTACCTCTATATGGTTTTGGTACAAGTACCAATCTCTTGTTCGATTATGCTCTGACAACTATAGGACCTTTTTAATCTCCTCACTGATTCTAGGTTGCATGTTTTTGTTTAGCATATTGACTATAGGATAAGTGAAGGAATCAATAAACTCTGTATAGGTGGACTGTGTGTAATATTTTCTTATTAAAGTAGTCCAAAATATGACTGACTGGGGGTTTCCTTCAACATCAAGATTTTGAAGGTGGATGGAAAATTTCTCTGATTGAAAATATAAAAACATGTGGAAAAGGACTAAGGAATATTTGAAAACACCTTCTTCAGGGATTTTGACCAACTATTCATGAATATTGTCAGCAAGATACTAGGCAAAATTAAAAATGGTAGCAAGAGGATGACCATGTGTGAAAGTAGATAAAAATCCTAGTACTGCAACATCAACATGTTCATCTGTGAAATATCCAAGAATAAAAGATAGCATGCTAATGATATGTCTGGTTCTTTCAAAAAAAATTGCAGATGGGTAAGGGGGATTTATTTTTGGAATTTCTACAGATGAAGGCATGAGAGTTTGGAATATTTGGAACCTCTTGGGGAAGTCCATATTCAAGTATAGCTCAGTAAGAGCATCAATAGACAAAGGGGTTTCATTTGGCCTGGATTGGATCTAGAGCATTTTTTTGATTGACTCAGCTGTAATAGTAAATAGGATTTCAATTCCAGGGTTTATTATGGCTCTATGGTCAGGGAAATAGCAAGATTGACAAATTCTGATTACTTCTGGGCACCGGAAAGTTTGTGGGAATACATACTTTGGAAAATTGGATTCCCAGATGAAAACCTTATCTGCTTGGTCTATGGATTTCTCATGGCTCCAGCAGTGGAGCTCAAGAAGATTAAATTATGTGACTGTGTCATTAATATTGAAGTCTCTATCAGCTAATGGAGTGTGTTCTACATCTACAACTGGGGGTTGTAGAGGATTGACAGATACAGTGCTTTTGGAAGCCATTGTTTGTTAATTTCTTCAATTTATTAATATTTGATTTTAGAAAAAACTGATTTAGGCCTGTAGGAGCACCTCTAAAAGTTTATAACAGTTTTCAGATTGATTTGGATAAAATAGGGGCTATCTTCTGATCTTCAAAGGTTTAAACTGCTCAAATTGTAGTTTATGTGTTTAAAAATAGTTTTTAGGACCTCCGAATTCTGCAAAAGGACATTTAGGGTCTGCAGAAAAGGATTTGGAATGTTAAAAAGGGCTTTCAAGGCTGCATAGGTTTAAACTTCTTCAATTATTCAATCTCTATGATTAAACAGTCTCAGGCCTTAGAATTATATAAACAGATGCAAAGGGTATGTAGAAAAATAGATTTGGGAAACTACAGAGGTTGTTTTTGGTTTGCTAAGGCTTCTACTTGATTTAATTGATAAAATTGTATTCTCTGTGACCAAATTAATCTCAGGACTTCAGAATTCTGCAAAAGGACGCCTAGGGTATGTAGGAAAGGTTTGAAAGGCACAGAAGATTTCCTTTAGTCTACAGAGGCTTCTATTTTAATTCAATTACTAATTACTTTATTTATTTCTTTAGGAACAGGCCTAAGCAGTGAAGAATACCTAGATAAAATGAGAATTCTTGTTTGCAGAGGGTTTCTAAGGTAGTGGAAGTTCTCTAAGGTTCTTCTGGTCTTTATAGAGCTTCAATTCGGTTCTGCAATGTCTTGTATCAACAAAGATTTTGAATTCTGGTGAATTGGGCTTAAAATGAGGTCGTCACCGTGATATTTGCTTGAAAAACGGTTGACAATGCTATTTCAGTGAAAAACTGTAACAGAAAGTGGTAAAAGAACTAACAAAGCGCAGCTATATGCATTTTTAACCAACATTTATTATATCATAGAATGTGTTATTAATTTAAATTGACAGGGTGGTTTGCGCAACGGGCAGGAGAAAACCACACAGTGGTTTTTGCAAGAGCCAAAGGTGGTTGACGGTATTTTTTTTGGCGATGCAATCAAATGGAAACTAGCCACGTAGCCAAGCACGGAGGTCTAAAAACCACGGATATCGCAAGGTTGGGATATGGTTAAAGATAGGGCCTTCAGGGATGTGATGGGTGATAAGAACCATAAAATCTGTTCTATTAAGATCCAACGGTTGGGAGGATGCGATGGAGTCATCGAGATTGAATAGGCATGGGGCCTAGGATATTATGATGTGATAGGTTAATATGCATATAAACTATGGTTTTAATTGCATGGGGTCGGGACTTTGTAATAAGTGGAGTTTAATATATTAATCAATGGGGTTTAGGTAAGTGGGGCTTTATAATAGGCGGGGTAAGAATAAGTGGGCCCAAAATATATTACATGTGGGAAAATAAAACCATAGGTTATATAAAATAATGGGTGGGGAATAATATATATAAAGGAATTAATTAAATACGGGATAAAGGTTTAATGCGGGAGTTAAATAAAATAAAGTTAAATGCTAATAATGATATATGAGGGGGATTTATCATTAAGTTTTAATGTAAAAAATTATGTCGGGGAGGGATATCTGTAATAGGGCCCGACATATAGATTTAAGCATTTAGACTTAGGATAAAGTATTTTTATGGGTTTTTGGTGTTTTTTTGAATGAAAAGGGAAATTAGTAAAGGGGTTTTACTTTTTCCAAGGAAAATGTGTTTTAAACTTAGGAAAAGGGATTTTTTGTAGGGAAAAGAATGAATTAAGGGGGAAAGGGTTAAAATGAAGGGTAAAAGGTATTTTTACAAGGAAAGGATGTTAGTAAATGAAATAACCAATTTTATGATATCCATGCCTTATGAAAACTACTTCTGCCTACCCATCTGCTACCCTAGCATTTTTTCTTCATTTACATGGGTGCATTTGAGCTTGCAAACCCTTATTCAATTTTCTTTTAAACAGCAAACTATATAATTCTATCCTTATTTATTCCAAGGGCTCAGATTAAACTGTTGAGCTCCTTTTTATTCTCTACCTAACTACTAATGTGCCAAGATTAAACAGTTTGACTAGATCTTTATTCTCTATCTATCAACATGAAATTTAAAGCATGAAAGATCAAGATTAAGCAGTTTGAATTTCATGGATTGTGGCATTTTTAACAAGCTGCACACAATATTATTTTGCAAAGTGAAGTAAAAAGTAGTGGCATTTGAATTTGCATCACTTTCATGATCTATTTTTCTCTCTTTTTTGTTTAGGGTTCATTTTTTATTCTTTTTTTATCTTTTTTTCTTTCAAGTCGTTTGATTTTTCTTTTAGGACTTTTACCCTCTTTACATTTTTTATTTTTCTAATATGGGAAAACAATTTTGCAGACAGCAAAGTATGTACATATTACAAGACTAATCAAAGTCATTTCAAAATCATGAATCCTATTATTATAAGACCCTAACAGAACCTAAATGACTTGTTGGATGATCATCACTGATTAGTGGTTGTGCCTTACATGGTTGATAAATCCATTGGAGACTGTTTTGGTTGATAAATTATGAGAGGTGGAGGCACACAAGGCCAGTGGGATGATAACACCTAATGGTAGTTCCATGGGATTGAGTTGAGAATTGAGGTGGAAGTTCCACTAAGATTTTGGAGAGTGCTCTCTTATTCCTTCAGAGCTAACTCAACTAATTAAAACTCCTTATCATTAATAACTATACCTATCTCTCCACATATGAATTGAGACTCATTGTGCCCAAACTCCTAGAGAAGAAGGTTTATTTGCAAGTTCATTTGCATAAAATAATGTGTTCCCTGTGTTTTGTTCAAATTTGGAATAGATGGTGGGTGAAGGAAGGGTAGCCTTAGAGCACCATGTTTCAGCTAGAGATATTGGTTTGATGTGAAATTATTGAATAACTAGTGGGTGAAGGTGGGAAGGCCTTGAGACACCTTGTTTCAGGTGATGATATTAGTTTAATCTCTTGATTTGATGATGACTATATTAGACTGAAGCGGTTCACTATGTTTATTTGATTTGATAGTTGGTGGGTGGAGGTGATACAGCCTTGAGACACCCTGTTTCAGTTGATTATATTGATTTAAAACTCCCCTGAAATAAATCCACCTCAAGCTATGGAATTTGGCTCAGGGTTGACAGTTACAAGAAAGACTTGGCTACAGCTTGTCTATAGTTGGGTGGAGTGTTGAAGTCCCAATGTCGGTTTCTTGGTTCAATCTATCAAAGATAAGTGTCCACTTTTTCCTATTATGTTCTAAATGCTTTATGCTTGCTTAATATATTGAATTATCATAAATTGTATTGCTGAGGAATGTGGCATCCATGTAGGAATGAATAATGTTGTTTTAAAGGCTTGGATATGGAATGGTTTAGATTCTTGTGTTAAATTGAGCATGATCCTAGTCTAAATGTCTTATATGCAAGGAATGTGTGAATCTTATGATTTATTGATTCAAAACAATGGTTCGTGTGTCTGGATACGGAAGGGATCGATAAATATTTGTAATGAGAATATTATGCTAAAAGAATTTCTATAAGGTTTGTATTTCTATCTTACAAGCCCAAGAAGGCTAGTTTTTTGCATAGGGTAACATGTTGGTTTAATTCTTATGTCACTATTGAGGAATATTAAATTCCTATGTGAATAAATCGTACTAAATGTTGTGCAAATGATGAGGGATGGTTGAACCCTGAAGAGTGATATATTAATTCTTATTCATGCTTTTTTGTGTTATTGTTACTTGTTGGAAATAGGGTTGGTAATTTCCTAAGTTAATACTTTGGAGTGGATTGCTCTTATGTTCATCTTGAGGCTTTAAATTAGTCTAAAATGATGTGTAGAAGAGATGAAAAATCTCTATTAATCGAATGAGTTATTGTACCAAGAAAGCTTGGCCATCAGGTCAATATTTACCTACAATATTATGAATGATAACATTTTAAGTTCTTACGTGAAGGTGTAAATATCTATGTATTCATATTTTAGCCCGAGGCATTGAGAAGATCAGAAGAGATAGTGGGAGGTCAGTGAAGGAGAATCACTGTTGGTACTCTATGTACATGACGCAGACCATTTAGGTCTCAAATTATATCAAGCTCAAGAGGGATAGCTCTGAAGAGCTATGTAAGATCAAATCGGTGTGATTCCATGTCTTCTGTGCAAGGTAATAACCCTTAGCCCTTTGGAGGAAAGGCTTTAAGACCCAATACAATCATGCGTTCGGGTGTTATAACCAAGTTTGAAGACATGAATAATATAGATCGTCGATATTATTGGAGCATTGTATAGTAATTCACATGTCCCAAATATTTGAGACCCCATGGTTTCGATGGGAGGTTGGGCAAGTCTCATTGGGATTGAAATACCAAGACGACATGGCATGGCGGGGCCAGATGTTGAGTGTTGTCACAACAAGGTAGAAAACCTTGAATCACTTCTAACGTGAAACTTACAAATTGCATGGGTTTAAAAGACTCGTGTGGGACCAAGGCCACTTGGAGAACATGATGACGGATGATGTCACCCCAGTAGCTCCTTTTGATGATGTCACCTCAGATCCTGGAACCTTAAATATTTTGAATAGAGAACATGGTAGAACACCTGGGACTTAAGTTCTGAAGTGATGTGGTGTGTGGGCCTTTTCGGTGGGGATGAGTGTCATGTGGCGTGAGAAAAATCATTTGCAGGTCAAGGGGAGGTTAAGCCTTAATGTAGAGTATACATTTCCACATAGCCCGGAAGGTCATCCTTAGTCATTTCAGTGGGAAACGACATTGGAACCTGTCGTGATTTTAATCCTGGGGTGACGTGGTCTCAGTTGACTCGCACTCGTGTACAAAGAACACACACACATATATATATTATATAATACATCATATTTTAGGCCTTGTCATCCATTGAGAAGGATTAACTCGTGACCTGGTATGAGTGGGTCACCAACTAAGGTAACACTACCATGTGGCAGTACGATGACTAACGTTGATATCCATGTGGGAACCATGTGGTGGTTCAAGGTGGTGTGGAACTATTTGATTGGCCATACATTGAATGACCATATCTCTAGAGCTGGGAGTTGGATTGAGGAAAATTTTATATCATTGGAAAAGTCTTTATGAGACAAACAAAACAATGAAGTTTGTTTTAAGTTCTAAGGAAGTCGAAAAATATCAAAAAAAAATTACCTCGCTTCCATAAATAGACCTTGGAGGTTGGGTCAGCATAGTAATTTCCTCCTTCTACCCTTATTAGGGGCTAGGGATAGTAGGGGGTATGTTACAATAAATTTTCTTTTATGTCTAAAATTACAAACAATTTCTTCTAGAAAAAAATCATAATACGCATATCAATACAATAAAAAAATAATGATGATCCATAATCATAACCATGATATTTCATAACCTCATATTTAAATTTGATATGTGTGTGTGTGTGTTGGGGGGGCGCATGGTAAGACAATATTTTTTTAATCCAAGGAGATTACAATAGTCTCACATCCCATCCTGCCACTGGCCTACTGTATGGGAAACCATACAATTAGAAAAATAGTAGGGTATTAGTCCAAAAATAAACATTAAAACCATATCAGTTTCCAAGAATATAAAGTTTTTATTGAGGTCCTAGAAGCACCATGAAATATGCATTAAAAAACCTTCAGAGCCACTATGAACTATACCATTTAAAATTTCATACCATGGCTAATAGAAAAAATAGCTACTAGATAACACAAAAACAAATTTCATGAGAAAAATATGTGGAAGTGGAGATGTCTACCTCAATGGGCTTGGTCTACCCTTGTCTACAACCACTCAGGCCTTGGGTAGGAGCTAATTGGCCTTCAATTAATTTTAGACAAGCCCCTATTTCTTTTTGGTGGAGTTCCATTTTGTTCAAAATCAATAGACTCTCCTATTTAACTTCATTCCTTTCCATGATAACCATTCCAAACAAAATTTTCATCCTCTAGTAGAGATTTATTTTCAACATGTACAGGCTTTATATACCTTGGGTTATGAACCCATTCGATAATGTCCATTAAGATTTCAAAATAAAAAAGATGGACTTTCTCAACTTCCACTTCCTCGAACTTACGAGGCTCTTCCTAGACTTCTATAGGGATATGTTTACAAAATGTGTGAGAAAAATCCTCAACTCTCAAGAATGAACTTGGGATCCTCCCATCCCTCTATGACTGTAATTGCCTCATATGCACCTTGTTCTATGTTTAACTATAATTTCAAACCCAGACAACCAAACTAGACTTCCACTCTAAGGAATACACCATGGACCTAAGAATAGAAGAATAATAAGCATGTGGAGAACTCTTGCCCATTCATAGTGAAGATGACAAGGCATAGGAAGATTACACATAAAAAGTTGAGGCAAAAGAAGGTCACAGTGAAACAATTGAGGTGGAATTAAAAGCAGATAATACCACATCATTGTAGATCAAAAAGAGATCAAATTGTGTTGAAGACAAAGGGAAATGAATGTCCCAATCCAAACCAACATTGAAAATAATGTATAGTAATTCACAGATAACAAAATCCTTCCTTCACAGAGTGTGAGATGTGAAGTCTCAATATGGCTGAATCCCACACCTTGTCTATTCCACTTGAATTCATTGACACTCAACCTCAACCATGTTACTATATTAAAGCAAAATGGGTAGCACGTCACCCTTGTTGATTGTGTGAGGTGACTACTCCCATGTTTTAGAACTTCATATTTAAATTTAATTAATAAAAATATAAAAACTCAATAATTACGATAGACTTGTTCAATGTTATGCATATCACATTAAAGCATTAAATTGTGCATATGTATGTAACTATATGTATTATTAGGTTTTTAATAAAATTTAAAAATATGAATATTTTGATATATAGAGATGTAAAATTTATATAAACATAAATATTATTATTAATAACCAACATAAATCTTTCTTAACTTTGAATCTACGAAGTTGTGAGAGGAATAAAATCTCTCGTGGTGCAAACTTTTCCTCAAGTTTTGCACTCAAGAAAAGGTTTACATCTTGAGATATTTGATCCCTCTCAACACTTGGTAGATCCGGAGTTAAGATGAATCTAAGTTGGTAATATATACAATTACACATTGCTAGGATAAAATATAGAATGATTACAAATCTAAAAATGTTATTATTGTTTTTTTACTTTCATTTTTTAATTCTATGCTAACCCAAATTACTTGGAAACCATCATTAATGAGAATGTAAATTAACCTTCACTATATATCACCTCTACCTTCATGTGATGTAGCATATTATTAGTGTTATGTGCCATATGATTTTACTATTTTAATATTTTCCTTAGGAAGCTTATTTTAGACCAAAATTTACTCTAATGATGCATTGTACTATGATAAAGAATCCATGGAAATTTAATTTGACATTGTAAGGACTTGATTCATTCACATGTGATTGGATCTATAAGAAAATGCTCCAAATATTTGATAAATAGCACCTAAAAAACCCCTTAGTAGGGATGGGAGATGAAGTACAATAAGATGTAGCACAAAGAAGGAAGCACCAGCAAGGACTATAGGATTCATTGGTAGTGGAGAAATCAAGCCTCGAGGCCAAGGAATTGAAACTAATGAGCTAAATTGACCTAATCACCAATCCCATCAAATAGGTAAAAGGAAAACTCAAGGTTGCAACTACAAAATCCAAGGAAATTTATAGTGCTAGGAAAAACATGATGCAAATTGTAAAGTGATAGGAAAATTTGCTTGAGGAGGTAGATAAAAAGATGGTTTATATGTAACATGAGGAATACCTACTAATGAATTTGGCCTAAAATAAATAAAATATGCAACAAATCCAAGGGTTGACGAGGAACTGGATAGATTTTTCAATTCTTCATTGGCAATACAAACATAACTATAGCAGTTTAACCTAGTCTTGGTAGAGTTATATAATGCGCTTTTGAGGCTCACTAATTTCACTAAGGACGAAAATAGTATAATACAATAAAATTATTCACATGACCTCACCATGATAAAGTTCAAATATATATGGATTTCATGTCAATTTGGAAGGGAAATGGACAAAGGAATTGGAAGCCTTCTTTCAATTCAAAGAAAAAGCTTTGGGGAAAATACCAATGTTTAATCCTTCATTTGGGGAAAAAAGCCAAATTTGACTTGAGGGGAAGCCGAAAAGTGTGGTTGAGACTTGTTGGACCCTTCATTTTAATGGAGTACATGTTGGTACAATCTTATTAGAGAAAGAAAACAAAGATACATCAAGTATGAAGATAGTTAGAAACAATAAATTGTAGTAGATATCATAAAGCTAGAACGAAGATACCATGCATAACTTGAGGTGACCAGGGCACAAAGTGGTGGGAGACTGTAGACACTTAACCAAAGCTTAAGAAGGTATCAACTAGTTCATAAAGGAAAAAATGGGAGTAGGCTAATGGTTTTTCGATTTTGAATGAATCATCCTACATATAGGGGAAACAGTAAAAATGTAAAGGCCTTGTCCTATTTGAGGTTGGTCATAAGTCAGTTTTTGTATAGATAGGAGACAAGTGAAGTTTGTATACTATGGTGTCATGGTTAGGATATTTATTTCTATTATGGTTTCGTTAAAGAAGGCATGTTATGTAATAATGTACTAGACTTGTGTTGGATGTGAATGTAATGAGTCTCCCCTTCCAATTTCTAGTTTCCATCTTGTTGTCTGGTTATTGTTTTTTCCATTGTAGTTCCTTATCTATTGTGTTATCTGATGATCACTAATTTACTTATTTAAATGATGCATACATATGTTTATTTAATGATGAACTAGATAGTAATGTTTTGTAGCTAAATGGGTAGAGGTAGGTTGTGACCTAAGGTCCATATGTCTATATGAAGTATGATTCATAAGATGGATGTATGAATTCCACTACACTATTCCCCTCCCCCCTACCCCCCTCCACAAGCACAATCACACAAACACCAAATTTTGATAGAGATGGATTAGTGAACATATTCATCAATGAAATGGAGGATTTGTATAAAGAAAAAAAAAATTTGAAAACACTTGATATTATTTTGAAAGGAGCCCTTTCCTAATGGTGAGAAAAAAACACACAAAACACAGAAAAATAGGAGCAAGTGGTAAATATAATGGTATTAAGGTTCCAATCATTTAAGGATATATATTTTTTAAACACATGTCTGTTAGCATCTATGAATGAAGGACCGGGGGTGAGGGATGGAGGAGTTAGACAAGTAAGTGTACAGGGAACCCAAGATAGCATGTAAGTTTATGTCAGTAGAGATGGAATAAGAGACATATAAAATACTAATGGACATGTTAATTCATTCACATGTTGGATGCAAGGAGTAGGTACATACAATAGTAAACACAACACCAAACAATTATTTGTAATATTATGAGTAGACAATTTTGCATAACATTCAATTTTGAGAGAAAATAATGTTATACTCAATGGGGTCATGAAAAGGATGAAACACTTTATGTTACATGAAAAACAAGCACTATTAGGATAAGTGCAACTGGTGTTGTGCACATACCATAGAAAAATGGAGAAGAAGAAAGATATGTTGTACTTACATGAAAATGGGGGGAGAGTATACAAATGTAGAGGATGATTTGAGAAACTTAATAAATGAAATATTGGGAGAAAGAGAAATTGGAGAAAAAGGAGAAAGAAAAAATAGACCATATTTAGAGAACGACTCAAGAAAACATAGATAAACATTTTTTCTAAGGAAAAACTAAAATAGATTAAGAAATAGTTACATGTGATATAACTACTCAAAGAATATGAAGACTTGTTGGAGAGATGAAGATTGAGTAGAAACCTCATGCAAAGCCTGCCAAGAAGAGATTTCCCTAGTGGATAAGGAGAAGCAAGATATTGATTGGATGATAATGGCAACACCCTTCTTCCCTAGTGGATGTTTCCAAAGTGTAGGAGAGAGATAATTTTATCAAGTATTAGGAATCCTATATACAAAAAAAGAAACAAATAATTAATAACATTCCCACTAGTGTGCACAAGGAGAGTATTCTAAAGTGACTACCCATGCTAAAATAATTTTGAAATTGTGATTCGATTATCAAAAGTTCGTAGATAAGCTAGCTTATTGCCAAGATCAAGAAAAAAGAAGTACATGTAATTAAATGATGTATAATAGAAAGCAATTGAAGCGGTCTAAGGATCCAAATAGAAAATATCAGTGAGAGGAGACAATGGTCATAAAGACTACTACAAAATGTAGAAAATCCATGTAGATTCAACTAATAATTGTAATATGCTAAAATATTATACTTGAATCTACTCTACCAAATGCGGAAACCAATTTGGATCTTGAAATCACAAAACATGAAAGAGAAATATTCCAATCGCACAACACAAAGATATTCTTGGGGAAAGCCTCAGCTAAAAACCTCGTTATTTGTACATTGCATAAGCCAAAGAATATGAGAAGATTACATTCTTTTCTCCAAGCTGACAAAACCTCTGCACTATCTCTATATGTCTCAATGATTCCTAGACAAGCTCGGTTCAATACTTAACCAATTTATGGCTTGCCCAAGTTCCTATTTACTTGTGCAGTTTCCTTGATTAATTAGGCCCTATTAATTATGGAAATTACCAATCCATACTATGAAATCCATTATGGGCCTTCCTCTGACTTCATGCACCACCGATACAATTCGGATAATTATACAATTGATAGTACACTGCCCTTGAACTCCAATCTCAACTGGGTATTTCTTAGAACTAGCATGCATGCGTTATTTATGAGTGAATTATCAGTTATCTAATTTATCACTGCATGTAAATTAAATCTAATTTCCACACTTTGACCTCTCTCCAGTTCCTCCTTCAGTTAGAACTAGTTAAACTGACTTTAACTCAAATAAACTGAGTTAATTAACTACAACTCAAAATAAACTCAACCAAGGCTACTAAATGTAGAAGACACTCTACATGACTCTAGTTTGAACCTCAACTCAAATTAATTGAACCAAATAAGTCATCATAGCTTAATTAACTCATACAATTTGTCACGTTATGTGGAATTACAATTTTATTCTAATTTAATTCAAGGGAAAATTAAATTAGAATCCTTGCTTGGTGACATTTTCAACACTCCCTCTCAGCAAGAAATGGATTGTTTGATACCTCGATCCTGCCTCTATGGAAATTGAATTTTCCTCTTGACAGTGCCTTTTTCAATATGTTTTCATCCTGCTTCTATGTAGGAATGTACTCTAATAGCATAATCTTCCTTTGCATGCAATCTCTAAGATGGTGATACTGGATGTTGCTATGCTTGGACCTATCATGAAAATCTCAATTAATCGAGAGTTTGATGCAACTCTAGTTATCACAATAAATCAATGTCGGATCCATCTGTTGACCAAGCAACCCAACAAGGATCTTCCTCATCCAAATAGCCTCACAAGCTGCTTGGCTAGTAACCATGTACTTTTCTTCTGTTGAACTGAGTGCAACTGATCTTTGCTTCTTGCTATACTAGGAAACTGGTGCAAGCCCAATATTGAAGATGCCCCCTAATGTTATCTTCATGTCGAATGGATTCCCTACCCAATCTGCATCTGTGAATCCTTGAAGCTTCACTCCCTCTAAATAAGTCCGAAGATTGACTAGTAACCATGTACTCGTCTGAACCGAGCAAATCGACATTTAGTTTCTTGCTATACTAGAACCGGCAGCCCACACACATGCCCCCGATGTTCTCTTCCTACCTGATGGATTCTCACCCAAGCCACATCTATGAAACCGTTTCACCTCCGTCCGTCTCTACCAAAGACCAAATTGAGTGGTTCCTCTGAGGTATCTCAAGACATGTTTGGCTTGCTTCCAATAAAGCTTGTTTGGCTTAACCATTGCTTGACTAAGTTGGTTAACCGCATAACACATGTAAGTTCGTGCATTCACCAAATATATAGGTGAACCCACAAGCTTCATATAAATGGTAGATTCTACCACTTCACCTGAAGTAGCATCTTCCTTCATCCAATCCCGTTATATAGGAGTCTCCATGGGTTTGTTTCTCTCCATATAAAACTTATTTAGTATCTCGTTGGAATAATTTCCCTTAGAGACAAACAGTTCCCCATATCTTTGCCAAATTTCCAAACCAAGGAAATAATGCAAGAGCCCCATGTCCTTCATATCAAATTCTCTTACAAGATCATCTTTTCAAGAATTGATCATCTTCTCATCACCTGTCAGAATCAAATCATCAACATATAATACTATAATCAATAATTTATCTTCTAAAACAATATGGTAAAGGTTTGCATCTACTTCACTTTTGGTGAAGCCCAACCTGATGAAATAGTTTTCAATCCTAGTGTACTAAGCATGGGGTGCTTGTTTTGGTCCATACAACGCTCACTTGTGTTTGCACACATGCGACTCACTGTCGAAGGTCTCAAATCCTTCCGGCTACTCTGTGTACACCTCTTCCTCAATCACTTTGTTGAGGAAGGATGTCTTTACATCCATCTAATGTATCTTCCATCCCATTTGTGTTGAAAGTGCAAGAATAGATATTATTAAGAGTACCTTGCTACTAGAGAAAAATTCTCCTCGTAATCTACTCCATCTACCTGAGAGAACCCCTTGGCCACAAATATTTCCTTGTGTTCTCCACACTCCCATCTGATGCTTTCTTCACCTTATAGATCCACCTGAATCCTACAACTGACTTGTCCTCTAGTCTTGGGACAACTTCCCATGCACTGTTTCTAATAATGGAGTCATACTCCTCAACCATGGCATCAACCCACACTGTTTTCTGCACTTATTCCTTGAATGAGGATGGATCATTCTCTACACTCTTGCTCATAAGAGCCATGTAGCCAGTATGTCTATTTAGGGACCTTATCTAAATGTGATGTGATGTGGGTGCTCCCACATTCTCTTTATCATCATGAATCAACCTGTTAGCCTCTCTGGTGCACTTCCTTCCATCTCTGGATGTCTTTCCATGAGTGGGTGCTTCCACTCTATGTTCCTCTGCTCATGGCTGCTCCACATCTTGAGGTTCTTCTTTTGGAGCTAATAGATCCTCAATTGCATGCATATGAAGCTCCCTCTAAGGGAAATTCACATGGCCTTTCCTTCATTGAATTTCACATCTCTACAAACCATTGTCATTATGTGATATGGCAGGTACACCTGATAGTTGTGAGGTGTATCATTATACCCCAAAAATATGCCCAACTCAGTTGTTGGTTATAGTCTTTTCCATGCATCTTTGGTAACATTACAATAAACGAATGAACCAAAAATTATAAAGTGCACCACATATGGCTTCTTACCGGAAAAGACTTCTTTTGGTGTACTCATCCTAAGGATCAAATGAGGAATTTTGTTCTGCACATGCACAGTTGTGTTGCATGCTTCTGCCCACAAGTACAATGTAGGCCCTGATCGTGTAACATCTCTTGTGAAACTCCCACAATGCTTATGTTATTCCTTTATGAAACCCCATTCTATTGTGGGTTATGAGGTGTTATCAACTCTCTTTGAATGCCTTCTGTTGCACAAAAGTTCTTGAATTCATTCGACACATATTCTCCACCATTTTTACTCTTGAGAGCCTTCACCTTCTTTCCTACATCTTTATCGACAAGTGATTTGAACTCACAAAATTTTGAGGACACTTGATCTTTCTTCTGCATGAAGAATATCCAACACTTGCATGAAAAATCATCTACAAAATTCACATGATACATGTTCTTGGTCGTGGAGGTTGTCAAGAACATTCCACACACATATGAGTGAACTCTTTCAAGGATCTCTTTCACTCGACTATCCTTATAATGAAAGGTGGATTTGGTGTACTTCCCCAATGTACACCCTTTGCATGTATCACACTACTCAAGTTCACCCTTGGGAAGTCCTGTAGAAATTTGTTGCATTATCTTCAAAGCTCTATGGTGTAGATGGCCCAATCTTTTATGCCATAACTCACCGATGTCTCAGTTCTCCACCTTCTCTACTTTCATGCTCAAGGCAGCACAATATTCTACATCTAATTTTTAGAGGTTCTTTACTCAACCCCAATCTTCTTCACTTTTCCTGTGGCTATGTGACGAAGGAACGCCTTTCCTTTACTAAATATCACATCGTAGCCACAGTATTCCAACATAGAAACTGAAACTAAGTTCTTCTTCAAACCAGGAACATACATCACATATTTCAATGTGAGAGGAGAACTAGACTCCTTATGAAAGGTAACAGTATCGATTTTGGTCATGTTATACCTCCCATCATATCCCATCTCGATGTGCATTTAGAGATCCTTCTCCTCCAAATCGTTGAAGAACTCTTTGTTTCCAATCATATGGAATGAGGCTCCACTATCCAGGTACCACACAGAGCCATCACTGATGACACCATTCATGTGATGAGAGTGAAATCCAACTCGAATTGTGAAGCTAGAGCTTCACCTTCCACTCCTCCTAAGGGCTTCTTGTCGGCCTTCTTGTGCAGACACTTCGTGGTATAGCATCCCAGCTTGTGACAATGAAAAAAAAAATATTCGACCAGTCTTTCTTCTTTCCAGCTTGACCAGAATATGATTTGGAATGGGATGACTTCACTTTCCATTTCTTTTCCTTTCCATCCAAGGCACATTTCTCCTCATTGTCATTCTTTGATGACGATCCATTTATGGTGTTCTGTCGAATCTCTTCTTGTGCCAAATCGGACCACAAACACTCCCACTATGGTAGCTTCTCCCTCTCGTTCACTGAATCCCGGTAGTTGTGTCAGATCTTGAGAAGGCCTAGAAGTGCTAGGCTCACCAGATCATCCTTAGAAACTGTAACACCAACACTTCCAAGCTCATCCTGACACTGAGTGAACTTGGTCAGGTATTTTGTTATTGTGTTTCCCTTCTCCATCTTTATTTTTATGAGCTTGTCCTTCAGTGCCAGCTTCCTATGGTTGTTGTTGTTCTTAAAAAAATCTATTAAGGGTTTCCACATAGCATATGTAGTTTCCTTTATGGATGTTCGAGACAATATGATATCAAACTCCTTTTAACAAAATCCTTCTTTCCTTTGCTATGTCCTTCTTCCATGCAGTTAGATCTTGTGCATCTGTTGGTGCAGGCTTAGGAATATCACTGTCTATGAATTCCTTCAACCCATTGTATTCCAACATTTCTTTCATCTTGTCTCTCCAAGCTATGTAATTCGAACTACCCTCAAGGGCATATTCGAGTCTCAATCTAGAGAAATACATCTTGATCTTGTATTGGGCCTGAAGAGTAGATCTGCAAATTTAATTCACCTGCACATAAAAAAAAATTATTCTTCTCTTCTAGAGTGATTCTTGCTCTGATACCATGTAGAAAATATATGTAGATTCAACTGATAATTGTAATGTGCTAAAAAATTATACTTGAATATACTCTACCAATTATCGAAACCAATTTAGATGTTGAAATCACAAAACATGAAAGAGGAATAATTTCAATCGCGCAACACAAATATTTTCCTGGGGAAAGCCTCAGCTAAAAACCCCACTATATATATTTGCATAAGCCAAAGAATATGAGAATATTACAGTTCTTTTTTCCAAGTTGAGAAACCTTTGCATTATCTCTATCTGTCTCAATGATTCCTAGACAAGCCTGATTCAATACTTAACCCATTTCTGGCTTTCCCAAGTCCCTATTTCCGTGTGCAGTTTCCTTGGGTAATTAGGCCTTATTAATTAGGGAAATTCCCAATCCATACTACGCAATCCATAGGTACCTTCTTCTAAATGCATATACCACCTGTATAATTCGGATAATTATACAATTTATAGTACACTTCCCTTGAACTCCAATATCAATTGGGTATTTCTTAGAACTGACATACATGAGTTATTTATGAGTGAATTATCATTTATGTGATTGATCACTGCATGTGAATTAAATATAATTTCCACACTTATACCTCTCTCCACTTCCTCCATCAGTTAGAACTAGTTAAACTGACTTTAACTCAAATAAACTGAGTTAATTAATTACAACCCAAAATAAACTCAAACGAGACTCTTCTCATGTAGGAGACACTCTACATGCTTCTAGTTTGACCCTCAACTCGAATTAACTGAACTAATAAGTCATCCTAACTTAGTAAACTCATATAAGTTGTCATGTGATGTGGAGTTACAATTTTATTCTAATTTAATTCAAGGGAAACTTAAATTAGAATCATTTCTTGGTGTTATTTTCAACACAAAATTTTAGATAGATATGTAGAAGATTGAGATTGTCTGCAATGAAGTTGTAGAGTTTTCAAGAATTAATCAAGAAATTTGAAGTATGATTTTCCATCTATGGCACTTATTTTGCAAAAGTTAGTTCCATTGTCTCAGGGTTGAAACAAACATAATGGTGAGGCCCTATTGACACCCTATTTACAAAATTGTGATTATACATGTGAGTTCCCTTCATTGTGCTAGAAAGACTAGCACACCAAAACAAACTACAATCTAAGTCGTGTGTGCATAATGTAGATAGTTATAATTTTTTGGAACCTAAAGCAACGTCTTTGAGAATTATATATAGGAATGTAATTAGACTTATGAGGTTGGCATGTTTGTATGTGATGAAGCTGATGAGAGTAAGAGATTGGAGCCCTTCTTGAGGTTATTGTAACATATACTCTTATTGTATGGACATTAATCAAAATTAATATGATTTGGTTCCCCTCTTAATATTTTTGTGATTAATGTGGATTAATCTAGTTTTTTTAGTTAAAACTTGACTAGATGAAACTTAGTCAAAGTTGTTCAATCAAGAAGTGTTGGTTTTTGGCACATGGTTTTGGTTGTCCATGGTTTTGTGCTAGAGGATTGCATGTAATGAAACATTTAAAATATTTAGGAACAATTCTTTGTAATGTGCCATAGATGTGAGCAATGAAGATTCACTAGTCCGAGTTTAGCCAAGGGAATTAGCTACTTTTTCCTTGGATTGGGGTTTTCCAGGGTAAACATTGTGTTTGTTGCTTGTAAATTTATTTCTCTTAGTTAATTTATTTCGGTAATTTTAGCGTGGTATTAGAGCTAGGTTCACTTGGACTCTCCAAGGAGAGTGGTTTAATGTAGGGAGCCAAAAATAAAGTATTGGGTGTGAGGATAGTCATGGATAGTTGTTGTTATGCTAGGAAATTTCATAAAGAAGAGATACACCTACATAATGAGTGCATGAGGATCTACTTGGACTCTCCAAGGAGAGTGGTTTAATGTAGGGAGCCAAAAATAAAGTATTGGGTGTGAGGATAGTCATGGACAGTCCTTGTTATGCTAGGAAATTTCATAAAGAGGAGATAAACCTACATAATGAGTGCATGAGGATCTTCAATTCATAAAGTTGTGAAGAGAATAACTGTGTGAATTTGTGGTAGTAGTGGTTGATATAATATTTTTAAAGAAGTAGGTAAGTGGAGATTCTTCCCTGCTTACTGGATGATGTCATAATCATTGGTTTAAGTAGGCAGCACCAAAGGAAGAATATGACCAAGAAATTTATGCCAAGGATGAGTGAAGTGCTTGATAGGATGCTTCAATGAGATGATTTATAGTGGATTCACAGAAAATTGTTGTACATCAAGTGTGCCAACTCAAGAGGATCGAAGCATAAGTGTCTGGATAGCAACAATAATAAAAATAAAAAAAAAATATTATAATAAAGTAAAAAAAATAAAAAATTGCATGGAAATATGCATATGTTTTTAAGACCTGGTAATACACACATACCTCTAGGAAATTAACAATAATGTCTAGAGTTATACCTAGGTGATAGGGGGGAACACTTAATTACTAAATACCCTAGATATAAAATTTGAGAAGGGTAGGGCTTGGAGGTGAGTGGTGATGGCTCACTTGGACATGAGCTAGGCTTGGAGGTGAGTGGTATTGGCTCACTTGGAAGGTTTGGCCAAATTTGGTGAAAGGAAAACCCAAGTCAAGCTTTAAAGAGGGGTTGTTAAGTAAAACTTGACTAGGTGAAAGAGTCAAAGGTGAGCCAGTCTTGGAGGTGAGTGGTATTGGCTCACTTGGAAGGTTTGGTCAAATTTGGTGAAAGGAACACCCAAGTCAAGCTTTAAGGAGGGGTTGTTAAGTAAAACTTGACTAGGTGAAAGAGTCAAAGGTGCTCGGTCAAACAATTGTGGTTTTGGGCACATGGGTTGATTTCCATGGTTTTGTGCTCATGGATTGTATGTAATGAAGTCTTAGTCTTTAAAGGCTCAGGAATACTTCATTGTACAAGGATCTGAGTGGTGAAGGCTCATTTAGCCAACTTAGTTGGGTTTGGCCAAGGGACACTAATAGAATATTTTGTTAGTTGGTTTTTCCCTGGATTGGAGTTTTCCAGGATAGAAATTGTGTCTATTTTTTTGTTCTTGGTAAATTCATCTCTCTCTTTATTTCTCACGGTAATTTTAACAAGTTTATCCCGTATAGTAATGTGTAGTAAACATTTTCACATGTTGGCTTGATATGTTGAATTTATATTAATATGTCCAATTTATAATATGTAATTTGGTAAAAATTTACATGTCGGTGAAAATTAATATAGAGCCCAAGGGAGATGTTGTAATGTCCGTAAAAAGTTAAATGTAATCAAAAAAATAAATTCAAATTTATTACATTGTTTTGTTTTTATTAATAAAATTACAAATAACTTTATATTAAAAAAATCATAATATACATATTACATTAAAATATATAAGTAGCAATTCTCAATCAATATAATATTTGCAATTAACAAGATTTTTAACCATGGATACTCACCTCACTTTACCATCGATATTATTAATCATGCGATACCATGGGCCAATACCATGGCTCATCAAATACCACATGCCCAAAATTCATTCTCATTTCACAATCAAAATATTTTATAAACAATTTTTTTAATTTAATCTTATTACATTTTTGGGCCAAGGGACACTTTCCATTCCAGTATGGAAGAGTTGTTGTAATGTTCAGTTATATCATGTTATCTAAACATTTTGACCGGTCAAATTACATAAAATCAAAAATAAAATTATTAATTAAAACATTTTGACTCACTAAAATTATATAAATATAAAAATTAAACTAACTAAAGTTAAATTAAATTAAAGTAAAATAAAAATTAAACTAAAAAAATAAAATTTATAATTAAATGAGTTTAGATCCATCTTAACTCCAGAAATAAAAATTAAACTAAAAAATAAAATTAATAATTAAACTATTTTGGATCCATCTTAACTCCGGATCTATCAAGTTGTGAGAGAGATCAAATTTCTCTAGGTGCAAACTTATTTTCATAAGAAAGGCTTGAGTTGAGAGGCTTGAGTTGGAGATGGATCTAAAATGGTATACTTACAATGTACACATGGTTCATATATGCATTCTATTTTCCATTATATAAATTCATGTCTTTATTGAAAATACCAAATATGATAGATTATTGTTAACTGCATGCTAAACCTAGTGTCTAACTTTAATACCAGTGACATTTTTTTCTCAATGCATCTAAGTGGCCCATATTGAGCCACAAGCCATGGTCTAGATGATTGGTCCTAATGGGTTGCATTATTTATTTCTACTTCAGCTACCTACCCACTTTCTTTTGCCCAATAGGATGATTATTTTTCTATGCCCTTATCCAAACAACAATGCAAGCTTATCATAACAGAATATGCCTCATACAATAAATCCAAGTGCTTCCATAAAACCCATAGGATGCTTATCTTAGATGCTTTAAGGCCTCAAAATTGGCATGTATCTTAAACCCATAACAATTGATTTTAGTCGCAATTAACCTTCCTATAGGTTTACATGTTTTATAGTTGGTTGTATAAATGGTTCATTGGAATCTGTTATTAAGGTGGTTTGTTGAGCATAGATGGTCCATTGGCTTCATTGGCATTGAATAAGCAATTAACGAAGTTACATATTTTCTTTAAGAAATTTTTTTCTTTGGCCAAAAATTATAGTTGGTTAATTAGTTCATATATCTTATTTTTTTTATGACTTTGGTGTTTGTTTTTTAGAGTATGATTTACAAGATGCATTAGAGGAAATTTCAGCCTAAAAGTGGCCTCCTAAGAAAAAATGTTAAAATGATAGTTAAAATAATAAGGAAAAATAAGAAAACTATTTTTTTAATTGTATTTTTGGCTTATCTTCTTACAAGTAATTTCAAGTGTAGACACTCGTTGGATGTGAAATTAAATTATGCATCCAACGAGTACCCATTATGCATGCTTTTGAGAAAACCCACATTGATAAAAATTGATAATACATTAAAAAAATATGTTAACATGTTTTTTTAATGTATCTTCAATTTTTATGAATGTAGGTCTTCTCAAAAGCATGCATAATGGGTACTCGTTGGATGTGGAATTTAATTTCACATCCAACAAGTGTCTACACTTGAAATTTGAGCAAACTTATAAGGAGATGAACTAAAAATACGATTTTAAAAAAATAATAATAAAATAATTAAAAAAAAAAATTATATATATATATATATATATATATATATATATATATATATGCATGTACCTCTTTTTAAATTTAAAGGATTTTGATTGGTTTACAAATTGTAATATGGAAATTACATGAAAATTTCATGAGCACTTTTAGGATGAAATTTCCTCTAATGCATCTTTCTCAAACTGATTTCATTTCTCAATGTTTTAGTGTGATTTCTTCAACATCCTTTATTCAAGAAACTCATGGTTTTCAGCGTCTGATATTGGTATTTTATTATATTTGGGCTATATCCATACTTGTTGAACCTATATCCATACTTGTTGAACCAACATTTGGTTGCAATAAAGACTGCCCCCTATGGTCATTCACTATGACCCATATTGTCTAGTGGTCATTTGCTAGCTTCTTATTGAACCCTCAACAAACAATTGGATTCATAAATTGTCTAACAATGCTTCAATGTGGTTCACTATAGAATTCCCATGAATGTATCCATTTGGTCGAGCGATCCTTCTTTTTCAGCTTCCCAAAAGGTGTTGAGGGTGATTCGATGGTCTTGTGCACTTCCCATTCCATCAAAAGTGGGTTACATGGAGATGTCAAGTCAACATTTGTCTTGGGCCTTGTTTCGCTTCTTCTCTTCATAATACATGTCTTTGTACGAGCTTTGAATACATTGATTCTCTTTCTTTGGGTTCTGTAGAAGGTTGGTGGATTTACAAGACAATTCAAACGAGGAAGTAAGTTCTACATCCAACTTATATAATCTTTTGGTCTTAGGTTTCTACAATGTTCATTACGAAAAATTGTTTATGGAAGATCCACATTGTTTGACACAATGTCAAACAATGCAAATTTTCTAGAAACAAATCTTATATGAACTTGTTTAACAAAAACAAAAAGTGATTGCTTCTTTACATTATTTGTAATTATAGGCATTAAAAGCAAAAAGAGAGTGTGCTGTTCTGTTTGTGTATCATTGTCAGTGCCTTATGTATAATTGGCCACCAATATTATTGGGCATTTAGCTAAATTTATGCCAACATAAACCTAATTAAAATAACCTTAGATAAGACACACTAGCCAATCATGCCAATGAGTTTACTAAAAATACCATCCATAAATGTATAGAAACATTCACTTGGAGTTTCCCACAAGTGTAAACCAAGCTTGGTTTGATCACATGTTAGTTGAGAGTGAGTTTACTAAAAGTACCATCCATGAATGTATGGAAGCATTCACTTGGAGTTTCCCACAAGTGTAAACCAAGCTTGGTTTGATCACATGTTAGTTGGGAGTGGATATGGGTATGCCAACGATACTATTTTTTACTATTTCATAGGTGAAGTGTCATCATTTCAATTTCATGTTATAAGCACAATCCTTTGTGTTTTATAGTACATTAGTTTTCTAGCACACTAAAATGTACTACAGAGTTGACAACAGGTGTTTACTTCATTGCGGGTTTTCTCCACTTTACATTGTTTTGCTTACATCATCTCATGTAACCCTTGGTTTAATCATATGTCGATTAGAAGTGAGTGCATTGGTATCCCGTGCAACATATGCGTTCCTTTGTATGCGATGTAGAGTTTCACGAAACGAAATTTTTTCTTCGATGTGTTGGTATCCCATGTGAAGCATGAGGTTCTTTGCATAGAATGTAGAGTTGAAATGGAGTTTTTACTTCACCACAGATTTTCTATTGTGCGATTTTGCCTGTACACATTTATTGTTGGACTATCATTAACATATGTTTCATCTTAGTGTTTATTTCTTGAACAATAATACATGTAAAATTGTCTCTCAGATTTATGAGAATAATCATCCATACATGTAAATTTATCTCACAGATTTTAGAGAATAATCAGAATTGATATTACAAGTTCACAAATTTAAGAGTGGTCAACTTTGATGTTCACACGCAATTCTTAGACCACTCCACAACTAGGATAGAAAAAATGTCTACTGCAGATATTTATTCTGCAGATATTTATTTCTAAACATCCATAAAAAGGGTAATGAAGAAAGATATATTCCAGATGTCCAAGGAGTTTGTATAGAGAAAATTGTATTTAGGAAATGGAAAAACATATTATGACTTATCAAATGCAAATATTATAAGATATGGAAAAACATATTATGACTTATCAAATTCAATTTTATTTGATAGCCTATGCTCATTTTACAACTATTTTCTTTACTTTATAAATCTAGAACTAAAATGAATGTAAACTAAATACATATTTCTAACTAGACATTTTATAAATTGATTAGAAAGCCAATCTTGAAAACAAGTTAGCAAAGGGAAAACTCAATATAATCAAAAACAATGATTTGAACCGTTTACATGAGGAGAATGGAGAACAATTCTTGCAAATTCTCTCATACTCAACCAAAGAATGCAACATAGAAACCCAAAATAAAACATGGGCTTGCCCTACGATCTACCATCTTGTGCTTCTCCAGTCCAATATTGATAAACCAAAGAATGGAACATAAAAACCCAAAATAAAACATGGGCTTGCCGTACGAACTACCATCCTGTGCTTCTCCAGTCCAATATTGCTTCACAGCAATAAACCAAAGAATACAACATAAAAACCCAAAATAAAACATGGGCTTGCCCTACGAACTACCATCTTGTGCTTCTCCAGTCCAATATTGCTTCACAGCAATAAGGATTTTCTCTTGGTTAAAGGGACCACTCTCATGATCTCTCATCTCACTTCGCCATCTCATGCCATCAATCAAGCTCTCCACTTTCACCAAGACATCAACAACATCCCGAAAGATCACGATCCCTTCAGGGCGTAGGATACGGTCCATCTCAAGAAGAATGTCAGCTATACCACACCTGCAATATAATCAACAGCCAGATAAACAACAAAAGTCATCTAGCAAGAAAATGTAACACATGAACACACATCTTGTTTATCTGTGCAGATAGAACACCACCATTGTGAGTGTGGATCTTGGTCTCTCACGCACATAAGGTACACACAAATGATAAGTTCTCAACTTTAACTTTTTTTGGTACCAGGATGCTGGATCTTACTTTTTGTTCTAGTTCCCCATTTTCTCACTTGATAACTCGATTTATGCAAAACAAAGATTACTAAAAATTTTCATATTTGCAGAGTGAATGTTTACTCAATTTACCTGTCCTGGTACATGCTAAAGACACCGGCAGCATGAATTAAGTCATAAGTTCTAGGATATGTTGAAAAAGCCTCACACCTGCAATTCAAAAGGATGCCCATGTTATATTTTCCACATGTAGTCCAGGGTGCCCTAATTTTTCTGCCAGTATAGACTGAATTTTGGGTAATCCATGGATCATAGGGATGTCTTCTTTGTGTATACTAATATAAATTCTTCAGTAAATGTAACAAACAAAGCTAGAGGAGAGGACTGCCCCTGGTGAAATCTGCAACTTACCAGTCCTGATAAGTTCCAATTAATCCTCGCTCATAGATGACACCAAGGGTATTCTGTTGGCCATCTGAAGGCACAACATTCATGACCCACACAGGATCATTTGCCAAGGCAGCAGCAAAACCTCCTAAACCAGCATTCATGTCCATGATATTTCGGTATCTTCCATGGCTCAGTTCTCCTATAAGCCTCTTGTAGTTTGCTACCTTGTCATTCCATAGTTTAGAATCTTGATTGAAATTATCAGCTGTAATTCCAGGAATACTGCCACTCATTATTCGGGGAGGAATAGCTGTTACACGCTTTGGCCATTTTTCTAAGGCTCCTCCTGCAACTGCATTGATATCATTGACCTCTGGAAGTGGTGTCATGCAAGTTTCCATCTTTGTATACCTTCATTCAGAATTTCAGACACAAAAATCAAATACTTAACTAGTGCACTTAGTAAACAAAAATAACAAAAGTCAAAGGGCGTAATATCCTAGTCCAAATATTACAATGTTTCCAAGCTGGAAACTCTTTCATGCCATAATGAATTCATTTCCAACTTCTAGGGAACAAAATTAAGTGAGCATGAAGAACTTTTAGGGAACAAGGTGAGCATGAAGAATAGAAATTAGTGTAAGTACATACCAGGCAGCATCAGGGTTGTCATTTTTACAAATATGAGGAACCTTGTACGTTTCTCTGCTTTTCACACACTCAATGTGATTCATGGGCTTTTGCCATATAGCAAGATCACCCTTTTCGACAACTTTCTTCCAACAAATGCGTTTAGCAACATCTTCAATAGCATCCTGCTCTTGTTTCAAATCCTCGGGAGTTCTTTGCCATCCTTTATGATATTTTTTCCAATTTATCGGGGGACCAGATAATATCCAATAACCACCAGGCCTCAATACCCTGTCCACTTCAATCAAGTATACACCCTCTAGAGACAAAACGCATGGACTAAATCAAAAACATATTTAAGAGAACATTTTGCAATGTGAAACATTGGGATCAAATTTCATAAGTTTCACAGGGACCTCAATTCTAAATTTCTAATGTACTGAAATCAAAATCATTGGCATCAAGGCTGCCTAAAACAATAAATCCACTTGGCAATGCGCAGCCCTGAAGTCCTAAAATATGCAGAAGCATACACACAAGACTATAAATATTGAACTAGACTTAATCAGATTTATGCAGGATTAAAATAGTTCCGGAAGAGAAGAATTTGAAAAGTTGGTGAATTACCATAATCTTTCCATGGAATAAGACATCGAGAACAATGAGCCATGTCAAAAGCTCTTGCTGGATATGGAATCCTTTCAGACGACATGATTCCTATCATTGCTGGAATGCCCCGTTCCAGAGCAAATTGTACCTGTGCTTCATGTGAATCCCTTGGTGCAAAGGACATGGTTAAGATATTCCTCTTTAGCAGATAAGCTCCCCAACTAGCAACCTGCAGATGTTTCAGATGATCAGTATAGTCACTTACAATTTGGTTGGGTAACCTTAACTGAAAGAAAGGAATTAGGAACATATACAAAATGCTTCATAGAATGGATGGAAAGACATAATTTCTTACGGATCTAGCAAGAGGTTTAATACATCTGTAAGCAATTTTCTCTAAGACAGAGATCATTTGATAGATCAACAGCTTTTGGACAATGCACCCACTCTGAGGAGGGTTCTTTAAGGATGCTAAATGTTAATTGAACAAAAACCATGATATTGTGAAATCTACTTTAGGACCTCCAGATCTAAAGTACCTTTTCATTCAGATTCAAACACAACTGCGGCCTTCCTATTCATAACAGCAGAAGCTGTCAGCAGGTAGTAAAGGGAACTCACGATGATCGAACAGGACTGGCACATAGGTTTAACATAAAGATGCTTAGTTGTGAATCCCTATAAGAACAGAGCACATTCTGCCTACAGAGATGAATCCCTCATAGATGACAATTTAAGGCAAACTTTTACATCCTCTTCTTGATGATATCAATCGACAGAGATTTGAATTTCATCAATCCAGGCATTCACATGTATAGAATATAGTGAAAGTAACCCGTTGAACATAGTATTCAGAATTTTCAGTGAATATGGATCTCTTGAACATAGTATTCAGAGTTTTCAGTTTATAGTGAAAGTCTGCTACCTTTTGCATTTATAGTAACTAGATATGTGAATATGGAATCAGTCCTGGATATCTCTTGATTCATAACACTGGCATAAATCAGATCAAAGGAAAACATGTAATACTATTCATAGGTATGACAAGACTTGTACCACAGATCCCTAAAAGTTTAGATCTGTAGCGATGTTTGAGAATAGCTCAGGTCCTTTAGGACCTTCTTATCACTCATGATTCAGATACCTAAACTTTCTACGAAGTTCCAATATAGAAGAGACATTTGGTCGGCAAAATCAATAAGTGAATACATTTGGTCTAAATGGCAGAACAAAGACTGGCTAGATATCCAAAAAATATATCATAAGTTGCAAAAAAGATAACAATGAACTAAGATGAGAAGAACAAGTACTCACTCCACACCCTGTATCAATGGCAGTCCTGATAGATCCATCCGTCAGAGGAATCAACTTATTGATATCATCAATATAAGCATCTGCACCACGAGGGAACATGGTTCCCCCACCTGGAAACCGGAACTTGTCACCTTCAACTTGGATCCAGTTCTGCACAGCCTTCTCTACTGTGAGTTCCCTGTGAGGAACATTGGCAAACCAAGCGTAATCCCTGCTCTTGGGCCAGGGAAAGGGATTCTTGTACTTGGGAGGAGCAGGAATGAGGCATTTCAAGATCTCGTTCTTCTCTGGGCAGTGACGTTCTCTGTATACCAACCTAGCTCTAGCAAATTTATGAGCTCTCGATGGATCCTGACAGGGAGTATATTCACTGTACTTCAGATCGCAGGGCTTAAACGTTATCCCCTGTTTGGAAGTCTCGTTGCCCCCTCCTACATGAGCATGATGGGCTTCAAAGTCCAAGGAAACAGACGTAGAAGAAGCGGTCCGAGTAACAGAAGCACAACCCATCTTGGGGTTGCTCAGTCTCATTGTGTCATTTGGCAAAGACCAACTGTTCTGCCATGCACCCAAAAGGTAGCAGAAGATACAGAGCCCAGTGACTCCCAGGATCCAAGTCACGCGTTTTTTCTTGGATTCCACCTGGTGTATTTTGGGAGATCCACCGTAATCCTTCCCCATTCTACCCTCCTGCAATCACACAAATATTCAGCATAAAGACCTTGTAATAAATACCACAAATTCCCATATTCAAAAATTCAGCTTCTTGCACATGGTTTAAAACATTTTCTCAGGTGTTTTTATCATGGAAGAGCTGAGCAAGTTAGATTACATGACAGAATGAGCCGTTCCAATTAAGAAAAAAAGATAGAACCATGACCATCACAGAAAACTAAGATGAGAATACCTAAGAAATTAGAAAAAATAACAGAAGGAGCAGATCTAGTAATGAGTGCACCTGTATATCTATCCAACACAATCGTTAAATACTTCAGATCCCCCGATAACAATTTCAACGTTTTGAATCCATGAACGCCACCAGGTATTATCAGCTAAAGCTTTAATAGGGCAAAATTTCTCATCGATTCCTCTCTTGGGTTCAGTCCACAGACTTTCTAGATCGAACCCCACGTGTTAGATCTAAAAAATTCGGGAATTCTGTTCGGTTTCCGTGTAGAAAACAATGTGCACTGCATGAGTTTATTTATATTTCTCGAAAAATGTGGGGGATATACAGGGAGGGAGCCCTCGGCCGTTACGCTTCCATCTTTATATAAATATTAGTTACAAGCTTTCTCTATGGAGGTCTAACTGGTAATCAGGTGAGGTCTAACTGGCAATCAGGTAACCCAGCGTCCTTACAAATAAATTTCCGAAAGTGTTTCCTCATTTAAACCAGTCACGAGGATTTGGGCTACAGAATCCCACCATTGCATTCGCTCCTCGAATAATCTCTTTAATTTTTTTGGGTCACCCACTGGAGCGTTTACACTTTGTCCTGTACAATAAGTCGGGGTTAGGCCACCGACATTGTCCAGAAATACTTGTTGTTAGCACCATAAAAGACCAGTTATTTAGTGCCAGATAAGACCGTTATCGACTAGGTCCTGTAGCTGATGATGATCTCCATAAATTCTAAATCGATGGGCTTTGATAGTTTGATTAGCGAAATTTCAGAAGTTCTCAGGTTGGATTTTGTACGGCCTCTAATGTGAGGATTTTTTAGGTGGAAGTATTAACAAATCATAGTAGAGGTGGGCGTTTATACCCCACATGAACAAAAATGTAATTATTAGTTTTCTCATTATGAGTGGTAGGAATGGAGATATGTACTTTTTAGGCTTTCTTCTTTCTTTCTTTCTTGTTGTTTATAGTTTGGGTGGTCCATGTAAATCAATAAAGATATGTACTTTTTAGGCTTTCTTCTTTCTTTCTTTCTTGTTGTTTATAGTTTGGGTGGTCCATGTAAATCAATAACTGGCATTTTTTCTTGTGGTTTATAGTTTGGGTGGTCCATGTAAATCAATGACTAATGTTGGGATTTTTTTAATTTTCTTTTATTTTTTATTTTTATATTTTTGTAATTTAATAGAAAATAAGGATGAGTATATTTTAATGGTTAAGAGCATGTGTTTTTTCTTAAGAGGTTACAGGTTCACTATGCCTTTGTAGATTTAGTAGTGAAATCGCTCAGCTGAGGTGGGTTCCTTGTCCCACAAACAAGGGGGTCTCATACACCAATTTGGTGTATGGCTTGGCCTTGACCTTAAAATTGGATAATAATAATAATAATAATGTATATGGTATTTATTATGATTTATATTATGTAAGGTAGTAGTCTGCTTTTACAAAATGAATGTCTCAATAGTTATTTAAGATTTTGGGAAGATATGCTATTTATTATGATTTATATTATGTAAGGTAGTGGTCTTCTTTTACAAAATGAATGTCTCAGTGGTTATTAGTGGTTATTATGATTTATATCATGTAAGGTAGTAGTCTTCTTTTACAAAATGAATGTCCCAGTGGTTATTTAAGATTTTGGGAAGATATGGTATTTATTACGATTTATATCATGTGATGTAGTGGTCTTCTTTTACAAAATGAATGTCTCAGTGGTTATTATGATTTTTATCATGTAAGGTAGTAGTCTATTTTACAAAATTAATGTCTTTGCGGTTATTTAAGATTTTGGGAAGATATGGTATTTATTATGATTTATATCATGTAAGGTAGTAGTCTTCTTTTACAAAATGAACGTCTCCATGGTTATTTAAGAATTTGGGAAGAAATGTGGAATTTTTTAATAAATTCAAAATGTGGAATTTATTAAAAAATTCAAAATAATCATTTTAAAATGATCAAGTTGCAAATATTATGTTAATATTGTATAAGTCAAATGTTTTTGGGTATTTGAGGAGTTGAATTAGCTTTTGAATTAAAAGAAAAAGTTTCATCAATCACAACTGTAATTTTAGCAAAGATTGTCTCTTCATATTTTAATGATGGTAAATTCAAAAAATTCAAAAATGTAAAATGTATAGTCAAAAACCTAAAATGTATAGCTTTCTTATTTCCTATCAATATCTTGCATTAAAGATGGATTTCAAGTCATTTGGTATGAGTCATCCTTCATGAGTGTTGTTCATTAATACTTGATTATTATGAGCTTGAGTAATCAATTTGGGAACCATATACATTGGTTCAGAGATTCCATAGATCTAGAACTCTTGTTGAATTTTCATTGATCTAATCCAATTAGACTTGAAAAAAAAACTAAAAGCATTATCTCACCATGCGCAAAACTTGGATCGTAGTGGAGTTTTAATCATCCATATCTATAAAATTATTATTGATGTTATGGTCGGAAAGAGGGTCCATTTGCTACAAGATTAGCTTACTCCATCAATTTGGTATTCATTACAGTAAATGGAGTTTAAGTTAAAAGATCAACAAAGAATCCCAAATTTTTAAGCATAAAAATATAATTATAACATATTGAACCTATAAAACAAACACAAAGGCACATTAAATTCAATGACCATAATATATCCAATACAACGTTATTTCAAGCCATTATTGGCACCAAGTGTTTCTAATAAAATCCATTACAATTGTTCATTATGCAAAGAAACTTCAAGGTAAACAATTCATTAATATAAACTAATATGAGCAAACCTATCCAACAATTGACCACAATTGCATCATATAGTGCACCAACATTGGTTCAAACCCCATCATGAAGCCACAACAACATAAAATAGTTAGGTCCATCACAAAACATAACCATTGTATCATCCTATTTTTTATTCCTCGTAAATTGTAATGCAATTCTACATATGTTATTTAGGTTGGTCACTTAGCATGTTTGGTCCAGAGAATCTAGTATTGTAATATATTTATTTAATTAAAAATACATCTCTAGTTATGATACGAGGGGGGGCATAACATTGGGTGGTTGTGATTCCACAAGAGAGGAGGATAAAAGTTAATCCAAGGGGAAACCCGTGATTTTTTCTTAAGTTATTTTGTCACTACCAATTATCTACTTTGACTTATTAAACACTCAATCGTTGAATGAGAAGTATGGGCTAAGTACGTTAATGTAAGAGGTACGTGAGAGAGTCAACTCACCTAGCTATGCCAACATTGGTTGAGTAAAATCATACTTGGCAATGGTCAGAGTCAAGAAAGCACGAGAGAAGGAAAATAATTTCAAGTATGGGGGAGGTATACAATTTTTCAAGCAATAATAAGTGAAGGAAAACATAGCCTTGGGTACTATTGTAGCTGCTACAACCCCCTGAATTTTTTTTCTCATGCTTTGATTTTGAAGGCTCCCCTCTATTTATAGGAGTCTATCATTCACTGTTGTCAAGTATTTGTGTTATGTTAAAGACTTATCCTTTCATGTAGTCCTTGTGATGTATTGTTTAACCCTGATCTGAACCTTTTCAAACTCAAGCCATCCCCTCCCTAGACCTTGCAGCATTGTTGGTCTTCCCTTCAGAAACTGCACAATCCTGAGAAACATGCCAGCATTGAGCTTAGAAACTGCGCAATCCTGAGGAGTAGGTCAACCTTAAGCTCAGAAATTGCACAATCCTAGAGGGCAACCCAACCTTGAGCTCAAAAACTACGCAAATCTATCTTTCCCCTTAGAAACAATCCAATCACTGAGGCAAGGGGTTTTCCAAACCCTTGACCCTGGGAATTGCACAATCTCCTTCTCCAGTGCGAAAAAGCAGAGTTGGCATCCCTAAAAAATAGGAGTTTCCCAATTAATTCTCGGTTAAGTCCACTGAGTTGTTAATGATGAATTTCAAACAAGTGGCACTTTTTCCTTGATTTTAGGCATGTGCATTAGAAACTCTAACCTGCTTAGATCTGTTTAATAGATGCTCCTAGAGCTCATTTGCACACTCGATCTTGAAGCTCTAGCCTTCCCAAGGAGATCAAGGAACTTTCGGTTGATGTAATATCCCCAACCAGTTGACCCAATTGGACTGATCCATAATAAAATAATAGTAGATAAATAAATAAATAAGCAGCATTAGCCCATGGTTTTTCTCTTTGGTTTTTCTTAACCCGGGTATTTTCCCACAGTTTCGTCCACGCAGCCTACTATAAAGGAGGAGAGAGTGGAGGAGCGAGGATGGAATTTGAATATTCATCTTTATCATTTTGAGAGCTCAGGTGAGTTTTCAAGTGAGGATTTCAGTTGAGATCCTCATCCTAGCTTCGGTGGAGATTATTCTCACCCTAGTTGGCAACCTAGCTTTGGTGGTTCTTGAAATCGCCCTAGTTGGCTCAATTTCTTCTTTGAAAAGGAAGGTGACTTGTATTTATTGTTTCTCTGAGCACTGATTTATTCATTATAAGTACAATTCGGTTAGTGATTCTTTCATAGTGCAGAGATTGGGTCGAGAGACCACGAGGGTGAAGAAGATGCCCAATTCTCATAATCGGTCCTACCATTCATTATTACAGAATCTCAACATTATTACATGGCCAAGTCGCAGTTTGGCTAACGAATGATGCACGATTCATGCAGTAGTAAAAGGGTCATCGTCAATAGAGTTATAATGGGGTTATTGTGGGAGGAATCCATCAACAGCCACCGCAGATCCGCCCAGTTCTCCACTGTACAAGAGCACACTAGAGGACCCCAAGACCATCACACTGAGGAAAGGGGAGTTCTAAAGACAGAATCTAAGGTCGAGGGTGACTTCACATGGATTAGATTATGGAATAAAGTCGACAGGCATCCTTTATCACCACCATAGATCTGCCAACAGTGGGAGCGACATTACGTCGTGCAAGATCACTATAAAACAATGGTCCAAGATGGTGGAGTGATAAGGTGAGCACCAGATCGTTGGGAAAAATATATTTTCTTGGACCATATGGTCATTAATTTATTCGCACAAGCCTGCAACAAACTGAATATTGCTTGAAGTCGACCTCATCACAGGATCTGCAACCTGCAGTGCAATTCCCCACTGTCTAGAGCTGCTGCATACACCACACATTATCTGTGATGTATCCATGCGCTGATGGATCAAAGTTTGTAAGTTGTGGGCCAAATATTAATAAAATTTATGATTAGTGAATATGGGAATTGTTCAAATTGGCAACGATTATTTTTCTATGAGGGTTTAACATTGAATTGTTTGGGTAATACTATCTCCTATTCCAACTATGATAATATTTTATTAAAGTATATTACAGTTGAGTTTACGACGCTTTTTCAAGTAAGTTTTGCATGTGTCTCTTTTTATCATTTTTCTTCTATGAGTGTTATTTTTCCAGTTTATTTTCATAGTAGTTGGTGTTTTAACTTATATTATCTTGTACAAGTGTTGGTTCGGTCCTCCGTTCACATTTTTCAAGTGTTGCATCAGCTTCTTGTCTGTCCCCACCTGTGGTCATTGCTATGATGCCTTCTTGTGTATGTTTGTTTTCCCTTTTGTATGATGATTTCCTGTACTTGATTCTCACTAATATATCTTACCCTTAGTCAGATCTACACTCTTGCTTGCACTATCACTCAAATCTATCTTTTTCCATCCCCTTCCCGGGCATATATTCCCTAACTTGGCTAACAGTTGCCTTCTTCAACTGTGCATTTTGCAACTCTAAGGCTCAAGCCTTGTTCTTGGCCTTTAAGACTTTGCAATGCGCAGTACCTAACTTTCCAAACTGCACATTATGCAGTTCCAAGGCTTAAGCCTCACCCTTGCCTGTTGAGACTGTGCAATGCGCAGCCTCTCTCTAAGTCTACCCAGGTCGATACTGCACATTGCGTAGTCTCAAGCCTCTAGCTTCTCCCTTACCTGTTGAGACTGCATAATGCACAATTCCTAATCTCAACTTCTCCCCTTCATTCCAATAATTATGCAGTTCTTCCTCTCATACTTGTGGTTTTTTCCTTGATCTTGTTTTGTGGGTTTTTTTTCTTAGGCTAACTTATGTTTTCCATGATTTCATTTCTTTTCTCCTACAGGTACTCCACGTTTTCAACACTTCTATTTGTCAGTTACTATTACTATGCCTCCTAAGAGATCTATCTCAAAGGACACTATAGAAAGCAACACTAGGAAGGCAGTTTAGATTACTCCAATAAACTTGCCAGTTTTCTTAGACACTCAACTATTTATAGAGGAAGATTCAAACATTACATGTCATAAGGTGAATGAGGCATTCTCCGCAAGCAGTTTCAAAATAGATCTTGAAGACGAGAAACTTTACATCAATGTCCAAAGGTTAGGATTACACAAAATTGCATGTAGGTACCCAAACTTTCCTTGCATAGACATTTTCATCTGGATTCTATCACATACAAATATAAATACCACGACTCTTAATAGTGCCAGTGGAAAAAGGCTTGCCTCTTCTATGGAACATGATTATTAATAGTGCTAGTCACCAGCTACTTGAGCACGAAGGATGTCATCATGGGTTGGGTGAAAGAGTCATCCTAGTTTCGTAAGACACCTAACAACACCTACAAAACAAAATCCCTCAGGAAGGCCTTTCAGTACTTGGTATTCCTTTGTTTCTAGATATATTGTCAACGGAGTACTGAAACCTTCCCCAAAGGCTAGGAATTCTTACTGCACCAGATTGTGAAAGAAGGAAAACCATTCAACTGGTCAGAATTGCTAGCTCAACAATTGAGGATTCATGTGACTAATTCTAAGAACCCTCCCAAGGGTAAGCATGCCAAATTCTACATGTATGCTTATTTGTTGGATGCAATTTGTGCTTAGAATCCCTTTCTTGGCATGAGTTGGATTTGGTCACGAAAGGAACCTGTTGTGCGCATTGACTACAAGTTGATTTCATAGTGAAACTACAAAGGATTTGTGGAAAAGCTGACTGATCACTTCCTCATTCCATTGTATAAGTTGATCTTTGAGGAATACCCACCTTGCATGTCTCATGAGGTAATGGAAGTAGTGTCAGAGTTGGAAGATTAGTTTGTGTTAGGTTCCTATAATACTAGTGTAGCCCCCTTATTGTTATTGTCAGTGTAGCCCATTTATTGTTATTGTTTTTCCCATGTAGTCCCCATATTGTTATTATTGTGCCCCATATAGGCCCACTATTTTTTTTTGTTCCCTTACATTATTATTGTTATGCATGATCGACTAATTATTTTGTGACCCCTTATACTCCTATATATAGAAAGTAGGTTTTGTCATTTGTATCATCAAAGAATTATTCATTTATGTAATGTAAAGGATATTTCCCCCTCGAAGTGGATAATTTTTAAGTCATTGATCTATCTTTTCTTCTATTTTGTGAGTTGGTTGCATAACATTTGGTATCGGAGCTTTGGATTATAGGGTTTTGCTTCTTCAAACAGGCCATCTTGGAATTTTCGCTATAATTTTTTTTTCTACGAAGCCTCATAAGCTGAAATTGAAACCACGTGGAGTCGAAATAGTGGTGAACCTCATGTACGAATTTTAGATCTTGGTTCACTACATTTTTGGAGATATGATATGAGGAAGTTAGGGTTTTTGCAGGCTCTAAAATTTCTTCTTAAATAGGTGACCGAGGGAAAATTGTCATAACTTTCATTTCAGGCATTGGATTTGAATTTTGTAAAAGTGGTCGAAAGTGCATAGACTATAGTTTCTTATTTATCAATTTCAGAGACGAAGGTTGAAATAGTGACACATGGCATGTCGTACAAGTTCCCTCTACCAAACCAATCCATAATTAGTTTATTGTGGGAGTTCAGGCATAACTTTATCTTGAAGAATCCAAATTAGGTTTGACCCATGGCATTGGAAAGAAGACTCAGAGGGATATTACAATACTGAAGTTCAAATCTTAGGGATATGAAATTATAGAGATACAACAAATTAAATTTTGAGATCCTACAAAGAAAAAAAAAAGGTGTGTATTTTTTTTTATAAATTTGCATAAGTTTTGTTTGAAAAATCAGTTTAAAGTGATTCAAGGGGGCATACTGAAGCATAAATATCATTGTTTCATTCCAAAATTACTCAAAGAAATAAAATAAAAGCACATAGTAAGCAACCAGAAAACTCTACTATGACGCATGAAGAAGAGGAAGAAATGCAACCTGATATATCAAAATTATGAGACCAAGTGCAAGAAATGTCACTCTCACAAAGAGTAACCAAAAATGAAATGGAAGCTAAAATGGAGGGTTTAAAAAAATACATGGAAGGTTTGAAGAATGGTTTAAAATTAGACATGGAAAGTTTGAAGGATGTCATAGAAGAAAAAATTAAAGGCAACATGGAAGATTTGAAGAATGGTTTAAAGCTAGACATGGAAGGTTTGACAAAGTTGTTACAAGAAATGATTCCTAATGGCAAAAATGTATTAGATGAAACTCATTATGAAAACAAAATAAATTTTAATCATGATTTCATAGTCTCTAACGTTGGATTGAAGAGCCACCATATTCCAAAGATCGATATAAGGAAGTTTGATAGCAAGGATCTGGTAACATGGATACTACAGATGGAGCAATATTTTTATCTCCATAATGTAAAACACACACAAAAGGTACACATTAAAACTTTATATTTAGAACCCAATCAGTTTGTATGGTATTGATGGCTTTGTTCTCGTAAACCACTTGTCACTTGGTCAATTTTTACGGAGGAAATGATAGCACATTCTGAAGATACAAAGAGCAACACCTTTTTTAGCCAATTGATAAATCTCAAACAAAAGGGTTAAATTCACGCGAAGCACATTGAGGAATTCCAAAATTGAATATAAGGATAAATGATATTCTAGAGGAGCATAGGATTGATGTGTTCATAGGGACTTTAAAGGATAACATCCAACATGTGGTTCACCTTTGGGAACATGATTCATTGGAGAAGGCATTCAGGTTGGCAAGAAAAATTAATAGAAAAATTATGGCAACAAGGAAGCTTACCACTCACAACTATAAAGATGGAAGTTTTGTTTCTCCTAGCCTTCCACAACCTACAAGGTTGACACCACAAAAATTGGAATAAAAAGAGAAAAAGGGATTTGTTATAGTTGTGATAGCAAACACACTAAAGGTCATAAGTGTGTTGAGAAGAAATTGGTTTACATAGACTGTGAAGAGGAGGAAGAAAAAGAACAAGAAACTTCAAAAGAAGTGGATACACACCAGGAATCGACCTTAGAGAAATAAGAAATGAATACGACCATATCTTGTAATGCATTGGCAGAAATTACCACTCCTCAAACTCTCAAGATACAAAGACATATCAAGAAGAAAAAGATAATAGTGTTGATTTATTCAGGTAGTACCCATCATTTTATTCATTGTAATATAGCCAAGGAATTGAATTTCTTCCTATATGTAGTACCAGCGTGTCAAGTGATGGTTGAAAATGAAGGAACTATAAATTGCTCTGGAAAGTGCCATAATATCAAGCTAACCATGGGGGAATATGTATTGAATAGCCCAATGACTTCCATTCCAATGAGTGGTGTTGATGTTGTACTAGGAGTTCAATGGTTACAATCTTTGGGTACGATAGCTTTTAATTTTCAAGAAATTTTCTTGAATTTTTTTTGGGAAGGAAAGGAAGTTAAATTAAGGGGTATCGCAAGGAAACCAAGAAATATAATTAGCTCTAATTGTAGAAATTATACAAACAATATGTATATCAATGGATTCAATCCGATCATTTGATCTACTAAAGCAAGATACCGAATCCTTCTAAAAATCAATTACGGAAAATAAACACGATCGCCAATCACAACAAGTAAAGAAAGAAGCAAATCAAACCACAACACATATTTTTTCCTGGGGAAATCTTATTACTCAGAACCCCTCTATCTTCTACTGTATATTCACCATGGAATCATGAAACAATTAAAATACACTCTTCTCACAAGAGTCTCCTCCACTCTCACAATTGTCTCACACTGACCTAGACAAAATCAACCAACACTTAGCCAATTTCCTGCCTCTAATCAGCATGCCTTGCTTGCGCACTTCATGTGGAATTAAATCCATATTCTTTAGGAATTAGAGCCTTCCAAAACTACGCAATTCTCATGGGAAATCCAATGGTTGTCTTACTGCATGCGAGCAGCCTACTAATGATACAACTGATAGTTAACATCCCTTTAACCTTTGTCTCAACTGGGTCCCCACTGGAACTAGCATGCATGCAACTATTAATAGAAATCATCAGTTGCATGGAAGATCATTGCATGTGAATTAAATATGATTTAATTCACTTGATCTCTCACTAGTGCAACAAACAGTTACAACTAGTTCAACTGACTCTAACTCAATTAATTGAGTTAACTGATTTCTCATGCATTAAACTAATGCATTAACTGCAATTTGAATCCATAAATAATAGAATCACTTTGCATTCATCACCAACCACCCTCAACTCGAAATTCATGAGCTAACTGAGTTGATCACACTCAGTTAACTATTACAAGTGATTATGAGATAAGATTACATTTTATTGTCCAATTTAATTAAGGTAAAATTAAATTAGACACACATTTCTTGTTGACTTTTCAACACTCCCTCTAAACACAAAAGGGATCATTATCTGCCACCTCGATCCTGCCTCTATGGTATTCGAATTTTCTCCCAGCGAGCGCCTTTGTTAGAATACCTACATCCTGATCTTCTGTGGGAATGTACTGAAGTAACATAATGCACCTCTGAACACAATATCTAAGGTGGTGGTATCAGATGTCTATGTTCTTGGACCTATCATGGAATACCAGATTAACCGAGAGTTTAATGCAACTTTTGTTATCACAATGTATCACCATCGGATCCATCTAAGAACCAAACAAACCAACCATAATCTTCCTCATCTAGATGGCCTCACATGTAGCCTGAAGTGTTTCCATGTACTCTGCCTCGGCTGAACTCAATGCCACATATCCTGCTTCCTGTTGTACCAAGAAACTGTTGTCGATCCTATGCTGAACATCCCTCCTAATGTGCTCTTTCTGTCTGATGGACTTCCTGCCAAATTTTTATCGGTGAAGCCTTGAAGCTTCACTCCTTTTTTCTGTCTATATCATAATCCATACTCTGTAGTGCCCTTGATATATCTCAAGACATGATTCCCCGCCTTCCAAAATAGCTTGGTCAGCTTAACCATAGCTTAACTCAGCTGGTTAAATACATAGAAAATGTCTGGTCTGCTGTTCACCAAGTACATCAGTGAACCCACTAGCTGCTGTAAACAGTAGCGTACACTACCTCACCTGAAGTAGCATCCTCCTTCCTCTAGTTTCCTGGAAGAGGAATCTCCATGGGTTTACAACTCTCCATGTGAAACTTACTCGGAATCTATTTGGCATAATTTCCTTGAGAAAAAAATATCTCACCATCCCACTGCCATATTTACAAACCAAGGAAATAGTGAAGGAGTCTCATGTCCTTCATTTCAAACTCCCTTGCAAGATCCTCCTTGCAAGAAGTTATTAGTTGCTCATCACCTGTCAAAATTAGATCATCAACATAAAGTACGATAATCAAGAGCTTACCATCAACCACAATCTGGTACAATTTTGCATCTGCTTCACTTTTGGTGAAGCCCAACCCGGTGAAATAGTTGTCAATTCTATTGTACCAAACACGAGGTGCTTGCTTCATCCCATACAGTGCTCTCTTGAGTTGGCACACATGTGACTCACTGTCAAAGATCTCAAAACCTTCTGGTTGTTCTATGCACACTTCTTCCTCAATAACCCCATTGAGAAACACAATTTTCACATCCATCTGATGTATCTGCCACCCCATCTGTGTCGAGAGTGCAAGGATAGATCTAATTGATGAGTATCTCACAACCGGTATGAAAGACTCCTCATATTCAATCCCCTCAACTTGTGATAATCCCCAGGCTACAAATCTAGCCTCGTACTTCTCCACATTCCCATCTGCCGCCTGCTACACCTTATAGATCCATCTATATCCAACCACTTAGTTTTTGACTGATCTTGGGACAACTTCCCATGCACTATTCTTGATGATGGAGTCATACTCCTCAACCATAGCGTCAACCCAAATTGGTTGTTGCACTGCTTCCTCAAAGGAAGATGGTTCTTTCACAATACACTTTCTCATAAGATCCATGTATCTAGTAAACTTGTCTAGAGACTATCTTTGTCTGCGCAGTGAAGTAGGTGCTCTTGCATGCTCTGCCGCATCAAGTCTCCATATATCAGCTTCCATGGTGCACCTTCTACCATTTCTGGTGGATGGCTCTACATGAGTGTTTTATGCTACTCCATGATCCTCTGCATGTGGCTGCTCCACATCTTAAGGTTCATTCTTTGGAACCAAGAGTTCCTCATCTACATGCAAACCCAGCTCCCTCTCAAGGGACAATCGCATGGATTTCTCCTCATCAAATTTTATATCCCGTCTCGCAACAATCATTTTGTTGTTTGGAAAATACACTTGATAGTTGTGGGGAGTATCATTGTACCCCATAAATATCCCAATCTAAGCTATTGGTTCGAGCTTCTTCCTAGAATATTTAGTCACATGGCAATAGCCAGACGAGCCAAAAAATTTAAAATACGAAACATCAAGTTTCTCACTAGAAAAATCCTCTGCTGGTGTACTCATGCCAAATATCCGATGAGGACTACGATTTTGCACAAATACCGTTGTGTTGCATGCTTCCACCCACAGATGCAACAGTAGGCCCTGATCATGCAACATTGCTCGTGTTGCACCCACAATTGTTCTATTCTTTATTTCTGCGACCCCGTTTTGTTGTGGATTATGAGGCACAATCAACTCTCTCTGAATTCCTTCTTTTCTATAGACGTTCTTGAATTCATTGGAGATGTACTCACCACCATTTTCGCTCCTAAGAGCCTTCACATGCTTCCCCGTATCTTTCTCCACCAGTGCTTTGAACTCACAAAATTTTGAGAATGTCTGATATTTCTTCTGCATGAAGTAGATCCAACACTTTCTAAAAAAATCATCAACAAAGATCACATAGTACCTATGCTTTGCTATAGATAATGGTCCACACATGTCTGAGTGAACTCTCTCAAGATTTCCTAAGCTCGATTCTCCTTCTCCTGAAAAGTGGCCTTTTCATACTTCCCCATGGTACATCCCTTGCATATGTCTATCTGCGCAAGAGTACCCTTGGGAAGACCCGTAGAAATTTGTCACATGACCTTCAAGGCTCCATGGTGTAGATGGCCCAATCTCTTATGCCATAACTCACCCTCATCCCAGCTCACCACTTTTTCTGCCTTGCCCATCAATGTTGCGCAGCCATCTACATCAAGTTTATAAAGATTCTTCACGCGAATCCCAATCTTCTTGGCTTGTCCTGTGGATTTGTGTTGAAGGAAAGATTTCACTTCACTGAAAACCACATCATAGCCTCTATCCTCCAACATTGTGACTGAAACTAAATTCCTTTTCAAACTTGGTACATGCATTATATCTTTTAATGAGAAGGGTTTACCTGACTGTCTCTGGAAGGTAACTTTACCAATCCCAGTAGCACTATACTGCCCATCATCACCCATTTCGATATGCATCTAGAGGTCCTTCTCCTCCAAGCTACTGAAAATTTCTTTGTCTCCCGTCATGTGGAAAGATGCATCACTATCCAAGTACCACACTGATCCCATTGCACTTGACACCATGCATGCAATGAGCAAGAAGTCCAACTCAAATTGTGAGGCCAAAGCCTCACCAGCTGCATATCCTGAAGCCTTCTTGTTCTTCTTCTTTTGTGGAAAATTAGTGGCATAATGTCCATGCTCGTGACAGTGAAAACACTTCACTCTGGACATGTCGCACTTCTTTCCCTCTTTTCCGGACTCAGATTTGGAATAGGATTTATTTCCCTTCCCTTTCTTCACCTTACCAACCAAGGCACAATTTTCTTCATCATTTGTCTTAGATGAAGATTCATCCCCCGTATTCCGCCTGAATTATTCTTGCACCTGTTGGTGAGGTAAATCCCCTCTGCGGACAGAGGCGATCCCACTAGCCCTAGGGTGGGTCTAGCAACAAAAAAAACAAGCTATAATATTGATTCCTAGTTAACGAATGGATGGAGATTCGATAGATGACTTACCGGAGGTCCTATGCTGTTGTTGTCGTCGAAAAGAGTGGCTGCCTCTGGCTCCTAGTTTGACAGATCACAATCCACTCGCTTTCACGCTCGGACATTTGCACACACAAGAAACAACGATAATATACAACATACTAATTCACATTCATAAATATCAGTCAGTCGAAGAGGACTAAATCAATCACATTAGATAAACGACATAACGCAATGATGGAACCAACACCATAGTCGAGTATATTAATAAATGAAAGGAAGAGTACAACCAAGTTTCGACGTTGTGGTCTCCTCCAACAGGGTTTAAGCGGAGCGCGTCTCACAAAGGCTCGTCGGGAATTCGAACGGGACTCTCTCTACAGAGTTCTCCTTGGTTCTACCTTCTCAATAGCAATTAATCAGCGATAGTATTCTTCTCCAAGTTCAGCGCTTTGGCTATATGTTTAGCTAGCTTTCATAAAAGGAGAAGGCTTGTTTTTATAGAGGGAGAGGGAGAGGTTAGGATCCCTATAATTATGGAAGGGACGTCTATCTTTAAGGAGTGTTCCATGGGAGGTGGAAACCACTGCCTAAAGAGGGAGATCTGTGGCTAATCAACTTAACCACTTCCAGTGACTCATCCCTGAGGTTCTTAGAAGGAAACTTCTGCCTCTAATTTTTAAAAAACATTCCTAAAACAGCTCGGCATGGGCACTGCACTGAGACAGAGCTCCAGGTGGTGCGGGCTCTAGTGCAAATCTTCCACATCGGCGAGAGGGGTAAACTGGCTACCCGCGCCAAGGCCAAAACATAGGTTTTGTGTGCTTTTTTGAGGAAATGTCCAACAGGAGAAATGATGTCCTTATGCAGAAGGACACAAAGAAGGTGTTTGAAAAGTATGACATTGCTCACAAGTCATGGGAATGACCCTCCAATATGCGGGGCGAGGGATTGTAGGGACGGTGACAAAATGATGTGTAACAGATGCCCCCTAAAGCATGAGGTCCGAGAGAGAGGGAGGGGTGAAATGCTTTATGAGAACGCGTTCGACCCAAACACTGTTGTCAGAAAAACCTGCGAGTACAAATACAACTGATATCTCTAATACATGATATGTGGCATGGGCGCAGACATCCACAGTAGAGTACATAAAAAGTGAGATCTGAGGTATGGACGCAGCCATCCAGCAATAAGAATCAACAAATAGACTCAGGTATGGTCGCAGCCATCCAATAAGAAGAGTCATGAAAAATTCGTAGTAATCCACAAAGAACCCACAGCCTAGATTTCATCAGACAAAACCCAGGGTCTTGCGCTCCATCTCCACCCAAAAAAAGTACAAATTCAAGCATGCAAATAGACGAGTTGAAGTTGAACATGCAGGAACATCGTCTGATTACCAACCAATAATGAGAGTTGTTAACAAATGTGAGAGAAACCACCAATAATGACAATGGCTCTCAAGGTACAAAAGGTACAATCCACGGAATGTGAACAGTGATCTGGCGTCGAACACCCGCAGAATCATCCGATCGAAGGCCAATTATGTGAACCTTGCGTTGGATGCAAAGAACCTGCCATTAAGGCATGCATGCTCCAAGGTACCTAGAGGGAGTCTTTTGATCAGCTTCCTGGAAAATGAGCTGAAGTTGACAGGAAGCGACCTGGTCGAAGGAGGGTCATGATGTTTCCCACATCATCAACACGAGACAGAGGAATATGATGATTTGCGAATCAGGACCAACAGAGAATCAGAGGGAGGTTGAAAATTGCAGAGGAAAAACTTCTCTTTGAACATATCGGCGGCACGACATTGGATTTGGCAGTATTGGACATCAAGGGATTTGAGGTCATGGTGACGTGGCAAAGAGCAGATGAGCAGTCAAAAGAGATTACCTAAACCCATGGAGGCAAACAAATGACGAAGTGAGATGTCCCCGACCTGACACGAATGCAGACAAGTGCCATGTTCAAGAGTGACATACTGCCGACTAAAGTCTGGTTCCATTTTCCCCCACCATTTCTGGTAAGTACCCCAATTATTTTTGTAAACAAGCTTGAAGGGGATAGAATATGCTTGCAATGTAAGTTTGTCCTTCGGACAAATCCAACCTAGTACATTTTACGAGTCCTAGGAAGGAGGAACTTGAGTAATGTCATAACGACGGAGTCTGATGTCATCAGTTTTTAACGAGTCTGACAAAGAGAGAACTCAGCATCTTTTCATGTTTAGAAAGTTTGAAAAGAAATCGGAAAAGAAAACTCCAGCAAGGCCCTTTTCGTAAATAGTCTCTTAGATCCAAAAAGGTAGAAAACAACATCCAAGAGAACCTCTTAGTCACAATAGGATAAGGTATTCCTTTTTCGTAAATAATCTATCCCAGCCCGAAAAAGGGGTAAACGTATACCGGGTAGATATCATTTCGCAGCCATTTAACGAGTTCAAAACGACAAGCGTCTCGACAATATTTTCAGTTTTAAAGAGTCAGAAAAGAGCTGAAAGATGAATCCTCCTAGAGGAACGAGTGGTATAAAGGGTGGCAACTGGTTCCGGTAATGGTGGAACTTCTTAGAACAAGTAAAGATTAAGGGGATGGCTAACAAGACCACTCATCACAGCGGTTCCTCAGGAATAGGTAAAACAACCAAGTGAAGGTGTATGATCGGCCAAGCAGATGGTAATGATGGAATGAGGAAACCAAGGGTCATCTGGAAAAATGGGCTGATAAAATGACAATCACGAGAGGTAATAGTTTCATTTTTACACAAGCTTGAAACAAAGATAAATTATGCTTGAAGTTGGTTTCATTTTTACACAAGCTTGAAACAAAGATAAACTATGCTTGAAACTAGTTTCATTTTTACACAAGCTTGAAACAAAAACAAACTATGCTTGAAAAAAGTAAGCATGCCCCTAGCATAGTGACTCAATTCGAGGTACATGCCCCCCAAGCTTCAATCCATATGAAAGGCAGATGGAATGAAGGTTCAAATTAAGAGATCAAGAGAAAGACTCGACTGGGATTTTACGAGATCTAATCAAAGACTCGAATTGAACAGGAACGTGTTTCATTGTTTTAACGAGGTTAACACTGTTATGGCCTAAATCTACCTCAGGCCGAGAAAGGCAGGATCTAGGGTAACATCAAACCACGCTTAACCTGGTAGCTAGCCCTACCAGATCGGGAGAGGGCTCTCTCCTGGTCAATCTCAGCAAAAAATGATCAGTGAGGCTTGAGATGACTTGAATGAAAGGCTGATTTTAGGCTAGGTATATATGTAAAAGAGTTTGATTTGATTTTGAGGGTGTTTGTTGGATCAAAGGGAAAGGTAGATTTTGGGTCTGGGGAATGAGGCCTAGTTTTTGCAGAGATCTGAATGGGGCAAGGTAGGCAATTGTTTTGATACTTCAATTTTGAATGAAATGGATAGCTCAGACCGGTGAGGAGTTGAAGAGGGCAAGAAACTTTCAGGAATCCTCTTCAAACAGTTGAAAACATAGAAAATTAAACAAACCCTAGTTAGAGCACTGCAAATTTTAATGAATTCCACCTTTATCCTTGTTTGTTTAACTTAAGAAGAAATAAGAGGGAAAATTATACACATAAAACACTAGTAAACTTACATTAATAGAGAGAAACACATCATCAAAACAAAGAGCCACATGAATCCCAAGGAGTGCTGCAAACCCTGGTCTATTCCTTTGCCAAACTATAGAAATGAATGTACAATGATGCTCAAAGCAATCCCAAGTGTCCAACCATGCTAATGACTGAAAAACCACAAGATATAGACAAACAATAACTCATCCCCAACCTCTAGGGGTCGAGCTCACAATTTTAGGAGCTGTTTCAACAAGATCTAAACTGAGAACTAAAAAATAGGCAGTGGAACAACTTGCCTCTATAAGATAGGAAACTGATTCACTCAGTTGCAATTCACCTTTTGATGGATGAATCTACCTCCATGAGTAAAAATTTAACAACATTACATCAATATCCATCAAAATACATCCAATTACATCATGAGTTTAACATTTGGAAGTAAGAAAGTCAAAATTTCAAAAACTAGGCGAAAAACAGAGTTACTGAGTCCAAAATGAGCAAAAATCCCCAATGCGTCGCGCCATATTGGAGCTGATTTTGAAGGCCTTATCGGTGTCCAAATTAGCTCCAAGTGGGATTTTTGGAAAGGTCTGCCTGTCTACTTTTCAAAACAAGTGGAATTTCTGAATTTGGCTTCCATTTGCCCCTCCAAAAATGAGTTCTCCCAACACTGCTTCCTGTGTGTCCAAAAAGGGGCAGAAAGGTCATTTTTAGGGTGTTTTTGACCCTTCTGGAAGCCCAAAACCTGTCAAAATATCTTGGCCATAAGTAGGCATGTATAATTTTCCATGAAAAATCCAAAATTTAAATTTTTCCACAAGAGGAGTCCCCCATCAAAAGCGCGCGCCAAGTGGCGCGACGCATAGAGCTAAAAAACCTGTTTTTGGGCCAAAAAAATCAAAATTTGCAAAAAGTGTCCCAGATTTCTTGAAATTTGGGCTGAGTGTCCTCCATCATGTACTATGTTGGGCCAAGGAAGCCTCGGCCAAAATCTGAAGTCTATCTTGCCTTTTCCGACGCTTTGAGGCCTTCTTCAACTTAGCCTTCAGGATCTTGTTTCGTGCCTTGCAAACATGATTTCTTGCTCAATAATGATTCGCCATGTGCCTCAACATGTTCTTTTCATTGTTGGCCTTCTCCAACATCTTTTCCAAATGAATATTTACCCTTTCAAGCCAATTTTTATGATCAACCTCAATCTCTTGCTCAATGGATGTCATTTCGGTTTTGCTCCTTTTGGCAGCTTGCCGGTTCTCACGTAGATTTTGCAACTCCATGATAGTTTGTTGATCTTCTAGCTGTTTGTTTCTCTGCTCAAGGTAGTTGATTATCCACTAGGCTCTTTGCAATTTGAGGGACAAAGTGTTTATCTCCTCCTTCTACTCCTAAACAATCTCTCTCAACTTTGAGCTTGGTGAGCCCAAATCATCATCAATGAGTATGAAGTCTGTATCCTGGCCTCCTGAAGGCCCCTCATCATGTATTGGCCTCTTACCCTTGTCCTGTACCTGTACCGCTGATGAAGGAAGTGAGACCCCTTCCACCCCGGGTGGAGATAATACTCGCTTGGCTGCTACAAACAACCCTCTAGTGCCCCTCTGATAGGTGACAAACACCGACACACTAGCGGTCTGTGTCTCATGACCTTCCTGCTGATATGAAGGTTCACCTACCTCATGAAAAGCCTCCGAAGGTACCTGAGGAGCTGTGAAGAAATCATTAGAAATGAAATCCTCCCATGAAATATCCTGCAAGCCAAGCTGATGCATAACCACAATTTTGATGAGTGCAAAGTGATAGATACTGTTATACTGTTGCTCAGGAGTTTTCCTTTGCACTAGGGTGGTCATATTCTCAATATTTCGGCACATGAAGTAAGGGAGGTTCATCATTCTCACCCTGGTAAAATGCATCAACAAGCTGATATGATAGGCATAAAGGCGAGAAAACCGGCCCTCACAATTGAAATATTTCATAATGAGTTTCATCAAAGGAGCGTATGAATCTTTCAGGAACCGAAAGGGAAAAAATCTGTTGAGTTGTCTCAAAAAACCAGGTTTGATATATGGCTAATAGTGTTCCCTGTCAACTTGCTGCCTTTTGTTCCATTGCTCTCCAACATTTGGAATACTGGTTGCTAGAGAGATAGACTCAGGTGTCAAAGTGAATGTCACACCTACAAGAGTGACTTAGCCATTATGTAAATGCAGCACAAACAATCTGGCCAGCTCATGATGGTGGTGGATTCTAGCAACCATCTCACAAAAATGATAACAAGAATACTGTTGAAAACATGAAATAGCAAGAGGACAGGCTTGTAGCTCAGCCAGTGAAGTAGGCTCCTCCCTCACATGTTTGCCACTCTTGTGAGGTCTCCCAGGTGCATGCAATTCAGTTGTAGAGTCACTGTCTCGGTCATAAGCGGAATCTGTCTCCATGTTTGCAAAAGTCTGTGTTGTCTTAGATGAGTATGAGAAGTTTTGGTGTCTTTGGTTTTTGTTGCCAAATGTATGACAATATGTGAGGGGCTATGAAGGGAGAGGGTAAGGGGAATGCTGAGAGTATTGACAATTGAAATTTGGGGACTTAAAGAGTTTTAGGGGCAGTCACTAGGTTTTTGGGACAGCATTTGGGGTTTGGGAAATTTGTAATTAGGATGGGATAATGGGAATATGGAATAGAGTAGATGAATTTTAGGGATATGGGGAAAAGGGAAATGGGTTGATGGAACTAGAATAACAGTGATGAGGGAATAACAAGGTGGGGAAGTGGAAGTGATAGGCACAAAACCAAACTATAAACCCTAAGGAAATGTTTCTTGAACAAGCAAATAGGGTTTGAATTTTTGTTTATTAAATCCTCATAGACATCATAAGATTCACATTCATTGGCAGTGGATGGGTTACTTGACTTACTTGGATCGAAGGTGACCGAGGAGATTTGAAATTTGAAGAGAAATCATAGTGAAATTGCTTTGCGGCCCTACGCGTCGCGCAACCAACCCAACACGCCGCACCACTCCTATGCGTCGCGCTGGTGTATTCTCAACATAGTGGAGGCCGACCCAATGCGTCGCGCCTGTCCAATGCGCCGTGCCACCCAGAAAATGCGCCGCGCCAGTGAAACTTGCCAATTTTCCCTTCAAATTGCTCCCTTTCTCCAATCACGGTTTTTCCTTGCTTACTCTCTCCTCTTGGAACACAAATGAGCCTTTGAACATGGAGATGGCTTTTATACCAAAGACCTTTTAATTTTCCATTTCAAAAACCCACTTTTTTAATGTTTCATATTTTGACACTTTTTTTAAAACTCTGTTGTAAACAACTTGCTTCATTTTGGCTTTTTGACTGAATGATGTGCTTTCTGTTTGTCCTGCAGGGAATGGATTTGTTGGAGCTTGAAAAAGGTGACTAGGGTTTCCAGTGAAATTATTTTTGCAACTGAGAAAACTTGAAATTACATTACATTTATACATAAAAAGATGAAATACTCTATTTTTCTTCAAAATAGAGTTTTGAAGAAAAATACATTATTAAGCATATGATGATGAATTTATTAGGACTGAAACCTTATTTCAAACTCCTCATGTGCCTGCTAACCATTATTGGGCATTTTGAAGACCTTATTAATGAAACCCTAGAACTAATGACACTAAAACCCTAAAAATGACTCTTTGCAAACTATGAGACAAAAAGTGACTGCAAATGATCTTAATGAACGGAAATGGGCCAGCAGGTAAAGGACATGAGGGATATGAACAAAAAGCCACTACCGTCAGATGATCCATGCTCCTAATGGAATGTAGCTGACCGAGTGAGACACCTAATATGCAATGCAACAAGAGGATTTTGATCACTGACGGAGGGATGAAGATACCGACACTAACAGACACATTAAAAGAACCATCCTCATGACCTACTTCATTTTTTAACGAGGTCGACATAGAAGATGAACTATCCTCGAGACCTAATTCATTTTTTAACGAGGTTGATATAGAAGAAGAACTATCCTCATAAGAGCTTGTTTCATTTTTTAAGGAGCGTGACACAAGAAAACGAATTGTGCTCCAACAACCTTGTTTCATTTTTTAAGGACCTTGACACAAGAAAATGAACTATGCTCTGAGGACCTTGTTACATTTTTAGGGAGCTTGACACAAGAAAAACGAACTCTTCTCTGAGGACCTTGTTTCATTTTTTAGGGAGCTTGACACAAGAAAAACGAACTCTGCTCCAAGGACCTTGTTTCATTTTTTAGGGAGCTTGACACAAGAAAAACGAACTCTGCTCCGAGGACCTTGTTTCATTTTTTAGGGAGCTTTACATAAGAAAAACGAACTCTGCTCTGAGGACCTTGTTTCATTTTTTAGGGAGCTTGACACAATAAAAACGAACTCTGCTCCGAGGACCTTGTTTCATTTTTTAAGGAGCTTGACACAATAAAAACGAACTCTGCTCTGAGGACCTCATCATGTTGAATAAGAAGTCATGGCTTCCAAGAGTTCTGCACCAGATGGGAGAACAACATCTCGAAAATCAGGACCCAATGCCCCCAGCACATGATGCACAATGGCACTATCACTGAATGCGGGCATGGGACAGGTAGCCACATAATTAACATGCGGCAAGGAAGATACAACCGGCGAATAAAGACCCGGAAGGGACGATGGTGGAACAGATGTCACGTTAGGACCAAAGAATGAAAGCTGATCAATGGTCACGATCCGACCTTTTTGTGGGAAACAGATCACACGAAAGAGGGAAGAGACAAGTGCACCCATGACATAAGTATAATCACGCCCCAAGAGTAAATTGAAATCCAAGGGGCCTGGAACAACCATAATGTATATATAGATGGTTTTCCCTCCCAAAGTAACAGGCAACTTCAGAAGGATCCCTAACGTTTGACTGGTTCCTCTGTTAAAAGCCAACATATTCTGCGTAACAGGCACAAGTGGTGGAGAACCAAAAGCTTTCCAAGTAGTGGAAGATAGAATACTAACAGACGTGCCTTCATCTATAATGGTGCTAGGTACGACCACATCAAAGGTCTGTACCATGATCTCAAAAGGCACATAAGAAGGAAGGCGGTATCCTGCAAATCGACTCCAATCAAAGGAAGCGACCAAACTGTCTACTCAACTTAGTGTTCCTAAATTGATGTCATAAATTGTCAACCAGGGCTAGTAAACTGTTGAATTGAAGTGCACTATATGTGCCTAGGTATCTTCTTCCTACTTCGTTGTGTTTAGTGTTTTTTTTTAGTGTTTTTGGTTTTGTATTTTTGTGTTAAGAGGAAAATAACTAAATTGTTGGCAAAGAGAAGTTACTGATCATACTAAAACAGAACAAAATCTACTCTAAACTGTGTATGACACCTAAGAACAGAAAATGCTAATTCACAAATTGCAAAGCTTGACAAGGAAAGTAACTTATAACATTAACTCAGTCCAATTCATTTCATTAGAAATATGTTGGAACAACTTGAGAAAAGGATAAGTTTGATGTAATGAAGTTCTCTATAGTAAACAACAACTTACAATATTACAGAGAAAATCTCATCCATAGTTAGAAATTTGTTGGAACAATTTGAGAAAATATTATCTGCAACATAGTAAGGAACCACATGCTAAAATGACTCATGAAACTAAAATTAACCCATTACGCCCTCGAAAATGTTACTATTAAGCCTCATTCAAGGGTTAGAGATCTCTTGGAATAGCTTTGGAAAAAGGCTGTTTGTAAAATTATGAGAAATTGCAGAATAGTTAAGGACTCAAAATGATATAGCTAATTCTTGTCCATATGATAATGATGTGTTAGAAGAGATTAAGAAAAAGTGCATTTTGTAAATAATGAAGGCCTTTTAAGTCTAAATTAACAGGACTAGAATGCAATTAATAAAACTTGAAATGCAATGAACAGAACTGAACTAGAATGCAATTAACCTCCGAAGTATTATAGCTCTATCTCATTCACATGTTAGTGATATATTGGAACATTTCATAATAATGATATTGAATGTAACATTCGATGTAAGTGAACATAAAACATGAAGTTCAGAAAACTGCCTAAATTAGGAACGAAACAGAGCTAAAGTCACTTATCTAGAAAATATGCACAAAGCCTTTCGGACAGTATGGGCCCTCTACCATCAGATTGGCACATGAATCTCCTCAAGATTTCTTCAGATCATGCATTAAATTTGTACTTCTTTCATTAAAGGAGAACGCTTCAGAAACAGAGTATCACAGTTTTGGAAAACTTAACAACAAAACATCAACTAGCTAACTGTCTCTCAGTTCATCGAGTTATTTTTATAAGAAAAATACATAACTGTCATTGAGAAGAAATAAGGATAGGTGTCTTTTTCAATCAAAATTGAATTAGAACTTCTGTTGAGGCCTCGTACTTTGCTGAAGACATCTGCAGAGTCCTTGTCATTGTAGAAGTCTACTTCTTAGTTTTGGTTTCCTCCACGTGCATAACCACTTGCAGATTTTTGCTCAGACTTCGTAGAGGGCAAGGAATGATGTAGGTGAGTTCTGGAATTCAACCATATGTGTTTTTACTTTAAGTGACACCTGTAACTTGTGTGAACATAAATATAGCTACGGAATATGCGACTAGCTACAGAATGGTTGCATTCTGTAGCTAAGTCTAGTAAAAAATCACTACAACAACAAAACCACAAAAGTATAGTAAGTCAGTCATTGCATGCATTCTTAAAGTGAATTTAATCAATCCTATTGGTCTTTTAAGCCTATAACTGATAAAGGAAAAATAGAATGAAGTGAAATTTGGTGAAAGGAAAGGACATCTTTGGGGCTCAACACAAACTACTTGGAGGAGGTACCATCGAATTGAGATGGTCTTCCCCTGGTGTTACCGGAGTAAGAGGAGCATCCTCCTGGAACTCCATCATGGGAGTAGGAGGAAAAAATTCTTGAACTATAGAGATGGAATAATCTTTCTCCAAGTTCAAAGAATCTGAAGAGACAAGAAGAACATGAGAGGGATGAGACCCACTCTCGACGGAAAATACCTGATGAACCACAGGTGGGGTCAGATCAACTGATTCCATGACCAATGATTGGTCGAGAATGGATTCCTGAATTTGAATTTCCGGGGGAGCGGGATCGACCAAGGATGACTCTTGACTGATCGCGGAATCAACTAGCGGAGGACTCAAATAAAGTTTCTGGTAACCAGCTGGAAAGCAAGGTGAAAAAAAAAATAGAGCTTTCCAACACTCTCATGGCTTCATCCATATACAGACAAAGATGAATGGGATGATTCCCTTCACACAACTTACAGGGATTGGTAACCTTACCCTGTTTCTTATGAGTCGTATTAGCAATAGTTGAAGATGTGTCACCAATATGACTTCCAGAAGCCAAAGGCAACGACGGACGACCATTGGACCATGCTTCAAGTACCTTGGGAATGCCAGGGCAGTCTCGAAGAATATGGTCACCTTTGCATAACATGCAAGGGAATTTGACTTTGTGTGGAAGGTTGGATGGTTTATCAATGGGAGGTTTCTTAGGCTCAATAGCCGCAGAATGGGCCTCTCTCTTATTTGACTTCTTCTTCTTCTTCTTAGCCACCTGGTTACTAGAATCCATAGTTTCACCAGGCGAAGTAGAAGAGGAGGAAGAAGAAATAGGCGAAGAAGGGGAGAGGTCCACCTTGGAATCAACATGGTGCTGTTTAGGTGGATGTGATGGTCGAACAAATATCGAGGTATTCGGGACCACTGAGGTCGAAAAAAACCACATGGGAAAACCAACAGTTAACCCTGGAAGAGACAACGTTGCCATATAAGGAGCACCAACATTCCCAAAAGCAGGAAAAGGGCCAGGAGTCCCTTTGGAGGGGATTCCTTGGTTGGTAAACTCTGGGAACATTGCCATCAGAAACAACCCTAAAACAACCAACTAAGGACGATAACTTTAACCAGGAATATTTCGTGGGTAGTTAATTTTAAGAAACTGAAACCAAACTCTGCCATTTCATATTTTATGAGTCAAGAAATAGGAAAAAGGTGACTCTATCACTTTCAGGTTGAAACGAGCATGAAAGAACAAGTGCTCGATGATATTTTCAAATTTAAGGATTCAGTAAAGATCGAAAATTACTGCTCAGGTAGTCTAGGGAAAAGGGTGTACCAGGTTTCTGTGAACTTCCATATACACCTTGGTAATCAAATGAAAGAAGAATTGACCAAGGACTTGACGTACGTGCAGGTAGTCTCCCCGAATGCTGTGTTCGGCGTATCACGGTTACAAGGCGGCAGACTCGGCTTCCTACGGATAAAAGGATTGCAACCTAGAGGGGTATCCCTTTATATACTCGACGGTATGGGGAGCGAAAGTCTGTATTAGTGTTGTCTGAAGCCAGATGGCGAGCGACAACTGCTAGGTTTAAGGACGCCAAAACACGTCTCTAACTTAGACCACTAGATGTTTCATTAGGTTTCAATGTTGCCTCATGTTAATTGAGTAAATTTTAATTCCAATTTACGTTTCAATTCCAAGGTCCTACCGAATGTTGGATCTCAAAAATCCCTCAATGCAAGATACATGCAAAAAGATACCATTTCGTTCGATGAAAAGCTATCTACGAGAAAGTTAGGAGTTTTCAAGCGATAAAAAATAATAAGAACACGCAGAAGCATCCACTACATTATCCGACACATGCTACTGAAAATGAGAAATCTTTCCTAGAATTCTTCAATTCTAGATATGTGAAAGACTTTCGATTTCACAATGCAAACAAATTTTTTTTTTTCAATGTAATAGAGCAAATAGTGCACTAAATGACATGAAAAACAAACCAAAACACTAGTTTGAGAACGTTAATGCGAGAGTTGAAGCGAAATAATTTCAATCAACCCAAAACAAACATAACAAAACTCAAACCAACGTTACAATCTCTCAAATTGAAGAAAGATTTCAAAACAAACCCATGCAAGTAGTGTGATCTATGCTTGGAGTGACAAGAAGCAAAATTGAACGAAAGAGGCAAGAATCATGCAACCAATGCAATCACTCAATTGGATCAAGGGAGCTGAATGCAACCAAACCAGAAATGAGGTTGACTGCGAAACAGAAGACTCAAACTCCCACATGAGGCTCAACATACCAAGGCACTTAAAAAACCCTAAGGCTGCGATGCTGATAGGAAACGGACAAACAGCTGAAGGAAGAAAGCTGATCACAATAAAAAACAATGCCAAAGCACTCAAGAGATATCAGAAAATAACCCAGAAGCAAAATCACTGACAAAAATACTTCAAAACAGACCAAACCCTAAAACCTATAGGGTCGGTGTGGCTGTTTGGCTGTAATCATCACCAAACAGGGGATGGCACGGGTGCAACACTAGAAACTAGTGCCAATCGACGCGACTGTCTGAACAGAAAGTGTGCCAACCCAGTTCACTCAGGCAAAAGGGAAAATTTTTGAAGGACAGAGGTCAGATTTGATCCTCTGGGGCTGAACAAGGGTCTTAGACTTAGCAGAATAATCAAAAAAGGAAAAATAAGCAAGAAAAGACAAAAAATAAGACCAAATGGATGAAAGACAAACTCGCACTGATCCCTAGTGGAGTCGCCAATTTGTTGGTGAGGTAAATCCCCTCTGTGGAGAGAGGCGATCCCACTAGCCCTAGGGTGGGTCTAGCAACAAAAAAAACAAGCTATAATATTGATTCCTAGTTAACGAATGGATAGAGATTCAATAGATGACTTATCGGAGGTCCTATGTTGTTGTTGTCATCGAAAAGAGTGGCTGCCTCTCGCTCATGGTTTGACAGACCACGACCCTCTCGCTTTCACGCTCAGACATCTGCACACACAAGAAACAACGACAATATACAACACACTAATTCACATTCGTAACTATCAGTCAGTCTAAGAGGACTAAATCAATCACATTAGATAAATGACATAACACAATGATGGAACCAACACCATAGTCGAGTATATTAATAAATGAAAGGAAGAGTACAACCAAGCTTCGACGTCGTGGTCTCCTCCAACAGGGTTCAAGCAGAGTGCGTCTCACAAAGGCTTGTTGGGAATTTGGATGGGACTCTCTATACAGAGTTCTCCTTGGTTCTACCTTCTCAATAGCAATTACTCAACTATATTATTCTTCTCCAAGTTCAGATTTTTGGCTATATTTTCAGCTAGCTTTCATAAAAGGAGAAGGCTTGTTTTTATAGAGGGAGAGGGAGAGGTTAGGATCCCTATAATTATGGAAGGGAGGCCTATATTTAAGGAGTGTTCCATGGGAGGTGGAAGCCACTGCCTAAAGAGGGAGATCCGTGGCTAATCAACTTAACCACTTCCAGTGACTCATCCCTGAGGTGGTTAGAAGGAAAATTCCGCCTCTAATTTAAAAAAAAAAATTCCTAAAATAGCTCGGTGCAGGCACTACACTGAGACAGAGCACCATGTGGCGCAGGATCTAGTGCAAATATTCCACACCGGTGCGAGGGTTGAACTGGCTACCCACGCTAAGGCCAAAACATAGGTTTTGTGTGATTTTTTGAGGAAATGTCCAACAGGAGAAATGATGTCCTTATGCAGAAGGACGCAAAGAAGGTGTTTGCAAGGTATGACACTGCTCACAAGTCACGGGAATGACCCTCCAATATGCGGGGCGAGGGATTGTATGGACGGTGACAAAATGTTGTGTAACAGCACCAAATCCAACCAAATTCATTCCCAATATGGCAGCTTCCCCCTCCCATTGACAAAGTATTGATAACTATGCCAACTCTTGGGAAGTCTTAGAAGAGCTAGGCTCACCAAGTCATCATCTGCGACAATAATTCCGATGCTCCCAAGCTCATCTCGACATTGGACAAACTTGGTTAAATATTTTAGAATAGTGTTGCCTTTCTCCATTTTGATTTTCTTGAGCTTGTCCTTTAGTGCCAATTTTCTATGATCATTGATGCTCTGAAATAGATCTTTCAAAGCCTTCCACATTGCATATGGAGTCACTTTTCCATGGAGACTTGAGAAAATTTGGTCTCGTACTCCCTGCAGTAAGATCCTCCTTGCCTTTGCAACCTTCTTTTGCGAAGCATCAAGATTTGTGACATTTGTTGCAACGGGTTTGGGAATGTCATTATCAATGAATTATTTTAACACATTGTCCTCTAGAACTGCCTCCATCCTGTCTTTCCACGCAATATAATTGGAACCGCCCTCGAGTTCATACTCCAATCTCAAGCCATTGAAATCCATCTTGATCCTAATCCACTTGTCGCACCAAGAATACTTTTGCAAATTCGAATGCTATTTAGTCACAAACTCAATTTATTCTCCACTATAGTGATTTCCTGTGCTCCGATACCATGTAGAATTTATACAAACAATATGTATATCAATGGATTCAATCTGATCATGCGATCTACTAAAGCAAGATACCGAATCCTTCTACAAATCAATTGCGGAAAATAAACACGATCGCTAATCACAACTAGTAAATAAAGAAGCAAATCGAACCACAAGACAGATATTTTCCTGGGGAAATCTTACTGCTCAAAACTCCTCTATCTTCTATTGTATATTCACCATGTAATCATGAAACAATTACATTGCACTCTTCTCACAAGAGTCTCTTGCACTCTCACAACTGTCTCACACTGACCCAGACAAAATAGACCAACACTTAGCGAATTTCTTGCCTCTAATCAGCCTGCCTTGCTTGCACAATTCATGTGGAAAACAATCCCTATTCCTTTAGGAATTTCGGCCTTCCAAAACTGTACAATTCTCATGGGCAATCCAATGGTTGTCTTACTGCATGCAGGCAACCTACTAATGATACAACTGATAGTTAACATCCCTTTAACCTTTGTCTCAACTGGGTATCCACTGGAATTGACATGCATGCAAATATTAATAGTAATTCATCAGTTGCATGGCATATTACTGCATGTGAATTAAATCCGATTTAATTCACTTGATCTCTCACTAGTGCAACAAATAGTTACAACTAGTTCAACTAACTCTAACTCAATTAATTGAGTTAATTGATTTCTCATGCATTAAACTAATGCACTAACTGCAATTCGAACTCCATAACTAACAGAATCTTTCTGCATGCCTCACCAACCACCCTCAACTCAAAATTCATGAGCTAACTAAGTTTATCACACTCAGTTAACTATTACAAGTGATTATGAGATAATATCACATTTTATTGTCCAATTTAATTAAGGGAAAATTAAATTAGACACACATTTCTTGTTGAATTTTCAACACTAATGACATGACAAATATTCTAAAGAAATAACAACGAGGTGTAATTTCACAATTATTCTCACTAGAGTTTCAAACATCGAAATCATATTTAAGAGAAAATTATTAGGTTCAAGTAGTGGAAGATCACATCGAGCATCAACAACAAGTTCTACAACTCTTAAAGGATAACCTAAATTTGGCGCAAAATTGAATGAAACAACCAGAAGATCAACATCACTGTGAAAGAAGTTTTGATGTAGGCGACTGGGTATTTTTACGGCTACAACCATACAAACAAATGTCCCTCAATCAAGTTAGGAAGGATAATAAATTATCGCGAAAGTACTATGGTAATTATAAGGTGTTGAAAAAAATTGGTAATATGGAATACAAATTGGAGCTTCCTGCATCTTCCTGAGTGCACCCAGTTTTCCATGTTTCATGCTTAATGAAGGTTATAGGTGACAAACTCTTAGTTCAAACAATATTGCCAGAAATTGATGAGGAAGGAAAAATCATATTGGAACCTGAAGCAGTCATGGAAACAAGAACTCAATAGCTACGAAATCGATCAATTTCAGAGTATCTCATCAAGTGGAAGAAATTACCTGCTAAAGATTCCACATGGGAGGATGAGAATTTTATACAGAAGAATCCATAACTACTCAAATGTTGAGGACAACACTTTTTTGAAGGAGAGGGTCATGTTAGGTCCCTATAATACTAGTGTAGCCCCTTATTGTTATTGTTGTGCCCGTGTAGTCCCCATATTGTTATTATTATGCCCCATAGAAGCCCACTATTGTTATTGTTGTGCCCTTACATTACTATTGTTATGTAGGCTCTGATTATATTGTGACCCCTTAGACTCCTATATATAGAAATTAGGTTTTTTCATTTGTATCACCGAAGAATTTTTAATTTATGTAATGTAAAGGAGGTTTCCCCATCAAAGTGGATAATTTTTAAGTCGTTGATCTATCTTTTATTCTATTTTGTGAGTTGGTTTCATACCAATTTACCTCACCGAATGGCACTTACCTCAGATTTTTTGGCGGTCAGAAATCTCCGTATCTGCTACTGAGGTATGCCACTAACAAGTTGGCCATGAAAGAAGTTTCTTATCATATTTCCACAAGGTTATTAGGAGTGTTGAAGAGGAAGAATAAAGCACCTTGGCCCACTCTTCCTTTGCAAATCGGATTGTACGAGATCAAGAATCTAAAGGTTGCAGATACCGAAGGCAAGGAGATAGAGAAGTTTACATTTGGTTACTTGACTTCAATCTGTATGATCCTAGGAGTGTTTGCAAATGAAACTTTGCAATGTATTTTTTCACTTGGCCAAGCGAGACTTTTTCTAGACCCGAGAAGGAAAGGATAAAGAATTGTTACAATGTAGCTAAGCCTCGCAAACCAATTAGCTTTGCAGGTACATCACGAGTTACTCCTCAGAAAGAAGTCACTCCAGAAGTGGAACCTGTTGTCCTTTGAGGTAACCTAAGGTTGATAAGTTATGCCAAAGAATCTAAAATGTTTGTTTGTTTTTGAATAGTGGATGACTAGTGAACAATTTTCTGAAACAGGTGGCTTAACTTAGAAAGATCTTTGAATAAATAAAAGGTTGTTTCTTAATTACATATGGTTAATTTGATTTAAAGTGGGATAGATAGAAGAATGTAGAAATATAAATGATTTAATATCAGGAAGATTATTTAACCATTTATAAGCAGAAGTTATGAAAACTATGTTTTCATAATTAATAAAATATAATTAAGTCATAGCAGGAACCTACGTGTAATTAAATTTCAAGAGGAATTTACAATAACAGATAGTTTTGTAAATTAGTTTCTTAATCCAACTACAACTTCACAACGAATCGAAAATGAAACTGAGATTCAATTAAATTTCCAATTGGATAATTGTTAAAGAATTAAATTATACGAGGAATACATAATGAAAAACAGAATGGAAACAACTCATAGGAACACAAGCCATATGAAGTAAAATCCAGAATCCTTTATTCAATAAAAAATGCTCCAGCTATTATAAATCTGTTTGATAACTAGCTCAAGGGTGCAACCTAGAATACTTTCATGAATGAAGTATTTATACAAAATGTAAAATATTACAATCAATGCCTGAGTGACAAGGCATACTATAATTTCTGAAAATGAACAGAAAGGAAAGAAATTGATGTAAAAGGAGTGCATCTGTGTTTCTGGCCCTGTTCTGCTGGAAAACTTTTGCTGAGTCACCACCTTTTTAGTAGTGTGTTGGTAAACTAAGTGCGGTGCTGTCACAATGACTTTTCCTTTAATATTGGTATTCACAAAGCTTCTCCCACCACTCCTCATCCAGATTGAAACTTTAATAACCTTGTGGTAGATTTCATCTACCTCAGTGTACTTTGTAAAAGTGGGTTTTACAGTGAAAATGTGTTTTATCTCATGGTGAATAAAACTGATATCTTCAACAACATTATGAAATGCTTTACCTGTCATAAAACCTTGAATAGAAGGCATGGATGCAGACCTTACTGTTTCTTTGAGCTTCTTCATATAATGTTCCTTGGGAATTAGTTTATCATTTATAACAAATAGTTAGGGAAGACCTTTTTTAATCAATGCATCAATCCTTGAGAGAAACCTATTGATTGCCACATCAAGAGTATGGCATTTTTCTGTTAACTGTACTACTAAGTTATTTTTGATAAGAAATTTCTTTACCTCAAGAATAGTTTCAGTCCTGTCATCTACCCCTAGTTCATCCAGTTCTTGGCTATCCTTAGAGTTCATAAACTTTATAATGATGTTGGTTGTATTAGGCATTTCTCCCAGTTGAGTATTTATATCAGAAATTGTCTGGTTTACCTTTTCCACTAACTCCTTCTGCTCAAAGATGATCTTGATCAATGGCCAGATTTCATTAATTTCTTCAATGATGTTGTTCCAAATGATTTCTTTGACATTACTAAGAGTGTAACCAATAGAAGCTTTAGTGGCTGAATTCTTCCATATTTCTACTTGGTTCTGAGCTCTTTGAAGCTCTAATGCATGGAAAGTGTTAGACTTCTTTTTTTGATCCTCTAGAAGTTTCACTTTGTCTTGTAACTTCTTTATTTCTTCAATCTGCAAGGTCATGTTTTCGAGTGTAGAGGCTAACTTGTCTGGAGCATCTCCTTTACTGTTGCTAACAGCTATAGTAGTGGGAATAGATGTCATACGAAGTGCTTCTAAAGGAGTAGCTTGCTTGGTTGGTTTCTTGCTTTCTTTGATCCATTTTTCCATCTCTGTTTCCATTTTCTTCAACTGTGTACTCTATTCTAGAATGAGATTCATCATGTCTTCATTTTCTATCTCTGTCTCTTCAATTTCCTTGGCTAAAGGATCTTTTTTTGCTGGTAGTTTTAGTTGCTTCCTTAATGCTGTAATATTTGCATTCTTTTTCTTAATTAACTCCTCTATAGCATTAACATTTGCAGGATCATAACCCAACTTGATTACCAAATCTTCCAAGGTTTTAATCCTGGTATCTTTGGCAAAAGCTAAAAATTTTTCCATGTTAAGTTGTGATCGGACATTTGCTAACGTGACCTGCAATTTAGATAAAGACATAGCAGTGTTAGTTACAGTGGAGAATATCATCTCCCCATTTTGTTTATGCATCTCCATTTGATCAATGGGATGTATGTCTATGACATCAAACTCAAGAGATGTATTCTTATAGTCTGCTTCTCCTTTAGGTTGAGGAACTTGTGCCTGAATAAATTCCATTAGCATTCTTCCTTTCTCTGCGTCAAAGGCTGACAATAGCCTTCTTTGGGCACTTGAAGTTTGTTTCCATAATTGGTTGACGTGTTTATCTTCAAGGCTTAATTTTTTAGTTTTATTTCCTTGAAGATATCCATGGTGCTCTTCTCTGGCTCGCTTGAAGTTGATGTACCTGTATGCATGATCTGATGCTGATCTTAAGTAGTCATGGAGGTAGTAGGAGACTGTGTGGACTACTCACCTATTAATGAGGATATAAGAGGCTCATTAGTGTTGATAGGATTTTTCTGCTCTGAATCCTTGCTAATGCTTAATATAGAGCTAAGATTAGCTTTATTTCTGTACATGATTTTGAATCCTTTGCTAAAGATATATGCCTCTGAAGGGGATCCTTATCTGTTCCTTTTGGCTGTCTTTTCCTGATTTGTAGGAGTATGCACTGTTGATGATGAAACTACCTGTTCTTCTGCCTCATGTGATGTGTTTTCTATCCACTCTCGCTTGTTCTTATACTACTCTATTTCTGGCCTTGGTGTGTGAAAGTAAGGTGTAGATTTGGTTTCTACCCTTAATTTAGAAACTATCCCTAATGAATCATATGACCAAGTGAAGCTTAAATCAAACTGCATTTTCTTCAATAGTTGGTTTGACTCTGCTCCTGCTTTCCTGCTGTTACATATGAATGGACCAACTTGTATTTTTAGCTTAAACTAAGACTTTTTCTTGGAAACAACAAAATGGACTTGATCCATGTTGATCATATTCCTGATGAATTCTAAAGAAAAAATCCTCATTGGGAGGAATTTTGGCAACTTATATGGTTGCAACTCACATCCAAAAACTCTTATTTCTGTGTAGTTTTCATAAAGGTACCAATCTTATGTTTGTACATGTTCTGACAACTGCAAAAACTGTTGAATTTGTTCACTGATTCTTAGTTCTTCTCTGCTGCTTACTAATAGTTGGGTGGAAAAACATCTCAATGAACTGCTTATATGTGAACTCATTTTGATCTTTCATAACCAGAGTGGTCCAGAAAATGACTAACTGTTGGTCTCCTTTATCATTTAATTCCTGCAATGACAATTTCATGTTGTCTTCTTGAAAGTATATGAACATGTAGATTAAGACAGAGGTATATTTAAATAACTCCTCTGTTTTTAAATCGAGGAACTGTTGATGAATGGAATCTACAAGGAAATGACTAAAATTGAACACTATGGAAGGTTTGGCATCATTGGAAAAGATTGATCAAAATCCTATTGTTATCACTCGGATTAATCCTTAAGGCAGAGAAAGGCAATCCTGAGGTAACCTCAAACCAAACTTTGGACTTGGTATCTAGCCCTACCAATTTAGAGAGGGATGTCTCAATAAAATCACAGCCAAGAGGGCTAGATGAAAATATTTTAGGCTAGCTAAGGAGTACAGGGGGTTTTTGATTTTTGATTTTAGGGTTTGCTGGATCAAGAGGAGCCAAACAACTTAGGCAAGGAGATTAGGTGAAAATATGTAGGGGTTTCAAGGGACAAGGTAGGTAAAAGGTTTAGACATTCAAAAATTATTGTGTGAGGTGGATAGACTGGTGAGGAGCTAGGGAAAGAATGTGAAATGTATTTTCCCTAAAATGAAGAAAATGAACAGGTTATACTAAATTCCCTAAAACATAGCATAAATACATATGGATTCTGCCTGTCAAACTTGAAATTTAGTATATTAAATACATGAAATGGTTATGAGATAAAAATACATTCAAAAAAATTGATAAAAAAAAGGAAACTACATCTAAAACTCATACCACATGGATCCCAAGAAAATAGTTGCAAATTTCTATTAATGTCCAAGCCAAACTGATATACAAAGATGTTTCTTGATGTGCAAAAGCTCCAAGTGAGTCCAACCTCAACAAATGATGAGAAAATACATAAAATATAATTAAAACCACTCTCCCTAGCCTCATGGAGTCGAATCCATGAGAGGAGGAGCTATTTCACCTACTCCCAAACAAGAATCTGAAGACTAGGAAAACTCAACAATTTGCCTCTAAAAGAGAGGAAACTGATTCATTTGACCTCCTATTAGACTTATCTGATGCATCTAGCATAGATAGAAGTGAAAAAATAATATTTACACCCACATTAACCATTTACATCAATAATTTTCCCATTTACCCAATCAAAAAGTCAAAATGTCAAAAATACTAAACACAGTGAAAATTGCCAATTCCTTGTCAAACGCGTAGCGTCATGACAAAAAAAATGACCTGTCTTGAAACCAATTTTCGGAGGTCTTCCCAATGTCCAAATGAGCTCCATGATAGCTCATTGGAAATCCTGCCCTGTCTACTTTCCATATATGCTTTCACGTTCCAAACTGGTGCCCATCTGCCCTGTCAAAAACATGTTCTCCCAAGACTAGTAAATGCGTAGTGCCAAGGCCAAAAATAGGGCAGGAACATGATTTTTTGATGGTTTTTGGCTTTTTTGAGGGACCAGTTTTGCTCCAAATCCCTTGAAAATTTATGAGGTTGATGTAATTGTCATTAGGAACATGAATATGCTGACATTTTTCCATTTGTATGGCCCAAAAAAGAGTGCAACGCCATTGGTGCTACGTGTTTAACACCATTTCTGCATGCTAAACTGTCCCAAAAATCAAAATTTGCACCAAGTGAGCCAAAATTGGAATTTTCTTGTTGATTCAAAGGTTGGAGGCCTGGAGGGACACCTCAGCAAAAATATTGAGCTTCTCTTTCTCCTTTGACTCGGTCAAAGCCCGAATCTTTGCATGGGCACATTTGAGCGTGGCCCTTGCAATCTTGTTTCTCATGGCATAGTGCTTTTCCATATTCCTCTGAATGTCAGTTTCTCTCTTTGCCTTCTCTAGTAGGCCCTCCAGATGAAAATTGGATCTCTCAAGCCAAGATTCTCTATCTCCATCAATCTCTATGGCAAGCAGCTCACTTGGAGTAAGCTGCTCTCCCAATTCTGCCTCTTTCTGCTTTTCTTGGACTAAAGCCATCTTCAATGCATTGGTCCTTGGTATTTGCCTAGGAAGTTGATCTTCCTCATCCTCACTATCATCAAATCTGTCCAAGGTCTCATCCAGCAAAGCCTTGTCCTTTCTGGCCTCTTTTTGAGCTCTGGTTGCCTTGAGCTTACTGATGATTTTCTTTGTCTTCAGTTGCTCATTCTCTAACTCAAGAAAGTTAATCACATTCTTTGCTCTACCAAGATTATCTTGAAGTTCACTAATCTTGGCATCCTTGCCTCTGATCAATGCATTTTTGATTCTGATCTCATCCTCATCATCAAGGTCAATCAACTAAAACTCCTGCTCAGTTTCATGTTTGTCCTCCTCCTCAACAGTGATCGGCTCTATGAACTTTCCTTTGCCCTTATCTACCTACTTTGCTGATGAAGAAGGCATGGCCCCTTTCACATCAAGTGAAGCAAACACATTCCTGTACCCTCTCTGATATGTCAAAGGAAACGGTTCAATTTCAATCATTTTAGTGCCAGCTGCTATAATGTCCCTTTCACTTGATGATCTGGTATCATGATATGATGGTGAAGGGTTGTGGAAAGGTGAGCTAAAGGATCAACACAAGGTGAACGGATGTGAGTGGGTGTTGATGTATGAGCAGCAGGATGTGATGGAGGAATGGATTCGGGAGGATGAGATGATGAAGGAACATCCTGCTGATGATGAATAGGTGCGGTGGTGAAAACCTCATTGGCAATGAAGGTATCCCATGGAATGTTTTTCTACTGGAGCTTATGCATGACCACCATCTTGATGAGTGAATGATGAAAAAGGCTTTACATTTGCTGATTGTAATATCTCTTTTGCACAATATAAGCCATTTTTTCAATGGTACAGAAAATATAATAAGGCAAATGTAGCATTCTAACTCTAGTGAAATGCATAAGAAGAAGGATATGGTATGAATAGATGCGGGAAAACCTTCCCTCACAAGTGAAATACTTCATTATTATCCTCATTATGGGCACATACCGGTCAAGGAGATGGGAAAAAGGAAAAATGGACTTGTTGTGATCTTTATACCTAGGCTTGAGGTATGGTTCAAAATAACTCATGTCCAGGTTTGCTTGTTTAAACCACCTCTCTCCCACACTAGGTATCCCTGTAGAAGCTGCAATGGCATTGGTGGACATCTCAAATGTAACCCCGACAAGATTGACTTGTTTTTCATGTAGATTAATGATGAATACTCTTGTTAACTCCAGGTGATTTTGGACTTGCTACACTCTCTCACAAAATGCAAAGCAACCCACATGTTTAAAGCAGGAAACAGTGAGAGGAGAGGCCATGAGTTCCCTTGTGGTGATGGGTTCAAATCTGTTTATTTTCCCTCCCTTGTGATCATTTCTCCTTGGCATTTGTGCTTCACCAACAATGCCACTATCTTCTTCTTCTAACATCTTTCAAGCTCTATTTTGTGAAACCCTAGAGTGTAAGTGAAATGAATGAGGGGAAGGAGATGAGATAACTAACTTGAAAAGTGTAGGGAATGAGTGTGAATGAATGGAATGAATGTGAAGGGACAAACTAGATGACTGAAAACCCTTAATCAATCTAATTACCCTTTTAATGAATGATATTTATTTTAGGAGGATGAAATAAGGGTAAAACAATGATCCCAATCTTGTAATTAGGGTTTCCTTAGGTTTACACTTCGATTAATTTAAGGATGACCAAATAGCTTTAAGAACAAGGTAAAAATGGGTACTTACTGCTTTGAGGGCTATTTGGAAGTATTTGGCAAAATTTGGAGAGGATTTGAAGTGATTTTGACTATTGGATCACTCAGGAAACTTCTTTGGCTAGGTGAGCAATGCCTCTGCAAGCGCGCAATGCCAAACTCCAGGTGCACAGCTCCAATGAAAAACACATTGACAAATTCAGGCAAGGGCGCAGTGCAAAGTTCCAGGCGCATAGCGCCGGTGCAAATGCGCAACGCCAAGTGCTGAACACGTAGCGTGAAGGAACTTAGCACAAATTCGCTCAAAAATTCACAATTTTTTCCTTTGCTGAATGCTTCTTACTCCTTGAAAGGAAATAATGACTCATTTGAAATGTAAAATGGGCTTTTATAAGCATGTGGATCTGATTTAATTTGAAAAACCCATTTTCTAATGTTTTTGAATTCTTCTTCCTTTTATCACTAATACTCTTTGACACTTTTTTCTTGCAAGTTGCTGAAGTCATGGAGTTGGATTTTATTTTTCTCACTGAGGCTTGACATAATGGCTTTGGTAGCTTTGGGATTTCATTATTACATATAGTAGCATAAAATTACGTTTGAAAAATAAAATAAATTACATAAATGAATTTTTATCAGAATGACATTTTGACAAAAAGTCCTGAAACTGAAAATACAATCTTTGAAGTAAAATGAAATCATCATGAAAATATTATTCAATCCCTCTCATATTTATGTGCTGACCTCGTCAGAATGATAGAAAGACCTTGAAGAATGAAAAACCCTAGTGACCTAGTGAAACTGCTTTTTTGACCTAATGTGAATGAGATTTTAACTCAAATACTTTCAAGTGAAAACAAAGCATTTCATAGGTGTTTTTATGCTCAAAGGGACATGGGAATGAGTCAGAAATATGATCTTGGAGGGAGAAAATTTTTATTTGACAATAACAACCACCAGCGGAGCAAATTTATTTCATGACCTAACGGAATGATAAAAGATTTATTCGGTATGAGACACCTAAGATGCACATGCAATTGTGTTTTGATCCCTAGTGTAAGTATGCAAAGAATGAAACTAAAATTGGCCTTATTGGGGATGGAAAATCCTTGGAGGTGTCAAGAACACTGTAGACCAAGTGCTTAACCATTGGGTAAATACGGTCAAACAATCCAAAAGACTGCAGATTATTAAAACTGACTCAAAAACCTTTTAAAATGACTCAATAACTGACTCTGACACTAACTCAAAACTGAATCAAAAACTTTGAAAACAACAGAAAATCAATAAGCTTTATAGCCTTCACTTCGAGCCCCAAATTTAGATGAGCTTCTGCCTCAAACCTTGTAGGAAATATAAAATGGAATTTACAATGACAGTGAAACATTCTCTCAGAAGTTACATCAGAAATAATAATGTTTCAAGAGCCTACCATTGACTGGTCCTCCTAAACATTCATCTCCATTCATTTCTTTCAGAAAATAGGCATTCTGCCCTTGATAAGCCAAAATATTGTAGGGTCCCTTCGAAATATTTTCAAACTTCCTGTGCTTACCTTTATCTTCATTTCTTGCATCCCATCTCAGCACTACATCCTCCAACTGAAATTTATCTTCTTTGGTTTTTCGATCATAAATCTTCTTAATTCTATCCTGAAGCTTAGAAGAAGTCTGAGAAACTTCCTCTCTTGTTTGTTGAAGGTGAATCATTTGATTGATTCTACGTTGCATACCATCTTCTTCACTATCTGCTTTCTGCAATAATATCATAACCGAGACTGCAAGTGATGTAGGAAACACTGTATCTATACCATAAAATAGTTCAAAAGGTGACATACCTATTGACTTCTTTGTGCTCACTCGGTCTGCCCACAAAGCATTGGTAAGACGGTGCCAATTTTTCTTGTTCTCCTCCAACATTTTCTTAATGATATTCACCAAAGATTTATTAGAGGACTCAACTTGTCCATCACCCTGTGGATAATATGCGGTAGAATGGCCCAATCTGATATTGTACTTATGACAAAACACAATCATCTTCTTTGACTCAAATGCTACAACATTATTTGTAATAATCTTGCGAGGACAACCAAAACGAGACAAAATATTGGATTCTAAGAATTGAATGATTACCATGTCCGTAGGTTGCCTTGTAGGAATAGCCTTGATCCACTTAGTGAATTATTCGGTGGTTGTTAGGATCCATCTGTTCTGTGCTGATGATGTGGGATGAATTTCCCCAATAAAATCAAGTCCTCGCTATTGAAAAGGAGCATTTACTACAATAGGCTTCCGCAAAAGAGGAAGGAGATTCCTTTTTCCTTGAAAAACCTGACATTCATGACAATTTGTGACTGTTTTGTACAAATTAGAAAATAAATTTTTCCAATAATACCCTGCTCTCAACACTTTGTTGGCTGTTGTTTTCCAAAACAAATGACCTCCACAATCTCCCCAATGAAAGTCATCCATTACCTATTTAGCTTCCTCTTCAACCAAACAATTCAAAAGAACACCTCCTGGATCTTTCTAATAAAGGGCACTTCTTATAATGAAGTATTTAGTAGATTTCAATTTCAAAGACCTACCTTGACTTTTTGACATTCCAAGAGGAGGAATTAAGTGCTGAAGAACATATACTATATCAAAATACCATGGTGAAGTAAGAAACATTTTAGATACCTGTATTAAAGCGCCATATTCTTGTTGGAGGATTAATTCGTCTTGCGGATAAGACCGATCTCCCTATTACTAAAAGTATCTAGCAAAAAACAACCAAATAAACTAATCTTTCTCTAAGCATATATGATCCATGAAAAGCTCTATTGAGGTGTTAAGGACTTACCGTTTGTCTAGTGCTTGTTTGAAGTCGTTGATGTTCCTCGCGCGCTTGAAGGAGTTTTCCTCGTAAACCTGCAGTCACAAACAAGAAAAATATTACATAGCACCTGTATAGAAATCATCATAAACCATGCTTATCATAGTGATCAAGGAATCTATGAAATATACCATTGGTTGAAAGCTTATTGAGAAAAATGAGTATATTTGTATTAATTTCAAAAGAAGAAAATCCTTACAACCTGAGCCTTGATGTTGCACAAGACTTTCCAGGGTCCGAAGCAGGAATCTCCTTTACTTTGATAAGCTCTGCACTCCTCCAACCAAGACGAATAGAGGTATGTAATCTTTCCTCACAAAAGTCTTAATTAACTGAGTCTGAATCTCAACAGCACTTAACTTCAAATATTCTAAAGCTTCAACTCCCTTTGAGGCTACCCAATGCCTCTTTTTATCGTAGAATAGAGGAGGTTTTCTGTTCCAACTATGAAGGGATAGAATCCTCCTTCAAAGGGATAAGCTCCTCACATCAAGGGGTTAGCTCCATAAGGTAAGGGATACATGCACCTCATAAGAGCGGTTCTATCACCGCAAGATATTTTCTGGAAGCTTCTAGAATTCACTCTTATTGAGCTTTTTGGAAATTACTTGCGCCTTTTTGATCTTAAAGGGGTCCGCACTTTTAACACAGATAAAGTGCGTTCAGGTACGCAAGCAGAGCTGAACATTGGGTGCGGGACCGCAGGAAAGATAGAGAGAAAGTGCGACACCAAAGTTTAGGAGATTTTTAGGAACCTTTCTCTGATTTTCAAGGCTTGACATGAGGAACTGACATGCTATACTTGCAAAGGGAGAAGTATGAGTAATAATTAACTCATACACACAGCAGAATTTCAGGATGACAATTTTCAGTGTAACAGATTTCCCCCTAAAGTGCAAAGTCTGGAATAGATGATGCTGAAGTCTGTCATATATGAAGAGTGCAGTACTTTATCATTTCAAGGATCATCCTGTGGTCACCCTAGTCGGAACCTGTAAAAAAATTTAATGCAAAATTATATATATATCATCGCTGAGGTAGAAATTCCCATACTCATATCAAAACTAACTAGAGACTAATTCAAACTGTTCTGATACAGGAATGATTTTGAGTACATCATAGTATAGACATGTGTAGACATAGTATGGACGCAACCATCTATTTGTAAATAGTCTACTATATAAATGATAACAAAATTCCTCGCAGCCTGGATGGTAGAAACTAGATCCAGGGTCTTGATTTCTGCATCTCGAACTAGTACGATTCTATCCATGTGAATAAATGTGTTGAAGTCGAACATGGTAGAAACCACTTGATTACCAGTCAATGATGTGAAGTGTTAACAAGTGTGAGAGAAACCACCAGTAATGTCAATGGCTCTCAAAGTACTCAGTACAATCCATGAAATGTGAATGAATGAGTTGAAGTCGAACATGTCACGGAATCATTCGATCGAAGGTCAATGATGCAACTTGTTGTCGAAGGCGAGAAACCTGCCATTGAGGCATGCAGATTTCAAGGTACTGACGATTTCTGGATCAACTTCCTAGATAATGAGCTGTCGTCGATAGAAAGTGATCTGTCATAGGCAAGCCCACAACATGAAATAATAGATCAAGTTTTGAAAATATATCGACAAGGACTGACTCAGGGATGGTAAAAAATGGATGACAGATATTTTGCAGATGAATGGTTTATTTGAATTGTCCTCTTGAACACATAACAATACTGTAGATGGCTTGGTAGCAGTTGACCTAAAGCTAATACCCAGAAACCGGATGAAGACTTTCAAATGAGGTTCGATTAACTGTTAGGCAAAGGATTTCCCAACCCAAGTGATTGAAAGTGTCGTGTTCAAGAGTGGTTAATTAGATTTTCGAAAAATCAAAATACCACAAACAAGTCATTTTTCTCTCTTTTCCCCCACCATTTTTGGCAAGTACCTCTTTATTTTTGACAAGCTTGAGGAGGATAACATTTGCTTGTTTATAAGCTCATCCTTCGGATGAGTCCAACTTAGTTTAAGATTCGAACCCTAAGAAGGAGTGGTTCGTTCCTGTTTAAAATTGAACAGGTCCTTTATTGTTAAATTTTAACGAGTCCAGTATAGGAGAAACTCGGTGTTTTTCAATTTTAGGGAGTCAGAAGAAAAAAATTAAGAAAACTCCATGGGTGTACTTTTTCGTAAATTTAGTCTCTCAGGCCCGAAAAAGGATAAAATAATGCGGGAGAGAACTCTATTGACCGTAATTAGTCAACGTATACCTTTTTCGTAAATAGTCCATTTCAGTCCGTAAAAGGGGTAAACTTATACTGAAGGGACGATCATTCATTTACTTTAACGAGTTCGAACAATCAAGTACTCAGAAATCTTTTCATATTTAGAGAGTCTGAAAAGGGCTTAAAAGAGAACTCCAATGTTTCGCTTTTTCGTAAAATTTTGAAAGAGTCCGAAAAAGTGATAAAGTATGCTCTTTGTTGAAAAATGATCAATTCTCCTGATAAATCCAATTTCTGCACAAAAACTTGAAAAATTACACATACCTGTTTAAAATAAGTAAAAATGCTTTCAAAATACCCTTTTTAAAGTGAAAAATAAATAAATTAAAAATTCATCTATTCGAAAAAACTTATAAAAAGGACTTTTTCAACTTCAATTTTACCGTTCAAGTTCAGAGTGAAAAGTAGAAGCTTTTGGGTAAAAAGTTCCTGTGAAGATTCCGGAAGATCTGTCTGACGAAATCGAAAACCGTCAGTCCCAGGTAATCCACAACCTCTTAATCTTTCTTTTCATCCATTTACAATTCTTTTTAGGCTTTAGTTTTCATTTTTTATGGGAAAAATATGTTTAAGAAACCACCTGCGGGGGTCCGCAGGCACAATACACAGGACCTGCGTACCCCAAAATTTTTTCTATATAGAAAAAGGTCGTGGGTCCACACTTTACTTATGGAATGCATGCGTTCCTACGCACTGTGTACGAAGAAAAAGTGCAGTCCCCAAAAATTTTCAAATTAGATTGTTCTAACTGATCTTTTTATGCATTGTAGGATTAGCAAGATGTTGATTTGGAGAGAACGTGAACATGAGGATGTGGATGACACCGCGATGCTCCATTTTCCCACAATGCAGGCTTTAAGAGCATACAGTTTGTATAAATTTTGGGCCATTCAGGGCATGAGGGCACATGTAGACCTCTTGACATGGCTGGTAAACAGGTGGAACCAGTGTTTCATTATTGGCGGCCACCAGCTCGAAATTGAGCTGGAGGATATTTATTTTTTGACTGGTTTTTCCAAGAGGGGCGAACAACTTTCCTTTTTTGGGACTAGGCTAGGTTGCCAAACTGTCGCTAGTCTTCGACAAGAGTTCTGTAATGATGAAGCAGACCCCAGGGACAAACGGATTGATATAAAAACTATCATCCATCCTGAGCTGAAAGTGATTGCATTTAATGTTACCAGACTGTGTGGGAGTGCCGCACTGCATGTGGCTACCGGTTCCCAGATGCGTATTGCTGTAGACTATTTCTGAGGCACCATTTTCAACTAGTGCGAAGCTGTGTTGGCCAACGTAAAAGGCCAACTGACTAGAGAAAAAAAATGGAAAACTAAATAACTTTGGCAATTGGATCCATTGTGGTCACTTTTTCTCTAAAGAGGGTACCCATGGTAGCTCCGCAAAGTATTCCTGTTGATGCTGGTCGACCCCGAGAACCTAGGATGGTTTGTTGGGTTGCATTGATGGCCCGTCACAGTATTGAGGGCGCTGAGATTGTTCGATTTCCTCCTTCATATTTTCGTTGGCTGGACCGCCAACTTTTTGTCATCGAGGATTTTCCATATGCCGGGATAGAATTCCGCGGCGACCGGGAGATGACTCTCCTAGCAAGGGAACAGTGGGATGAATCAGGTAAAAACATTTTCAACAAATTCTAAATTCTAATTTTTATTTTTGATCATCTTGTCAATTAATAACAAAAAAGTTTTTATGAATGCAGATGTGGGTCCATGGCGACCAGCCCATCTCCATCCTTATGACAGAAGATAACCAGTTGCATCTGCACCAGCCCCAATAGGCCAATCAGTGGAAATTTTGTTTGATTTAGAGCATCATCTAGAGCGTCTGACTCTAGATATTCCAGAGACGGACATAGATGAGATCCCACTCAGATTGTAGAGATACGTGATTGGTGTTCCAGGATCTTTTAGGAGGTTCCTGTGTAGGGTGGCTCGGGCAGTGGTTTCTTATCGTGATCACCATCAGTGATGGGATGATCGTGTTGTAGAATCATATTTTTGACTTTTTGTGTTTATCATTTTGCCGATCATAAGGTGTTTCCAACCTATGATCGAAGACGATGTATATTTTTCGAAAACATTCTATACTATGATATATCACTATTTACCGGCTATCTGTGTACATGTTATGGATGTTGTTTGTTTTACTTCTTTGATCATTGCAAATGTCAATTTATTAGACTAGAAGAAACTGCGTCTGCTAACGTATTTAAATGTCTTGGAATATGTTGATATTCAATGTAATCGAATTCACGTTCCAAGAGACGAACTCTTAAAAATAACCGTAATAACACTGGATTTCTAATGGCATAAACTCGGTTTAATTGTAATACAATAAGTTTAGAATCCAACCTAACAATCAAACTCCGAATTCCAAATGATATGGATTCGGATAATAACTCAATCACTGCACTATACTCGGTAATGTTATTCGTTGTTTGACCAAGGCTTACCCCATGCATGGATACTAACTCATCCGAGGGTGAATAAATAATCCAAGCTGCGGAAGAAATGTTCCGTGTACTACGACAAGCACCATCAGCAAAACCAATGTAGGTTTGAAGAGACGTTGACATCTGCAATATCAAGAGTAAAACTCAGATAAGCAGGAATAGTGATAAAAACAAACTTCTAAACTAAGCACGCTTTTCTAATCTAAAACACACCAGCAGTAAAGAAATCTAATCTAATAAAAAATCTCCATACCAAGTTAAGCATAGTATCGCTTCAGATAAAGTCCATTTCTGGGTTTATCTAAAGGGACACCGTCAAAATCTATCAGCTCATAGGCCCCTTTAGCTAGCTTTCGCTTGACAATGAAAGGGCCATGCCACATGGGCACGAATTTCCCATCTCCTAGCTTATCGTTGGCTTGATCATAAACTAAGACTAGGTCTCCTTCTGAAAAATTTCGAGGGGTAACACTTCTATAATACTGAGCTTTTATTCGTTTAACATGAGCCTCATTTTCTATTACGACATTTTGTCGATTCTCATCCAACTGAGCTAAGTACAGGAAACGTTTCTCCTCCTCAGACATAGCTGGGAGTAATTCTATGGCTAATTTCAGTGATAGAATTTCGCATTCAATCGGAAACACAGCTTCCAAACCGTAAACGAGTTGAAAGGGAGTGAAACCAGTTGATGTTTTTACTGAGGTTCGATATGCCCAAAATGATAAAAATAACATGGAATGCCAATTCGTTTTGTGAATACCAATAATTCGTCTAATCATGGTGACTAAAACTTTATTTATGGCTTCAACCAGACCATTGGCTTGTGGATAATACGGAGTGGAACTGTCGTGACGTAGGCCAAGTTGATCTGTCAGTTCAGTCATCATGACATTTCGAAAATGACTTCCATGATCTGTAATAATGGCTTGAGGAACACCGAACCTAGAAATTATGTGATTAAATACGAAAGTCGCAGCAGTCTTTCCATCAGCTGAAAATGTAGGTATCGCCTTGGCCCACTTAGTAAAATAATCTACTGCTAAGATAATATATGCATGCCTCCCGACCGAGTGAGGGTTACACGTAATAAAATCGATACCCCATTTTGTGAAAGGACCAACAACAATTATGGGATGAAGAGGAACGGGTGGCGCGCGCATCTTACGATAAAAAAAGTTGACAATTGTGGCATTTCCGGACTGCATAAATACAATCTTTGAATAATGACGGCCAGAAATAACCAGCGCGCAATATCTTTTGGGCTGTGGCATACCCAGACATATGACCGCCACATGCTCCAGAATGGAAATCATTTAACACCTTTTCAGCTTCTTCATGAACAAGACAACGTTTGAAAATAGAATCCGCTCCACGACGATAGAGTGTTTCACCAATAATATTATACTGTTGGGATTGGAAGCATATTTTCCGTCGCTGAGATTGTGAGAATTCAGGCCAAAAATATTGGGTTTGGAGATAAACAATAATATCTCCATACCATGGATCTAGAGTACTGATAAGAAACAGAGATTCATCCGCAATGGGCTCTTCTGCCACAGTTTCAGTATCAGTAGAGGGAAAATCACACATCAGTTCCACAAATACCAAAGATTTCTCTACCTTGGATTTCTCAAACTCCAAGTCAAATTCTTGTAGGATGACTATCCATTTGGAATACTTGCCCCCTAGCAATTGTTTGGTCAAAATATACATCATAGGGTTGCAATCAGAAATTACCGTGGTTTTACGTAACAAGATGTAGTGCCTAAATCTCTGGACAACTTGGACAGCTACCAATGCCAATTTATCCACATGTGTGTATTTGATCTCGGTCAGATGCAAATTCCGACTAAGATAGTAAATCACATGTTCAGTGTGAGGTTCATCTTCCTGAACTAACACCATCCCAATGGTGGAATGAGAAGCAGCGAGGTACAAAATGTAATCCTGGTTATAGTTGGGAGGATGCAATAACGGTGCATGGGTCAACGCGTGTTTAAGTGCATCGAAAGATCGATCAGTGATCTCGTCCCAAAAGAATGGAATGTTCTGTTTCAGCAACCGGGTAAAACCCTTTGTAAGCTCGGCATAGTTAGGAATGAACCGACGTAAAAAGTTTGCTTTTCCCTGCAAACTTTGGAGTTGGCGTAAAGTCGAAGGAGGAGGTAATTTAACAATAGCTTCGACCTTTGACGGATCGACGTGAATGCCTAATTTCGAAACAACAAATCCTAGTAAATGAACCGATTCTACACAAAAAACACATTTCTGTGGATTCAGCCTAATTTTATAAAGCTGACACCTCATAAAGATAGCTCGTAAGTGTGTGAGATGGTCGGCCCTGCGTGATGAATGAGCAGGTAAATCATCGAGATACGACTGCAAAATGTGCTTAATGTCATGAAACATGTAAGACATTTCCCTTTGAAAAGTTGCTCCAGCGTTCTTCAAACCAAAGGGTAGTTTGCGATAAGAAAACATCCCCCATGGACAAATAAAAGCTGTTTTTGGCTAATCAGCAGGGAGTATGTTTATTTGATTATACCCGGAAAATCCATCCATAAAGGAAAACATTTCACTACCGGCACAATCATCGATTATTTGATCGATATAGGGAGTTGGATAATTGTCTTTGGGACAAGCTCGATTAATATCCTTATAATCGATACATACTCGTATCGTTCCTTGTTTTTTAGTCACAGGAACAATATTTGATACCCAATCCGTTAAGGGAATTGGATAAATGAAACCTGCACGAAGTAATTTTTCAACTTCTGTTTTGATAGCAGCAGCTTTTCTAGGATGTATTTGACGTAAACGTTGACGAACAGGTTTAGCATCCGGGTAAGTCTTGATTTCATGTATGACGATTGATGGATCAATTCATGGCATTTCTTCATAAGACCAGGCAAACACATCACAGAATTATTGAAATAGGGCTTTATAAGCTTTAATTTCATCTTCAGTACAACAAGCACCTATATGAATGTTTTCAATTATTCCTGGTTTTACTGAAATGTCAATTGGAACCGTTCGAGAAATATTTTCCAAATTTAACTCAAAATTAGGATTTTGCAATGGATTTTGGGGTTCTTTGACATATTCAACTGTAAAAATTGAAGCGAAATCATCTTCAAAATGATCTGGTTCAGGTAAAAACAAAGATTGGTGATGCAGATCTTCCCATGGTAAATCATCAACAGACAAAAATTCACGAATCTTCTCATCAGTATGAACAATATTCGAAAATGTCGTTGTGGCTGAACTAGATATAGAAAGTGATTCCTCATGGATCCCATTCATTGGATCAATTCCGGTTGAAGAGGTGTCGGAAAGTGACTGTACGGCCTGGTATGCAATTTCAAATGGACTCAAAGGCATCATGCCATCAATTGAATCTAACTCGGAGTCGGAAGGTACGATCCAAGGATCATCAAACATAATAGTATCTGATGAAATCATGTGAATAGTTGCAACAGTAGGCGATACATTAGGAGGAGGAAAGGAAAATTTTCCTAGTAAACCATAATATTTAACCAATCCTACTCCAACATCCTTATAAGGGATAGCCGCTTTACCAACGTGCTAGATTGTTTTTGTAGAGGCTGGGTCGGAAGAGAAATAAGTTAACTAATCTATTGTTACGATCTTTCCTTGATATGGAAATTTTATGAGTCGAAAGACTGAAGAAACAACAACAGTCATAGCATAAGACCAACTGCGACCTAGAAGAAGGTTGTAATCTAGAGGGGCATCAACCACTTCCACATCTAGATTTACGGTTTTACCTTCGACTCCTATGGGTAAATCCTGCAAAATACCAAAAGGGTGGAAACCTCGACCATCAAAAGCCTTAAGAATCGTCAGAGATTGGTTAAGTGTAGGAGAACCAAGAGATTTCCAACACTGAATCGACATAATACACGTTGAAGCCCCCTCATCAATCACAGTTCGATAGATCGGTCTGTTTTTTACTAACACTGGTATCTGGAAAGCCATTTGATGAGGTAGACGAGGTGCACTATTTTCTAAATCAAAGATTATAAGATTATAATCCTGAACATCTACAACTCCTATAACAGACAAAAGCAATTTACGCTGTGCTGGGCATGATTGCAGCACTTCCAAAGCCGACATTGCTAAAGGGGAAATAACTAAGTCTTCAACAATGTTGTAATTCTGAGAAGCTCTCGCATGTGGATTGAAAGCTGATTTATGAAGAAAACCTTTAGCAGGCGGTTTGATTATTAAGTCTGGATTTTGTTTCTCGATCTGTAGCGGACCAGAGACAGGAGGAGGTGTAGTTGATGCATTTGCATTAGAATATTCTGCTTCTTTCCCGTCAACAGGATTCTTAGTACCATAATCTTGCGATCGCGTCGCAATCCTTACATGAGACATCATCAAAATAGGTTCTTCTGAAGCAGTCGAAGTGGAACCAACCATCTTGCTATCTTGAGTCGGAAAAGGATCCTTCAAGACAACAGGTTGTTGTGAACCTTTAACGAATTTTGCAACCTCTGCTCGATGTGGGCATTCCTTAGTGAAGTGATCCTCGTCACAAATGTAACAAGGGTAATGAGGTTTGTGCTTTTCGTCATTGGATTCATTTTTATCAGTTTTCTCTTTCGAATTCTTCTTGTTTTTACTCTTCCCTTTCTTTTTACCACCGGATTTAGATTTAGCCGTAGATGTCTCTACGACATGAATGTCGGCAGAAATTTCGGGTGAAGATTATCCTTTCGAGGAATCTGGTAAAGTTATAATAGGAGAAGAATTCTTTGAATATTTCTTCTTACTTTTAGTATTAACTGTACCAATCATGCCATCAGCAGCATGAGACCTTGAAGGAGCAGCAGCTATCTAACCTTGTTTTGGAAGGTCGGGGATTTTTTCGTGTAAAGTACCTGACTGCGTGTAAACGAGGTCAAGGTACTGAGCTTGAGCAATCACTTGCTCTTCAGTAACGACACCAGCTTTAGCTACATCTTCAGTAATCTTGGGTAACAATGATTTAACAAACCATTCTGCCAAAATTTGATCTGGAATATAAACTTTCACCAAACGCCTTCTACGTCGCCATTCATGAATATGATCAGAAATATACGTAGATGTAGATTGCTTTAGTGAAGTTAATAATTCCGTGCCATTGTCGTATCTGACAGGAAACTGAAAATGAGTCAAGAAGGCAGTCGCTAACTGACTGAAATTATTAAATGAGCCTCGTGGTAACTTAATGTACCATTTGGCTGCAAGACCAATAAGAGTTCTTTGGAAAAGACGTAAGCGAATCGAATCATCAATAATTAAATTAGACGCACACCAGAGGTGATAAGTCATGACGTGATTTGATGGATCCTCTCCTGACTTAACTTCGAATTTCGGTATATCACTGGGAAACTTATGTGGCATTGGCGGCCAGTACGGATAATAGAAAATTAGATCATTTGTGAGGCGCGTCAAATCAGGTAAATCAAAAGTTGCAATAAATGGTAACTGACGGTTAGGGTCACGAAAACCTTGAGTAGCCAAAGCAGTTCCAGGAGGTGGATACCCAGGGTAACTGGGAATTGGAGTTGCGTTAGGAATTGTGTAACCTCCCGGAAAAGTAGGATTAACCGGACCAAACTAGGGTTGTTGAGGCTGCTGATAAGTGTAGCCAGGGTACGGTTGATACTGATAATTTGGATTTTGTGAACCGAGATCGAATTGAGGATATCCCTGGTACGGTTGATACGTGAATTGTGGTTGACTTGTGACAAATTTACTCGTATCGGCTTGTCCTGCAGGCATCTGAACCGAAGTCTGAACGAAAGGCCCTGACTGGGGTACAGAGACTTGAGGGATTTGCACGGATGCAGGGATAGACGAACTCGGCGTTAAAAATACTCCAGAAATAGGTGTTACAGGTTGGACAGACGTAGCAGCAGTTTGAGGCAGAGTCTAAGGTGTACTAGGCGCAGACTGCTGAACAGAACTAGGTGCAGGATTTTGAATAGTAGGTTGGACAGGTTGCTGGGTTGGACCAGAAACCAAAGGCGGTCCAGGTTGAAAAGGAAACTGCACATTAGGCTGCATAGGATGTTGATATTGGGACGGATCCCACACCATATTCATTACGGAGTATGGTCCCGCAGAAGGTTGAACACAAGGACCATAACCTGGTTGAACGTAAGGTTGATAAGTAAGTGGTAAATTTCCTGCTCCTTGAAGAGATGATTGACCAGAAGGCTGTTGGTAACCTTGAATTGGGTACTGACCTTGAGGTTGATAACCCTGAGGCACGTACTGAAGCTGGGGTTAATAAGGACCTTGAGGAGCATATTGAGCTTGGGGTTGACCCTGGGGTGTGTACTGTCCTGAAGGTTGATATCCTTGAGGTATGTACTGTCCTTGGGGTTGTCCCCCAAAATAATATGATTCCACAGTTTTTTCTGGGAAAAATCTACCTTGTGGTTGACCCCCAGGTGGTAACTGACTTCTTGAAGGTTTCCCCCCAGGAGGTAACTGACTACCTTGAGGTTGCCCCCCAGGCGGTAACTGATTTCCCTGAGATTGCCCTCCAGGTGGTAACTGACTGCCTTGAGGTTGCAGATTCAAAATATTACCAGACATCATAAATATTTTCTCTGCATTCGACGTTTCAGTTTTAATTCCACTTAAACTAGATGATAACATGCTTTCAATCGGTTGAGGAGCTGCCCTCGAGAAAGTACTAGACAGAGCCTGATATCCCGAAGGAACAGAAGGACCACAGTGTAAAAATTCTTCCGGTGTCTGGGAAAACATGGATGACTCTCCTGCCATAATGGATGACGGATAATAACCTTTGGGTGTTGGATGAAATGGAACTCGAGGTGGAGAAAAAGCAAGACCCAGATTCTCTAAAAATTTCGTTAAGGATAAGTACCAAGCAGTAGTTCGAATAGGGCTGTAGAAAATTGATTCACGCTCCCTAAGATTTAACGATTGAGGGGAATTGGGAAGAGATAACTCTTCATCTAGATTAGTAAGTTCTTCAATAGAAATTAGTCCAGATGGAAGATCGTCAGTGACAATATTTCTTACCCTAGGTGAACCAGGATCGCCAGAAGTTGGTGAAATAAATCCCGAAGATGTTTCCAAAACAAAAGGTTCAGTTTTAGGTTCAGAGATTTCAGGTTCGTCAGCCAGTTCACTAGTAGGAGAAATACTACCAGTAACTTCAGAAACTGAAATTGGCTCTTGAATGTGTTCTGTTATGGGTGTTTGATAATCAGGATGAACCACTATGGATGAAGTTCCAACTTCTGTTGATTTAATCCTACCGCTACTAGACGCTACCAGAGCACGAAGCCCTTCAAGTTGACTTGGTGTATATTCAGGGGGTTTCCCTTGTAGTCTCTGGGATTGTCTTGGCAATTCTGCCACGATTAAATATTTAACTAATCACATGCAAACAAAGAAAATTTCAATGAAAACACCTAAGGCCTCTAAAAAAACAAACAGCTGAATCACACGCTTAAAAATCTAGGAGTTCAAACCACACACAAACAGTAACTTCCCGTACTAAAAACACTAGTTAGTGATGAAATCCAACTTAGTAGAAATTTAATACAGAAAGGGCGGTTGGAACAGCTACCCCGACAACCTGCTTAATGAAACAGAATGGCACAAGTTTCCTCACAAAACCAACTCATGTGAAGAGAACCCCCCAGAGAGTCCAAGTGAGTCTAGTTGACGTCTGCTCCAGGTACAGTGAGATCTTTCCTTCACCGTCACCTTAGGAAATAATCTTAAGTTTGTGGACACTAAGGTTACCAATAGTAACAAATATAACTGGGGGAATAGTCTACGATCCGATCCCACGCACAAGGGCAGAGTAACAAAGCTCAATCCCCTTGAAGGTTCCTCGACATGGTTAATCCGAGGTTTATCGACAAGTGACCCCAGGCTCCTCGACAATGGTTAATTCGAGGTTTATCGTTTGTAATATGCGCAAAATCTTCTATCTTCCCCAATGAAACATAATTGATTGTCTCAAAGGTTCGGACATGATCTCGTGATTGACTTCTTTAAGAGAAGCTTCCCAGATTATACAAATTACAATTGGGTTTATTTCCTACCGCAAGCTTTTTCTACTTGTTTGTTTTACTACCTTGGAGAGTTAATTACTCCCTACTCCAAGATACTAGCCTAAGCTATGTTGGTGATATGAGCCCTAAAAAATAAAAATATTGCTAGATGAATTTTAATTAAGCGTTACTTTTAAGAGCTGTTTCTTAAGTCAATGGGTGCGGAAATGAAAATATGATGGTGTGAAGACTCGACTTCCAAAAACACTAAAAATGCACCTAAAAATGATAATCAGATCGTTTCCTTTCAATGAAATTATAATTAAGGAAAAGTTGGAGAATGTAATTCTTTTAATGAACAATTCCTTCTTTAAACATTAAGAGCAATTGAAAGAAAATATTTTTGTCTTTTCAGCAATAACTCCAAATGAAACAAACTATCAAAGCTCATAAGAAAAATCCTTTCACTTTCAGAAACTTGAAGCTACAAAACAAGTTTCCTTCAAAAGAGATCTACAAAATTTTATAAAAAATACTCAAAACTATCAAACTAATTCTGAGATCTACAAATTTTAATAATCTAATCGAATAAAAGCTTTAAGAATTTTTTTTTTGAAGAATGTTTTACTTATTTATTCAACAAACTAAGGATCTATTCGTTCAGAATAACAAACAGATCAAAAACACTCAATTATGTTTTTATAAAAAATGAAATTCAAAAACCAATAACAAAGTTTCTTGTCGAAGATTTGCAAAGAAACAAATAACTCTATTTCTTAATAAAGGATGTCTTCACACTCAGGCCAGATTCAGCAAAGACAAAATACCAATGTAATCTTAGGTACTCCCAACAGTCAATTCTTCGAATCGCTACAAAGACCAAGCGAAAAACAATCCAACACGCAAAACTTCTAGAAAATCATCAAAACACCAATACTACTAAGATTCATTCATAGAAAGCTTTTGACAGAAACAATCATCAATCTGGGCAGAAACCAAAAAATATAAATCAAAATAAAGATAAACTAAAGGAAGAAATCCAAAGGTTTTTCAAAATTTTAACAGGGTCCGCAGGCTTGCAGAAGTAACAGGTGCAGTACTGCACTGTTTACTAAATCAAATATGTGAAACTGCCCGCACTGTGAAAAGAAGGAAAAGTGCGGTCCCAGGAAAAATTAGAGAAAAACATAAAAGATCTCAAAATTTTCAAAAACAGATAAAACATAAGCTACCTAGGAAGATGTATATCAATCAAAAACTATGAAAACGTTTCCTCAAATCAAAATAAAAGAGAACCAAAAACAACAAGTTCTTTCCCTAGCGGAGTCGCCAATTTGTTGGAGGATTAATCCGTCTTGTGGACAAGACCGATCTCCCTAGTACTAAAAGTATCTAGCAACAAACAACCAAATAAAATAATCTTTCTCTAAGAATATATGATCCATGAAAAGCTCTATTGATGTGTTAAGGACTTATCGTTTGTCCAGTGCTTGTTTGAAGTCGTTGATGTCCCTCGCGCACTTGAAGGATTTTTCCTCGTAAACCTGCAGTCACAAAAAAGAAAAATATTACATAGCACCTGTATAGAAATCATCATAAACCATGCTTATCATAGTGATCAAGGAATCTATGAAATAAACCATTGATTGAAATCTTATTGAGAAAAATGAGTATATTTGTATTAATTTCAAAAGAAGAAAATCCTTACAACCTGAGCCTTGATGTTGCACAGGAATTTCTGGGGTCCGAAGCAGGAATCTCCTTTACTTTGATAAGCTCTACACTCCTCCAACCAAGACGAATAGAGGTATGTAATCTTTCCTCACAAAAGTCTTCTTCATGTACCAAAATATGATTATAACCTGAATATCCGTCAAGTAGTGACATCTGTGATGCTCCAACTACCCTTTGTAGAACATGGTCCATCTTGGGAAGGGGGTAATTATTATTTAAAGATACCTTATTCAAGTGCCGGAAATATATGCATAATCTTATCTCTTCGGTCTTTTTCCTTACTAGCACCAAGTTTGAAATCCAATCCGAAAACCTAATTGGCATAGTAATACCTGATTTGTATAGTCAGTTTACCTTTTCTCGATGGACAACAACAATCTTGGGTTTATCCTTCTCAATTTCTGCCTGAAGGGTTTCTAATCCATCTTGATGGGAATAGTGTGCTGAATAATATTCTTATCATAAAATTTCAAATTTGCATAATCCCAAGAAAAAATATTAGAAAATTCAGACAATAATTTGATATAATTATCTTTGGCCTCGGGAGACAATGTCGTAGACAACTTAACCATCTTGGGCTTGTCTTCTTTTTCAATGTTCACATCTTCCACACCTTTTTCCGTAGGAGTCAATGTTGGTTTCCTGGCCACATCATCCTGATCGAACATATCTTCTAAAGGTACCAGACCTCTAGGAATAACATTATCTTTCAGCTGCAAAACATTCATCTGTTTGGCTTCTATGTCTTGATCATCAACATCACGTACATCATCAATAAAAGCATCCTTAAATTTTCCTTCCTTCTGTAAGAAACTATTAATCTCTTTATCATCCCAAAAAACTTGCCAGTATCTTAGATTATTTGGGACACTAGGTATATGTTTAACATGAATTTAAAATTTATTACTGGAGTTTATTGGAATTTTAAGATTACTTGCCACTGTAGCAAGAGAATCTGCAATGATGTTTTGAGTTCTTGGCATTGTTGTTAATGTATACTCAGGGAAAATTTTCAAAACATCAAAAACTGCATTTCTATAGGCTGTCATCTGCGGATTTTTTTATTGATACTCTCCTTTTACGTGTTTTATGACAAGCTCGGAATCACCATAAACATAAATTCTTTTCGCACCAAGTTTCTTCAGAATTTTAAGACCTGTAACCAAGGCTTCATACTTCGCTTAATTATTAGAACAATCAAAAGCCAACTTATACGAGCATTCTCTAACACCAGCAGGAATTCCACCTGATTTACCAACTAGACTTTGGATCCAAATACCAATACCTGCACCTTCCCTACCCAGTGCACCATCGAATTCCATGCTCCATAAGCCCGCTTCATCTTCTAAATGCTGAAATTCAACTTTTGGTTTTGTTTTAATCGGGCCAGCAACTTTTTTTTTCTGTTCTGCACTAATTTGATGTTTTTCAAGAGGTTGCTTGGAGGAAGGCACCAATGAAGAAGGCACCACTTCTTTCTCTTTATCAAGATTTTCTCTAAAACTTTCTGAAAATTCTGGAACATCTTTCGCTATTACTAACTGATTATTTACATCATTTAAATCACCATCATTGTACAAAATAAAAGATTTCAAATCTGTATGTACAACTTGTATCAGATGATTGGTAGGCTTCTCCTTACTAGTTATCATATATTTCATTTTCTTTCCTTGGTACAATTTCCTCAATTTCCCAAAAACAAGAATAGTAGCATAGGAAAATTCTAGTTGTAAAGTACCTTTCAGTTTGGCTGCCCATGATGTCAACAGTAGCATGTCGAAACGAGGTGGTATGTCAGCCACCACCACATCCATCAAAACATTCTTAGATGGTATTTGATCCAAAGAAACCACTAAATCTTTAATGAGACCAATGCATTGAACTCTACCAGAATCAAATGCGTACAAATCATGATAAGGTCTAGATGGTATTTGATCCAAAGAAACCACTAAATCTTTAATGAGACCAATGCATTGAACTCTACCAGAATCAAATGAGTACAAATCATGATAAGGTCTAGTGATATCCATGCCCATTTTTTCCATAATAGCCTTAGGCATCAGATTGTGAGAGGCCCCAAAATCAGGCATAGCATTGTGAAGTATGTATTCATGCAGTCTTAGGCTCAAATAAAAGGGAGGAACTTCAATTTCTCCTAATTTACCATCTATAGCTGGACTGAAAATGAGCTCAGGGTGGTCATCTTCAACATTAACCATATTGGAAAAATGATCAACTAGCAACATTTTAGACACTTGATCTCTATAATGACTATTCTTTACTAACTCTGTCAAAGGAATGGAAACTTTCAATTCAGCTATTTCACTTTCTAAATTAAAATTTGTGACTTTATCTACCTCTTTGACAACAATATCTCTTCTATCATTTTGATTCCTTGTCATTGTCTCCTTTTTCTGAGTGTCTTTCTCCTTAGTAGTTGAGCTTGTTGATGGTTGATTTCTATTACTATTATGATCTACATGTTCTTTACCCTTTCTTTGATGATTAGGAAGATCATTCTTTGAGTTCTCTTTTCTTTTCTGAATAGGATTGACAGATACATCTCTGCTCCTTAGAGAATATTGTTTCTACTGTGCACTCAAAGAATTCATATATCCACATTGGTAATCATCTGATTCTGTTTCCAAATCATCATTATTTTCCAAGATATAGTCTTCATCTTTTAGAGAATCCAGATTTTCAGTATACTCCTTATCTTCAGTAAGGAACATGGGCAAGCCATCTGCTGCAAATAAATGATTTGTTTCAACCACTGAATCTTCATCTTCCTCTTCTTCTACTCCTTGAACATAGTTCTGCTGTAATGGGGTCTTAATCTGTTGTTGTTTTTGTTTTGTTTGGTCAGGTGCTTTCTTCTCTCTTTGCTTGATTCTAAACTGAAGCTGTTGCTGCCCTCTGAAATTTGGATTTCAGATTTGTGGTTCAGGTTTATCTGAGATGGATAGTTTTTCAACCGTTCTCTCCACAGTTTGGAGTAATGAATCCATCTTTTCCTCAGAATTAGAAGTCTCTTCTTTGATATTCACCCTTTTTTCTGATCTCATCCTTGCTCTCTTGGCCAACAAATTCGATTCCACACTTACAACATTATTTTTCATGTCTAATAGAGTTGTAGGATCACGTTCCCGTAATTAATATTCCATATCAGCATCAAATCCATCCGGCCATTTGACCAAAACCATACCCTCTGGTGGTTTCATATGTGCAGGAAGAGCATTGTATACTGCATTAAATCTCAAACAATAATCTTGAATAGACTCACCAACATTACTTCTCATGTTCTCCTATTCAGACAATATTTGAAGAGGATTCTTCTTTTGTTCCCATCTTTCTACAAACTAATTATGCAAAACTGCTAGTGTCAATAGTGGCTGTCGATAGAGCTCTGAACCATTTTCTTACTTCCCCTCCCAGGATTTGTGCAAACAATCTCATATTCACATCCTCTATATCAATTTCAGGAAGATCAAAGAAGTCATTCATCTTATCTATGTTCTTTTGAGGTGTTATAGACTGAGTTTCATCAAACAAAGGGATTTTGGTTCGATAATCTGCGGGCATTTGACCCGGATTCTGAGGGAGAACTAGGGGGGCATATCTTGCAGCCATGACTGGAGGTGGAGGTGGAGGATGAACAATAGGAATAACAGGGATTTGGATACCTGATGTAATCAAAGGAAGACTTGTCCCTGACTGAGTAGTGTGAACAACGGATGAGGAAGAAGAAGAACGAATAGGGATATTCTGAGTAACGGAAGATGAAGTGATGGAAGAAGAAGTTGAGATCTAAGGTCTGTTTTCCAACCAAGTACTTACCTGCGAAGATTAGTTCTGCAAATATTTCAGAGATTGTAAAAATTGTGATTGAGACCTTCATTGAAACCCTAATTGAGAGTGTGAAAACTAATCTTCGATAGGACTATGGAAGGAAATGGAGGAATCAACAACTGTCTCGTCAATCCAGCTCAAAGATTTACTTCAGAATAAACTTTGCTCAAAATTTATATCAAACTCAATATCTTGTAAGTTTTCTAACCCTTCGAGAAATGAATGAACTCTAGGATGGAACTTCCTTCTGATTGATTTCCAACTGAACTAGAAGTCTCAACAATAGCTTTACCTTTTCTTCCAATTTTATGATGATCATGAACAATAGTAGGAGGATTTGGATCGGGGTTGGATCTAGTATGTCTTCAGGAAGCCAGTATGTCCGATTTCAACACCAAATATGCACTTTACAAATTTTTCAATTCAGCCTTTGAATAAATTCTAAACTTATCATCCACAAGTTTAAGAATTCCAATCAAGATTAATTACTAGGGTTGATCTGATCTTACTCTTTTCTTTCTCAGTGGAGTCACCAAAATTTTATCACTCGAATCGATCCTTAAGGCTGAGAAAGGAAATCTTGAGGTAACCTCAAACCAAACTTTGGACTTGGTATCTAGCCCGACCAAGTCAGAGAGGGATCTCTTAATAAAATCACAGCCAAGAGGGCTGGATGAAAATATTTTAGGCTAGCTAAGGAGTACAGGGGGTTTTTGATTTTTGATTTTAGGGTTTGCTGGATCAAGAGGAGCCAAACAACATAGGAAAAGAGATTAGGTCAAAATATGTAGGGGTTTCAAGGGGAAAGGTAGGTAAAAGGTTTAGAAATTCAAAAATTATTGTGTGAGGTGGATAGACTGGTGAGGATCTAGGGAAAGCATGTGAAATGTATTTTCCCTAAACTGAAGAAAATGAACAGATTATACTAAATTCTCCAAAACAAAGTGTAAATACATATGGATTCTGCCTTTCAAAATTGAAATTTAGTATATTAAAGACATAAAATGGTTTATGAGATAACAATACATTCAAAAAAATTGATAAAAAATAGGAAACTACGTCTAAAACTCATACCACTTGGATCCCAAGAAAATAACTGCAAATTTCTATTAATGTCCAAGCCAAACTGATATACAAAGATGTCCCTTGATGTGCCAAAGCTCCAAGTGAGTCCAAACTCAACAAATGACTGATAAAATACATAAAATAGACTTCAAACCACTCTCCCTAGCCTCATGGAGTCGAATCCATGAGAGAAGGAGCTATTTCACCTACTCCCAAACAAGAATCTGAAGACTAGGAAAACTCAACAATTTGCCTCTAAAAAAGAGGAAACTGATTCATTTGACCTCCTAGTAGATTTATCTGATGCATCTACCCTAGATATAAGTGAAAACATAATATTTACATCCATCTTAACCATTTAAATCAATAATTTTCCCTTTTACCCAATCAAAAAGTCAAAAAGTCAAAAATGTTGAACACAGTGAAAATTGCCAATTCCTTGTCAAACGTGCAATGTGATGACCGAAAAATGACCTGTCTTGTAACCAACTTTTGGAGGCCTTCCCGATGTCCAAATGAGCTCCATGATAGCTCATTGGAAACCTTGTCATGTCTGATTTCCATATATTCTTTCAATTTTCAAAATGGTGTCCATCTGCACTACCAAAAACCTGTTCTCCCAAGACTAGTAAATGCGCAACGCCAAGGCCCAAAATAGGGCAGAAACATGATTTTTTGATGGTTTTTGGCCTTTTTGAGGGACCAATTTTTCTCAAAATCTCCTGAAACGTTTTGAGGTTGATGTAATTTTCATTAGGAACATGAATATGCTGACATTTTGTCATTTATATGTACCAAAAAATATCGCAGCGCTAGTGGCACTACACGTTTACCACCATTTCTGCATGCTAAACTATCCCAAAAATCAAAATTTGCACCGTGTGCCAAAATTGGAATTTGCTTGATGATTCAAGGGTTGGAGGCCTGGAGGGACACCTCAACAAGAATATTTAGCTTCTCTTTCTCCTTTGACTCGGTTAAAGCCCAAATCTTTGCATGGGCACATTTGAGCTTGGCCCTTGCAATCTTGTTTCTCATGGCATAGTGCTTTGCCATCTTCCTCTGAATGTCAGTGTCTCTCTTTGCCTTCTCTACTAGGCCATCCAGATGCAAATTAGATCTCTCAAGCCAATATTCTCTATCTCCATCAATCTCTATGGCAAGCAACTCACTTGGAGTAAGCTGCTCTGCCAATTATACCTCTTTCTGCCTTTCTCGGACTAAAGCCATCTTCAGTGCATTGGTCCTTGGTCTTTGCCTAGGAAGTTGATCTTCCTCATCCTCACTGTCATCAAATCTTTCCAAGGTCTCATCTAGCAAAGCCTTGTCCTTTCTGGCCTCTTTTTGAGCTCTGGTTGCCTTGACCTCACTGATGATTTGCTTTGTCTTCAGCTGCTCATTCTCTAACTCAAGAAAGTTAATCAAATTCTTTGCTCTACCAAGATTATCTTGAAGCTCACTAATCTTGGAATCCTTGCCTCTGATCAATGCATTTGTGATTTTGATCTCATCCTCATCATCAAGGTCAATCAACTGAAACTCTTGCTCAGTTTCATGTTTGTCCTCCTCCTCAACAATGATAGGCTCTATGAACTTTCCTTTGCCCTTATCTACCTGCTTTGTTGATGAAGAAGGCATGGCCCCTTTCACATCAAGTGAAGCAAACACATTCTTGTAGCCTCCCTGATATGTCAAAGGAAACGGTTCAATGTCAATCATTTTAGTGCCAGCTGCTATAATGTCCCTTTCACTTGATGATCTGGTATCATGATATGATGGTGAAGGGTTGTGGAAAGGTGATGCTAAAGGATCAACACAAGGTGAATGGATGTGAGTGGGTGGTGATGTATGAGCAATAAGATGTGATGGGGGAATGGATTCGGGAGGATGAGATGATGAAGGAACATCCTACTGATGATGAATCGATGCGGTGGTTAGTGTCTCTCTTTGCCTTCTATAGTAGGCCCTCCAGATGAAAATTGTATCTCTCAAGCCAAGATTCTCTATCTCCATCAATCTCTATGGAAAGCAACTCACTTGGAGTAAGCTGCTCTGCCAATTCTGCCTCTTTTTTCCTTTCTCGGACTAAAGCCATATTCAGTGCATTGGTCCCTGGTCTCTGCCTAGGAAGCTGATCTTCCTCATCCTCACTGTCATGAAATTTTTCCAAGGTCTCATCCAGAAAAGCCTTGGCCTTTCCGGCCTCTTTCTGAGCTCTGATTACCTTGACCTCACTGATGATCTTCTTTGTCTTCAGCTGCTGATTCTCTAACTCAAGAAAGTTAATCACATTCTTTGCTCTACCAATATTAGCTTGAAGCTCACTAATCTTAGTACCCTTGCCTCTGATCAATGAATTTTTGATTCTGATCTCATCCTTATCATCAAGGTCAATCAACTGAAACTCCTGCTCAGTTTCATGTTTGTCCTCTTCCTCAACAGTGATAGGCTTTATGACCTTTCCTTTCCCCTTGTCTACCTGCTTTGCTAATGAAGAAGGAATGGCCCCTTTCACATCAAGTGAAGCAAACACATGCGTGTGGCCTCTCTAATATGTCAAAGGAAATGGCTTAATGTTAATCATTTTAGTGCCAACTGCTACAATGTCCCTTTCACTTGATGATCTAGTATCATGATATAATGGTGAAGGGTTGTGGAAAGGTGATGCGGAAGGATAAACACAAGGTGAATGGATGTGAGTGGGTGGTGATGTATGAGCAACGAGATGTGATGGAGGAATGGATTCGAGAGGATGAGATGATGAAGGAACATCCTGCTGATGATGAATAGGTGCGGTGGTGAAAACCTCATTGGAAATGAAGGTATCCCATGGAATGTTTTTCTGCTGGAGCTTATGCATGACCACCATCTTGATGAGTGAATGATGAAAAAGGCTCTACATTTTTTGAATGTAATCTCTCTTAAGCACAATATAAGCCATTTTTTCAATGCTTCGGAAAATATAATAAGGAAAATGTAGCATTCTAAATCTAGTGAAATGCATAAGAAGACGGATATGGTATGAATAGATGCAGGAAAACCTTCCCTCATAAGTGAAATAATTCATTATTATCCTCATCATGGGCACATGCCGGTCAAGGAGATGAGAAAAAGGAAAAATGGACTTGTTGTGATCTTTATACCTAGGCTTGAGGTATGGTTCAAAATAACTCATGTCCAGGTTTGCTTGTTTAAACCACCTCTCTCCCACACTAGGTATCCCTGTAGCATATGCAATGGAATTGGTGGAAATCTCAAATGTAACCTGTACAATATTGACTTGTTTGTCATGTAGATTAATGATGAATAGTCTTGTTAACTCCGGGTGATTTTGGACTTGCTACACTCTCTCACAAAATTCAAAGCAGCCCACATTTTTAAAGTAGGAAACAATGAGAGGAGAGGCCATGAGTTCCCTTGTGGTGATGGGTTCAAATCTATTATTTTCCCTCCCTTGTGATCATTTATCCTTGGCATTTGTGCTTCACCAACAATGCCTCTATCTTATTCTTTTGACATCTTTCAAGCTCTGTTTTTCGAAACCCTAGAGTGTAAGTGAAATGGATGAGGGGAATGAGATGATATGACTAGCTTGAAAAGTGTAGGGAATGAGTGTGAATGAAGGGAATGAATGTGAAGGGACAAACTAGATGACTGAAAACCCTTAATCAATGTAATTACCCTTTTAATGACTAATATTTATTTTAGGAGGATGAAATAAGGGTAAAAAAATGATCCCAATCTTTTAATTAGGGTTTCCTTAGGTTTACACTTCAATTAATTTAAGGATGACCAAATAGCTTTAAAAACAAGGTAAAAATGGGTACTTACTGCTTTGAGGGATATTTGGAATACTTTTGCAAAATTTGGAGAAGATTTGAAGTGATTTGGATTGATGGATCACTCAGGAAACTTCATTGGCTAGGCGCGTAGTGCCTCTGTAAGCGTGTAGCGCCAAAATCCAGGCACGCAGTGCCAGTGCAAAACACGTTGAAAAATTTGGCAAGGGCACAACGCCAAGTTCTAGGCGCGCAGCACCGATGCAAACGCGCAACGCCAAGTGCTAAACGTGCAGCGCCAAGGAATTTAGCACAAATTCGCTCAAAAATTCACAAATTTTTCCTTTGCTGAATGCTTATTACTCCTTGAAAGGAAAAAATGACTCATTTGAAATGTAAAATGGGCTTTTATAAGCATGTGGATTTGATTTAATTTGAAAAACCCATTTTCTAATGTTTTTGAAGTCTTCTTCCTTTTATCAATGATATTCTTTGACACTTTTTGCTTGCAGGTTGCTGAAGTCATGGAGTTGGCTTTTCTTTTGCTCACCGAGGCTTGAAATAATGGCTTTGGTAGCTTTGGGATTTCATTATTACATATAGTAGCATAAAATTACATTTGAAAAATAAAATAAATTACATAAATGACTTTTATTAAAATGACATTTTGACAAAAAGTCCTGAAACTGAAAATACAATATTTGAAGTAAAATGAACTCATCATGATGATATTATTCAATCTCTCTCATATTTGTGTGATGACCTCGTCGGAATGATAGAAATACCTTGAAGAATGAAAAACCCTAATGACCTAGTGAAACTGCTTTTTTGACCTAATTTGAATGAGATTTTAACTCAAAGACTTTCAAGTGAAAACAGAGCATTTCATAGGTGTTTTTATGCTCAAAGGGACATGGGAATGAGTCAGAAATATGATCTTGGAGGGAGATAAATTTTATTTGACAATGACAACCACCAGTGGAGAAATTTTATTTCATGACCTAACAGAATGATAAAAAAATTATTCAGTATGAGACACCTAAGATGCACATGAAAATGTGTTTTGATCCTTGGTGGAAGTATGCAAAGACTGATACTAACACCTATAATGGCCTCATCTATATATTGATCAGAGTAGTATCCAAGCATCTAAGATAGGACAATGGTTATCTGCTTGGTTCTCTCAGGGAATAGGGATGAAGGATAAGGAGGTTTTCTCTTCTGAAATGAAGCATCTTGTGCTAGGAACAATTCTAAAGTTTGGGTTCTTTTAGCAAGGTCTAATATTTGATATATTTCAGCCAGAGCTTCATGAGAAAATGGGGAACCATTGTTGATTGTGGGGGCTAGCATCATTTGTTCAATAGCCCGAGGGGTTATGGTAAACATAACTTGGCCATTGGAATTGATTATTGTTCTCTGGCTTGGAAAATAGGAGGCATGACATTTCCTAATGAAATCAGGAGCACTGTGGGTAGCAAGAAATATATAACGGGGTAGGTTTGACTCCTAGAGTTAGATTTCATTAGATTTCTCAATCCATTTGTCTTCAAGCCAATAGTAAATATCAAGAATATCAATATCAGAATGTGTTTCATAAATTCTATAAAATCTATCGGCCATAGGGATATGATGAAGGTATAGAGGAGGGAAAATGAGAGGATTGATGTTTTCCTCGAGTCCTTTATCCTTGGGAGGCATAATGGCTACAACTGACAGTGGAATTGATTTTCAACAGAGGGAAGAAAGAAGGTTCCGTAAGAAAAATAAAATTATGTGAGAAGAACGGGGAAGGGAATGAAGGATAAAAAGATCGGGCGTTGATCACGCAATTGTAGCGTCTCTGGATCAGTGGACGACCTGCAAACAATGAAGCATTATAACATGTAACATAAGAAGAAGTTTGCAAATAGGATTTGAAGGTTTAATGGAGGAAATCCAGTTTCTGTTGATGGCGCGGGTTAACGGATAGGCGATTAGATTCATAACAGAAATATGGAGGGAAGGCATTTAAGTGGCTAATGGCTAATGAGGTGGTAGTGGAGGAGTGGTGGATGTATTGACGTGCAACGATCAACCAAAGGTAAGCGATATACCAGAAACGACTTTCGAAGGGGAGGGGGGGGGGGTAATATGGTTTACGCTTTTTCCTAGGGGGGTTCGAAATCGCGTGGAGATGACATGTATTAGCGGGCGGTTTCCGAATACAATTATTTTCAATCCCCCTCGGGTGATAAAGTTCGGATGGCGGAGGGGTGCCGAAAGGCCACGAGAGACGTTGGATGCAAACAGGTGTGAGGAGTACCGTCAGATGTATATGAATATGCGACGATGGTAGATGTGATGATGTGGAAAAGGTGGAGTCAAGATTTATTAAATAAAGCGTCGGGAATGTATGAATGGATATTTAGGGAATTGTAAATAAAGGGAAAAAAATTCGGGATATGCTTTAGGGACATGAAATGAAATGGGAAGAGTGGAGGGGGCATATTATTATTGTTTAAAACTTAGGATATGAGTAAATAATGCATGGAATAATATTTAAACATATAAATCTCTCCTTTTATGGGCGCATTTAGAGTAGCAGCCAGTGAAAATTTTAAAACAAAAATTGAAGTTTTCCTTTTTCTTTTTGCTTCCCTAACATTTTATTTTAATTTTCCTTCTTTATTTAGGGCAGCTAACACCTATCATTTTATTGATATGGATACCTACAAATCATAACAATTTTCCTAACATTTTAAATTTTTTTTCATTCTTTTGCATCCATATCCTACCTTAACATTTTCAAAATTATTTGACTAATTATGCTAACTTATCAAAACTAGATAATGTTACAACAGAACCAACATAAAAGCGCAACCCAGTGTGTAAAAGGGAAAGAGAAAATATGTGCACAATCTAATGGAGGAACAAAGTCTCAAATGTAAAGCATATCCAATTATCTTGAAAGTGACCATAAGAGCAGAGAATAAGAGGAAATGGAGGAATCGGGAAGAAGAACTAAAGAATAAGGAATAGAAAGAGTAGAAGAGAATAGAACAATAAATGCAGAAACAACAAGAAGAAAAAAGGAAGAGAAGAGAAGAGGAAGAATTAACACGGACGAAAGCATAAGAAGAGGAACATAATCGGCTACTGGAAGAAGAGGGAAAGTAATTGCAAGCAAGGAACTTTCTCAAGAAATTTAAGATTTGATAGTAATCTAAGACAAGGAGGTGGAGCCAGAGACACTAAACCAAGATGTTGATCTCATGCTGACCACACAATAGATCATTATTTAGTCTCCCTCTCCTCCGACAGCAGAGCAACCTCCAAGCGAGGAAGAGGAAATTGCTCCTATCAATGAGGGTCCGGTGACAGACATATATAGATTAAACTATGATGAGCTACAAAATAATATATATAGGTTAGGAATAAGCACTTCCCAAATGATCTCATGCATCCTGATTTTATTAAATAAAAGTTGACCGTGATGGACACGAACAGGAATACAGAAGCCATTTCTGCATCCAGCCTTCATAAGAGCTTCCAAGTCTAATATGGAGTATCTCATGGCTGAGAAAAAAAAAATGGAGAAGAATCTATAGGTTTCAGGACAACAAATTAATTAGCTCTAGGTAGAGGTCTAGAAAAGCAGCTCCCACATAGGTATATCTGGAAAAAATTAAGGCAAACATACTTGGTGAAGTATCGGCATTAGGAGATACCATGAAGAACCTCTATGAGGGGATTTTCATCATGCATAAATCATTTTTCCACTTACACGGAATGCAACATAAGTGCAAATACAATGCTAAAGCTATCAAGGATGTTCATACAACCATCGTTGCATTGCATGAGTGGGAAATTCAGTACAAAGGGGCACCTTCAGATTTGGTGAAGAAGACAAGGCAACGAGATGAGTTAGAGAAAGAACATGTTTAGATGCTCATCCAGAGCAACAAACAAATTGACTCATTCATCATCAATGTTCAAGCCTATTATACGTAGTTATATAAAAACATGGATTTCATGGTCAAATCACACAAGATCCCTTCAGTTAGCTCACTCACCTAAGCCAAAGGTGGGAACAAGGTGAGACAGGAGGTTGAATAATACTTGGACCAGCTCAGGAATATTTCCAGCAAGGAATATTTGGAGGTGAACATGCATAATATGCATAAGTATATTGGTGGCCCTATCCATATCAATACCATGCTACTCCTACTAAAGAAGGAGACTCATATCGGGTCCAAGACAGTGTACCCAAATTAAATGGAGGTTGGAGTTTTCTTCTAGCCTCACCCTATTTCAAGGTTTGGGGAAGTCATCACACAATACAAAGCTTGGTACCACTATGTAGCCAAAGAACTGTTGGGAAAAATATTGAGAGGGGGGGGGGGGGGGGGGAGAATAATTATTTAGAGCTTACAGTAAAGATTTTAACTTTTTCTTTACAGAATTCCATATGCAGCTTTGATGAACCCAACTCGCGTATACACGCGCATATAATAAAAGAAACTAGCGTATACTGATATAGTTTTGCAGATTAGAAAAACATTTTAGGAACAATATTTAACTCAGTTTACCAGTCATGCATCTGTTAGATAATCAGTAAATATGTGCAGTAATAGTAGTATAAATCATCACACAAGAGCAACACACATGAACACCAATATTTAAGGTGGAAACCCAATTCAAGAGAAAACCACCACTGTTGTCGTCTCTATCTTCAATATTTATTATGTGGAAAACTGTTTACAACATTGTACTAATGCAGACTTATATCAGTACGTAGGCATCTACCTGCAGAAGGCTACAAATTCTCTCATTTTCCAGCTGCTACTGGAAGGGAGCTACAACCCCCTAATCTCGTTTACTAGCCACTACTAGGAGGGAGCTTCAATCCCCTTATCATAACACCAGATTCTACTGGTAGGAAGCTTCTACTTCCATACTGAAGGCTTCAACCCTCAGAACCACTACAGACCACATTTCATCAATTTTCATACTAGATCAAACAAAATCAAAACAACTCTTCATAAACATCGACAACCATAGACTTTACCTAATAATTCAATTAGAATTATGAGACCACTGTAACCAAAACTCAGAAATAACCCAGAATTTAGAATAAATATATAGATACAAACTCAACCCTGAACATTCATCAACTTAAAATGCATACGCTACTTTGTTTCACTGAACTTGCGTGTATACGTGCTTTCCTTCACACCAACCTGCGTATAGCTCTATGAATACTGTTTTTCATAATGTAATCAGTATTAGATCCTGATCTGAGGCTTTCAGTCAGATATCTTTAGAAATGCAGAACCCTTCATCAGTTAGTCACCATCAACCATGTTTATTCTCTCATTGATCAGATTTGTACATAATCAACTTAGCAGCATATATAGTATTCAAGCAACCCAGATCTACAAGAAGACTTCATTGACATACATCAGAAAAATAGTAGGAATAATAGAAAAACCTCTGCAATAAGCTTCAAAAAACCCTAACTGCCATATGCGCATTTTCTGAAGCAAACTGCGTATATACGTGCTTTTACTGAGACAAATTAGCGTATAGATCTGTAAATATAAACTTTGTAGAATGAACCAGATCCATAGAACTTACCCAGGTTTCCTCACTTGACTTCAACAAACTTGTGCCAGGTCATAGATCTAATCATCTCTTCAATGGATCACACAAGAGCATAGTCATTTCAGATCTAGAGATCCTGAACCATCATTGTATCCATGGGTGCATCATAGATTCAAATCTATCAATTAAAACAGATTTCATCCCATGCAGATATGCCTCAGAGAAAATATTCAGTAACAACCCTTACTCATGCACACATTTGCACTATGAAATTCTTCTCCTTATATAGATTTAGCCTTTACCAATACCATGAGTCATAACCACACTACTATTGATGGTATTCTTGGATGGAATCAAATAGACAATACAACGGTTAATACTGTGGGATAATACCATGGTAATGTCCCTTGGTATCAAACCTTTTGGAGCGCAAAAGGCATACACGACTTGGAACGTACTTATCCATGTGCATACGCGACTTGGCCTTTACAAACCCGCGTATAGTTCCTGCAATATCAAAAATATCCAATCTTCTGCTGGTCATTACACAATTATTTTGATAGACTGCTGAGCTTCTCCAGGAAGACATGTACACCATCCTTTGCTAGAGAGTTGCCATCAAGGACAACATTAGAACATAGGAAACATTTTTCCAACAATATTCCCCTTTGGACTTGATGGAAACCATGATGATCGTCTCAATTAAGCATAACCTTTATTCAAACACCAAAATACTCTCCCCCTTTGACATCAAGGGAAAAGGGCGAATCAAAATCAAAACAATGTTTCTCTTCCCTTAGAAAGATGAGCTCTAAAGATCTGATGTGTACTCAATTTACCATGCTCCCCCTGAGTTCATGATGGATCTTTAAACATATTTTTCCTATCATCAAGGACTCATACTTACATTAATGATCCAACCGAGTGGAATTACAAATTTTACTCAACTTCCCAAGCAAGTGGGTTTACAAATTTGAACAAGTCCTTACATGACTGAATATAACAATTTGACATCATAGGTCTCAACATGACCTTTTCATCAAATTATAGATATGACTATTTATGGCCAAAACCAAAGAATATCAACCATGATATCATAACACAGCAACCAATTAGAATTCCAACAATGCATCCTTTAAGACAAGTGCTCCCCCTTAGCTTGTGCATCCTGAACACCTTTAACCAAATCATCAAAGCATCTTCATCAAGGAGATAATTATCAGAGAATGATAAAGAAGATGAATACTGGAACAACAATAGAGATTATCCAACAATACCACAATTGTTCTGAATTCCGACCCAAAGAATTTCTGTCAGAAAAACCCATACATGGTTTTATGCACATAAACTCGCGTTTATACGTAATTCGCCTTTATGAAACTAGCGCATCTAATTTAATCTTCTAAATTTAAGTAGATTTGATCAGAGAGGCAGAGACAACTCCCAACTTCTATCTGATATATTCGAATGCTTCCCTAGGCAGAGGTTTAGTAAATATATCAACAACTTCTTTGGAGGGAACATACTCCAATTTGACCTTTTGTTCAAGCACTTGTTCACGTAGGAAGTGAAACTTGATAGGAATGTGCTTAGTCTTGGAATGCATAACATGATTATTTGAGATACTAATAGCACTTGTATTATCACATAAAATGGAGATGGGAGGTGAACATTTGATTTGAATGTCTTGTAGAGTTTGCATCATCCAAAGGAGTTGTGTGCAACATGATGCGGCAGCCACATATTCTGCTTCTGCTGTAGATAAGGCAATAGAACTTTGTTTCTTGTTGAACGAAGATATTAATCGGGGCCCCATATAGAATACACCACCACTAGTGCTTTTTCGATCATCAATATTTCCAGCCCAATCCTCATCTGTGTAAGCATGAAGAGTGAGATCAACATTCTTTGAATACCATAGACCAAAGTCTTGAGTCCCTTGTAGATATTTTAATATTCCTTTTATAGCCTTAAGGTGTGGCTCTTTTGGATTAGATTGGAATCGTCCAACAATCCCAACTGCATGCATAATGTCAGGTCTTGTCCGGGTTAGATAAAGCAAGCTTCCAATCATGGATCTGTATTCTGGTTGATTCACCGTGGGAGAATCATCATGAGACCTGAGGTTACACCTAGTTACCATTGGTGTACTTATAGGTTTGCAGTCTTCCATCCCATACTTCTTCAGAATTTTCTTAAGATATTTTTCTTGTGATAAAAATATGCCATCTGTTGTTTGTTGCACTTGTAAGCCAAGAAAAAATGTTAGTTCCCCAAGTAAAGACATTTCAAATTCTTGCTGCAAAACAGAAGAAAATTTCTCACTCATGGACTCTTCTTTACTCCCAAAAATTATGTCATCAACATACACAACTACTATCAATAGTTTATCATTTTCAATTTTTGTGTATAAGTTACTATCAGCAGATCCCTTTGAAAAACCTTGTTGATGAAAATATTTGTTAAGACGATAGTACCATGCCCTTGGAGCTTGTTTGAGACCATATAAATCCTTTTTAAGTTTGCAAACAAGTTTTTCATCATTTCCTAAAATGAATCCTTCTGATTGTTCTATATAAACTTCTTCTTCTAGATCACCATTGAGGAAAGCAGATTTAACATCCATTTGATAAACTTTGAATTGTTGAAAGCTTGAAAAGGCAAGAAACATTCTTATGGCTTCAAGTCTAGCTACATGAGCAAATGTTTCTTTAAAGTCTATACTTTCTTGTTTAGCATACACTTTACAAACAATTCTAGCTTTGTTTCTAATAACATTTCCATTTTCATTTAACTTGTTTTTGAATATCCATTTTGTTCCAATAACATTTTTATCATGGGGTCTTGGAACCAATTCCCAAGTATGATTCTTTTCAATCTGATCAAGTTCTTCATTCATGGCTAGAATCCAACATTCATCTTTGCTAGCTTAATTAACATTCCATGGTTCAATAGTGGATAGAAATTCTAGATAACTACGAGATCCTACAAGAGTTCTTCTTGTTTGGACACCTGATCCTTTTTCTCCCAAAATTTGAGATTCTGGATGATTCTTTTGAACATACCTGGACGGAGCCTTTTTAGATAGATCTTCTTCTAGAGCTTCATTGGGTTCACCTTCCATGTTGTTGCTATTTGATTTAGGAGGATATACATCATCATCATCTTCATTTGTTGTTGGTATTTCCCTTTTTGGAGCTAAGAGAGACTCATCAATTACAAGATCAATGCATTCAACAATATTTCGAAGTCTTTTATTGTAACATTTATATGCTTTACTTCTAGAAGAATAGCCAAGAAATATTCCTTCATCTACTCTAGGTTCAAACTTACCAAGTTTTTCATCATTTTTCTTGATAAAGCATTTTCTTCCAAAAACTATAAAATTCTTTACAGTTGGAAGATTACCATACCAGAGCTCATAAGGAGTTTTATCACTGTTCACATGAACATGAGCCTTGTTAAGAATATTTATTGCGGTATGTGCTGCTTCTCCCAAAAGGTATCAGGTGTTCCAGAATCATCAAGCATAGCACGAGCCATTTGTTGAATTGTTCTATTCATTCTTTCTGCCACACCATTTTGTTGTGGGGTTCCAGCTACAGAAACCTGTCTTTTTATGCCATGTTGTTCATAGAAATCAAAGAATTCATCTGATATATATTCCCCTCCTCGTTCAGATCTAAGACATTTGTTTTTTAGATCTAATTCATTTTCAACCAGGGATTTGAAGATCTAAAATTTTTCAAGTGCTTCATCTTTGTGTTTTATTAACCCAATCCAACACATGCTAGAGAAGTCATCAATAAATAGAATATAGTATTGTTCTCCACAAGGTGAATTTTTCCTCATAGGTCCACATACGTCAGTATGTATGAGTTCAAGAGGCTTACTTGCTGATCCTTCTTTGGCATTGAATTGTACTCTCGTTTGCTTACCGAATTGGTAAGATTTGCATATGGTACTTTCGGGTAGAGTGATGCTGGGAAGATCACAAACTGCTTTGAGTCTGCTTGATTTGTTGATTTGAGAGAAACTCAAATGCCCCAATCTTCTATTCCATAACCAATTTTCTGAAGATTTACCCAAGTAACATTGTTCTTTGCAACCTTTCAATACATACAGATTGCTTAGTGTTCAAGTTCCTTTGATTACTGTTTTTTTTGTGCCAAGTTCACGTACAACACATTATTTGGAACTAAAGACAACTTCATTTCCTTGATCACACATTTGACTCACACTCAATGGGTTATGTTTTAATCCATCCACATACATAACATTGTTAGCTTTTACCTTTTCTTTTAGAAAAATAGAACCTTTTCCTTTAATGACAGCAGGAGTATCATTTCCAAGGGTAACATTCTTTTCTCTTTCTAGAGCATTGTATGCAAGGAGTTTATTTCTATCACCTGTCATGTGCTTTGAGAATCCGCTATCAATGTACCATTGGTTTTCTTCCCCTTTTGCAAATAAGGCTATGCCACAATTCTCAACCTGTAAGTCCTTCTTTCTCCATACCTTGGAATTTGAAGGTACATGCTCTTTTGGTTGAAGTTTTCTCCTGCATTCAGATTCTTCATGACCAAAGTTATTGCAATAAGCACATTCAATTTCATTTTGAAGAGGAGAAAAGTTGTTATAAGTATTCTTCTTTATTCCAGTCTCATTTCTTTGCTTTCTTGCTTCTCTAGTCATGATGGTTTTGTATGCAACACATTGAAAAACTTTATGACCAAAATTATGACATGAGAAACATTGCCCATTAAAGAAATTTCTGTGAACATGAAACCTTCTATTTGTGTTTACCCACTGATTGGTATTTCTTTGATTGATATTTTTGCTATTGTTCTTTGTATTGAAGTGGTCATGCTTTATCTGTGAAGTTTCTTTGTTCTTTTGCTGAGTGACAGAATGTTGTAGGCTGGCTTTAGCTGCATTTAGATAGCTTGGTGCTGAAGACTGAGATGATTCTCCGATATATCCAAGAACCATATTTACAAAATGAGAGTGTTGAACCTTGATAATTTCATCTAAGGTTTCAGTTCCTTTAGCAAATCTAAGATTTGAAGTTTTCTCTTTCTCAATTTCCTTTCTTAGACTTACTATTTCACATTCTAATTTCTCATTGTGCTTCTTCTTTTCTATACGTTGATTCTTTAGAGTATGTATGGAAATTTTGTTTTCTTCCAAACATATTTTGAGCTGATTAATTTCTTCAATAAAATCATTTTCTTCTAATGCATCCATAAAGATATCTTTAGCCTCACTAGAATATTTTTTAAAAGCCATTAGTAGTCTAACATCTTGATCATATTCTCCTTCTTCACTATTTGATAGCCCATTACTATCTTCATGAGTATAATAACTTTTTCTTTTGATAAACCGATTCTTATTTACTTTTTCCACTTCCTTTGCCTTTTCATTTTTTTTCTTTATGAGGAAACTTAGCAGCATAATGACCAACTCTTCCACAAGCAAAACATTTAAAAGGAAGCTTACCTCTTAATATTCCAGTGCCAAGTTGTAGCTTCTTTACAAAATTTATCTCATCTTCTTCTGAAACATACCCTGATCCTTCTTGTTCTTCTACCTCTTTTCCTTTTGCAGCAGCTCTAAAGACAATTTCTTTGACTTCAGATGGACCTCCTTTTCTCATTTCACAAGCAGTCAAAATACCATGAAGTTGAAAAATATTAAGAGTTTGTAGATCTTGCTTCTCTTCAATAGAAGACTTTAGACTCGAATTTGGGAGTTAGAGATCTTAAAACCTTTTCTACCAGAGTAGTGTCAGTTATGGTTTCACCCAGATTTCTCATACGATTTACAACATCATCTAGACGTAAAAAGAAACTAGCAATGCTTTCCTCATTATGCATCCTGAGATTTTCATATTGAATTCTCAGAGTTTTGAGTTTAGTAATTTTTACCTTGGTATCACTTTCATAGCTTAGAATGATTTTGTCTCAGATATCCTTTGTTGTATTCAACTGCATGACTTTGACAAATTTTGATTCAGTCAGACTTCCCAATAATGCATTGGCTACCTTTGCATTGGTTTCATAGTTCTTTCTTGCTGCTGCATCTGTTGGAAATGACGTTGGATATTTATAACCTCCTTCAACTATAACCCATACATCTACTCCAAGAGACTGAAGATTGGATATTTTCCTTGTCTTCCAGAAGATTAAATTTTTTCCGTTGAAGAGAGGAGGCCTGATAGATGCTGTCCCATCTTGATTGCTCATCTTAACTGATCTTCCTTCTAGTGATTAAGCTTCTTCAGAAGGACCTGCTCTGATACCAATTGTTGGGAAAAATACTGAGAGGGGGGGTGAATAAGTATTTAGAGATTACAGTAAAGATTTTAATTTTTTCTTTATAGAATTCCATACACGGCTTTGATGAACCCAACTCACGTATGCACGCGCATATAATAAAAGAAACTAGCGTATACTGATATATTTTTGCAGATTAGAAAAAAATTTTCAGGAAAAATATTTAACTCAGTTTACCTATCATGAATCTATTAGATAATTAGTACATATGTGCAGTAACAGTAGTATAAATCATCACACAAGAGCAACACACATGAACACCAATATTTAAGGTGGAAACCCAATTTGGGAGAAAACCACCGCTGTTGTCGTCTATGTCTTTGATATTTATTATATGGAAAAAAATTTACAACATTGTACAGATGCAGAATCATATTATTACGCAGGAATCTACCTGCAGAAGGCTACAACCTTCTCTCCTTTTCCAACTGCTACTGGAAGGGAGCTCCAACCCACTAATCTCGTTTACTAGACACTACTTGAAGGGAGCCTCAACCCCCTGATCAGAACACCAGCTTCTACTGGCAGGAAGCTTTTACTTCCATACTGAAGGCTTCAACCCTCAGAACCACTGCAAACCATGTTTCATCAATTTTAATACTGGATCAAAGAGCATCAACACAACTCTTCATAAACATCGACAACCATAGACTTTACCCAATACTTCAATCAGAACTGTGAGACCACTGTAACCAGAACTCAGAAATAACCCAGACTTTAGAATAAATATACAAATACAAACTCAACCCTGAACATTCATCAACTTAAAATTCATATGCTACTTTGATTCATTGAACCCGCGTGTATATGCACTTTCCTTCACACCAACCTGCGTATAGCTCTATGAATACTGTTTTTCAGAATGTAATCAGTCTTAGATCCTGATATGAGGCTTCTAGTCAGATATATTTAGAAATGCAGAACCCTTCATCAGTTAGTCACCATCAACCATGTTTATTCTCTCATTGATCATATTTGTACATAATAAAATTAGCAGCATATACAGTATTCAAACAACCCAGATCTACAAGAAGACTTCATTGACAGACATCAGAAAAATAACAGGAATAATAGAAAAACCTCTGCAATAAGCTTCAGAAAACCCTAACTGCCATATGCGCATTTTCTGAAGCAAAACCACGTATATACGCGCTTTTACTGACAGACATAAGAAAAATAGCAGGAATAATAGAAAAACCTCTGCAATAAGCTTTAGAAAACCCTAAATTCCATGTGCGCCTTTTCTGAAGCAAACCCGCATATATACGCACTTTTACTGAGACGAACTAGTGTATAGATCTGTAAATATAAACTTTTCAGAATGAACCAGATCCATAGAACTTACCCAGATTTCTTCACTTGACTTCAGCAAACTTGTGCCAGGTCATAGATCTAATCATATCTTCAATGGACCACATAAGAGCATAGTCATTTCAGATCTAGAGATCCTAAACCATCATTGTATCCATGGGTGCATTATAGATTCAGATTTATCAATTAAAACAGAGTTCATCCCATGAAAATATGCCTCATAGAAACTTATTCAGTAACAACCCTTACTCATGCACACATTTGCACTATGAACTTCTTCTCCTTATATAGATTTAGCCTTTACCAATACCATGAGTCAAAACCACACAACTGCTAATGGTATTCTTGGATGGAATTAAATAGACAATACAATGCTCAAAAATGTGGGCTAATACCATGGTAATGTCCCTTGGTATCAAAACTTTTGGAGCACAAAAGACATACATGACTTGGAACGTACTTATTTGCATGCATACGTGACTTGGCCTTTACAAACCCGCGTATAGTTCCTGTAATATAAAAAATATCCAATCTTCTTCTGGTCATTACACAATCCTTTTGATAGATTGCTGAGCTTCTCTAGGAAGGCATGTACACCATCCTTTTCCAGAGAGTTTCCATCAAGGACAACATTAGAACATAGGAAACATTTTTCCAACAAGAACTACAAGTTGAGGTGGTCGAGCTAGAGTTTACCCATAATTAGGCTTGACATGATATTTGTCTTATTAGGTTGTCTAGTTGATTCTACTAGTTTTTGTCTTAAATGGGTACATGTAATTTTGTATTTAAAACATTTTTGTAAGTTGAGGTCCAAGTGTTAGTTTTGGAATATGAAGATTCATTTTGTAAAAGAAGTCAAAATGTCATGAGGGAAGTCAAAGAGTCACCCCATTTGTTATAAATATACCCTCATTAATCATGTAAAGGGATTTTGGGTTGATGATCCAAGTGGCTCCAAACACATTCATAGGTTAAAGAGGGCTGATGAAAGGTCAAAATTCAAAGTGGTCAGATTACTCTCGAACCAGGTCTAGATCAAATTTTTTGTCGCCCAGATTCCAATGGTGCGAAAGAATCTCCAATATGAACTTGTATGGAGAAGTTAGATTTGGTCAATTTTTTGGTCAAAGTGGGGAATGGGTGAGGTTTAAGGGTCCTACAAATTAACCGACACTAGGACGTGGAACCTAGCTCCTGAGAGCAGGCAAAATAATTGCCTCTTTAAAATTCCCAATGATCCTTATTTTCAAAAAATTCAAAAATAACCATTTTTTTTTAAAAAAATGAAGAAAAAGTATAAAAATGGGTGGCGGGCCACCACCCATGCCACCCCACCACATGGTATTAATATTAAATGTTAAATTGGGGTGGCGGACCATGACCCCTGCCAAAACCTCCGCCTACAAATCCAACGAATTTGTGCCATATTTCATGCCAGGGTAATACCACATATATATATATATATATATGGAAGAACCGATGGGAATCGAACCCACGACTGGTGGTTCCGCCTACCCCGCCCAACACGGTGGCTCTATATGCTACCTCAAATAATTTTCACTCCAAAATTTGAAACAACATAACACTTATACCATATTCATCTAACGTCAAATGGTTAAACGTTGTAGCTCCCAACTTCCCAAAGTTTAATTAAAACTGCGATGCACCAAAATAAAAATGGGTTTGCGGGTTTGAACCTGTGACCCGGTCTCCTCTGAAGATTTCACATAAGCTCCCAGCCAGTATGCCAACCAAGTACTTTGTTAAGTTCGCCCAAGAAATTTCATATAAACAGAAACTCACCATTCGACCTGGGGGAGGGGGGGATTTAGCACGGTGGAGCAGATCGGGCTTGGAAATTTAGAGTGGAACCCTAAGCCAGCAGGAGGTTGGAACCTTGCTGCCCCAGGGGAATATTGGGGGTATCAAAATATTCTGAGAGGTGCAGAAACACTCTTTGTTAGAATTGACATGTGGGTAGTCATTTATGCATGATTTTTCTCTAGGAAATCAGTGGTGATGTTAGATTTTTCCATCAGATTCTCCATTTTTTGGCCATCTCCCAGCTTGGAGGTATAAGGGTCCATTATGTAATTTTTTCTTGTACTTCTTCTCTTTAATTCCAATTAATGAATGAAGGCCTCCCCACTGTTGAGTAGGGCCCGAAGAAGTAGTCCAAATTGGACAAACTCCATAATCGAATTCTTGGTGTCTTTATCTCATGCATGTTATGTTCTCTTTTCTCTTGTTTTATGTGCTTAATTTTCATGGTTTTAAGTGCTCTGTTATATGTAATTCTTTACGCATATATAAGCAAAAGATCTTGGATCAGTCGGGATTTTGGCTTAGGATCATAAGCTTGGGATTTTTTTTGAGAGCCTTTGCTTCTCCTTAGCATAGAGGGAGTATCTTTCTTTAGAGGAGTAGGTGTTAGCTTCATGTTCCACTATTGGGGCTAGTGGTTTGGCAAATGTATATGTATGTTTGGGACTTCCACTTTAAGAAAAAGCTTAGAGCTGACACGTTTTCATGCATATGTTGTGAATGTAGTAGGAATACTCTTGTTATGTTTGCAATATATGTTGTTTCACTTATGCTAATGCTTATGAATTATGTCATTTGAATTATTATGAATCTTGTTGAATGTGTGTATTTATATATTTCAATCATGGTTATCTTGTGAAGTATTTTTCAGGCTAACTTATGATTCCTTTTATGCTTGTGTGGTCCTTTCAAGATGCGCAATAATAGAGGCTTCTAAGGGGCTCACTTATTTTCCCCCTATTGTGTTAGAACCTCTCATGCATTGTGTTAGACTCCTATACCAATAGGTGTCATATATCATGATTGACTTGATGATCTATGTAATATGTTCATACCTTTTCTTGTTGCAAAGTTTTTCCATATTGTCAAAAAATCAAAAAAATTTAAAAAATGTAAAGAGGTTATACCCTAAAAGAAAAATCAAAGGGTGAAAAGAATAAAATGGCCAAAAAAATGAAAGAAAATGAACCCCACCAAAAAGAAAGGCCAAGGAAAGTGTGCAAATCTAAATGCCACTACCTTTTTTCTCTTATGTAATAAATAAAATTGTGTGCAACTTGTATTTTATGCCACAATTTATGAACAGTCAAATAGTTTAAGCTTGGCTAGTTCATCTTTCAATTTTATGTTTTAGAGATAGAGAATAAAATCTGACCAAACTGTTTAATCTTGGTAGATAAGTAGATAGGTAGAGTAAATAAAAGGAGCTCAACAATTTAATCTGAGCCCTTGGATGTAATAAGGTTAGAATTAGATAGATTTTCAGATGTAAAAGAAAAAGTGTGATGAGGGTTTGCCAGTCTAAGTGCACCCTAATAAAGAAGAAAAAATGGTAGGGTAAAGTAGGTAGGGTAGGTAGATGTTGTTGCATAATTATATGTGATGGATAATGACTCTAGATGTGTTAAATCTTTACTTTCATCACAAGTGAAAAGGCATACACTACACTGGAAGAAATTCAAGCAAAGCAAAGTCAGATTATTAACTTCCCTTCTCATTTTTCTCTAAAAATTTCACTAATTTCCCCTAAGTACTAAGGCATTTGAAAATTAAAGGGGCTCAAGGCATTTCCTTGACTTTTGGAGGGACCGGACCCTCGGCCCAATAATTGGAAAATCCTATGTACTTAAAATCATTCATCATGACATTCACAATCCTGCAATATTTCATAAAAACCCTATTCATAAAAGCATAAGTTAAATACATTACCTTGATGTTTTACACTTAGCGCTTCATTCATTTCCATATTAATTTTTAACTTATTATTTAAATCCTTATGCAAATTCCCTTTTTTCCCGTATTAATTTAAATAATTCCCATATAGTATATATCCCGCCCCGTTGGTTGAAAAATAACCATATAATTATTATAATTCATTAATTGGTTGAAATTTCCAATTAATAAATAAACCCGACCCTCCGTTGTATAAAGGGATTAATTAACCCTCCAGGTTAATTAATGACCTAATCCTCCAATCAAATTGTCCCCGATGCGATTATTTTTAATAAATTGCATTGGGCCCGCCATTTTAATTCCCCGTCATCTTCCTTTCCCGACGACCGTTCAATCGATCAACTCAAGATCTACGGTTGTCGTCCATATCGCTACCCATCCTCGTCCGAAAGTTAACACGCGATGGCCAAGTGGTTTTTTGAACAGTGCCGTGCCACGCGTCATCCATCGTATGGAATCGCTCGCCCTCTGCTGAAAACCACTCTTCCCCAAAAGCTGTGCGATGGAAACTGCTTACCGCCTACCTCCCGTGACGAAGCCTCCGTACTTGCTGATGTCATCCATTAAAAAATAAAAAAACCCGCCAACCTTTGACTTTGTGAATAAAACAAAAGAACTCGCGTCATTTTCACATTATTTCATACAGTGACTAGTGTCCCATGCAACAAATTTCGAAATCAACTGTCGAAGTTTTCCAACCGTTACCTTGCCGAAGAAAGTTGCAGTCGAGTAATTCAGAGTTCATCCGCCATAACCATCACCTGTTTTCATCACTGTTTAGTTCCCGGAAAACAGGTATTTACCCAAATTCCTACTGAGCTCTGTAAAAATCCTGGTTTTTGTTTTAAATTCCAAACAAAAAACTGAAACAGGGTTCAAGATTGCTCTTTAGTTCATTCTTCAATTCCCAAAACTAAAATTTCTTTCCCAAACCTGTGATTGTGCCTATTTTTCATCAAAACCCGCAATTCATTTCTGAATCCACAAGAACCAGAAATGGAAATTCCCGTGGCTCTGAATGTCGCACCCCTGAATGCCCCTCACAGAGATTTAGATTATCTGCCTTTAGTAGACAGAGATTTCCAAATTAAAGACCTGGTTCTTAGTGAAAATCCTCTTCGAAATTTTTGCTACTGCAGAGATAATTACTTGAAAGGTTCTGAAATTTTTGGATTATGGGAATCCAACCTTCCCATGTATCTTCTCCCTTCAGTCCATATTTTTCCTAAGATAATCCATTACTGCCATGCAAATTATGATCCCAATCAATGAGCAGTTTTTTCCCCGATTCAAACCATTCTTTTCCCAATAACTGCTCAGTCTATCAAAGAAATGTTACAATTTCAACCTGGTCAAGCCGTCACTCCCTTGTCCATGGGAGAATTACTTGAGAAATCTGCCAGTTTATCCCATGAAGAGTTAAATCGCCTCTGCCAAACCTTCATGTTGCCAAAACATCAGCCAAAAGGCCCTCCCCCTTATGGTTATACCTTTTTCACTGATGTGGGTAGGCTTATTCTGAATATGATATCCTCTATAATGGGTTTCAATACTAGTGAATATGTTGACCAATTAACCCTAGTATTGTTGTCAATTTTTACACTTGGACAACCCCCTGCTGTCAAGTATGATTTTTCTTCCTAAATTGCAGATAAAATCCATGATCAGTTCATGAGATTAGAGAATTAAAGAGTGTTCAAATATTCTTCTGTTATTTATCATCTGATGCTTTACTTTCAATCAGAGAGTTTCCCTCTTTATGTCAAAAAACTTGATGCCAAAGGAAATCCTAGGTCTGTAATATTTTGGTCTGCCATCACTCATAATTCCCTTGATTCTCCTTATTCCTACAATGAGTTTATTGACCTATTTGTACACCCTGCAACCACCTTTTTGACAAGAGTCTCCCCTCCTAGGGTCAATAGTGAAATCAAGAAAATTCTTCAACTCTCAAAGCAATACCGGATAGGTGATTGGTACCTATACCGGAATCACACAGAAATTAGAATATATGGATATGAGCTATGCCCATTCAAGTTACCAAAATATGTCCCAATGAGACTCTTTGCATTAGAGTATTTCAGAAAGATGATCAATTCAGACATAGTTTATTTTTGCAATGCAAAGAAAAAGGCTCAACTCAGGATTAAAAGTCAATTAGGTCCCTTTGTCTGTAACTCTAGGGATGCTGGTAAGGAAGCTGAAAGGATCTTAGAAGACTATCTCAAACTACAAAAAAGTTTCTAATGGGTACCTTATGACCCAAACAACTTTATTTGTGATAGAAGAATGAAAAACAAACTATCACCATACATTCATCAAAGAATCCCAGAAATTGAACAATATGGCAATATGGATGAATGGATGGAAGGGACATTGATAGAACAAGATAGTGAGCAGGTCAATGTTGAAAATGTAATGAAAGACCTTGAAAAAATACTTGACCTAGACTCTTTTGGACAGGTACAGATACCAGATATTGGTTCTTCTTCTGTTGGGACTTCTCAACAAAATTTACAGGAGATCAGTGCATTGGCTACGGTAGGATCTAAAGGAAAGGAGAAAGAGGCTGATATACATGTTACAGAGAAATTTACAATGACAGAACAACCTAAAACTTCTAAAGAACAGGGTCAAGTACAGATTGCTCCTACTCAGACCAATGTGGCAGAAATGTCAATTTTACAAACTCCTCTTAATGTAGAAAAGGGTAAAAAGAGAGATGATGAAGCATCTACTCCTAACAGTGGATCTTCTGAACAACCTGATGTTAAAAGACAAAAATTGAATCCTCTTCTAGAAGTGGAATTTGTACACGAAATCCTTGATAGTCAGATGCAAGAAGAATTGGGTAGTCAGCAAACATGTACAATCAGTGGGACATCCACTACTTTACAGAGAAAAGAGCTGCAAAGGCAGCAAAGTGCAGAAGTATCATCTTTCAAACCACCAGTGAAAGATGCCTGGGATATTAAAAGAACATTCATAAATATAAAGGCCAGAAATGATCCACTCAGACTTCAAGTGTACAATCAATGTTTGAAGATGGCTCATAAGAATCAACAAAGATTGATGTCAGCCTATGAAATTCAACAAGGTAAAATGGTAATGAGTCACTTCAAACCCAAAGTGCAGCAACCTCAAACAACTGCAGATTATATCAAAACTAATTTTGAAGTCATAGCAAAGGATATTCATCCTTTGGATCAAATTGAGCTGCATAAACAGACAGGTGAAATGATTTATTCTACTATGACAGATAAATCAATGATGACCCAGAAATTGCAGGATTCTTTGGAGAATACTAATGCTCAACTAAATCTTGAAAAAGCCTCTTCTCAAGCTAAGGACAACAAGATAAAGACTTTGGAGGAGATCATTATTGGATTGGGTCATAATCCCAAGGATGTCAAAGGTATAAAAGCTTTGATCAAGAAAAAAGATGATGATATTGCAGCCTTGAGAAAACAACTGAAGTTACCAGCCTCAAGACATCCACAGACTGCAGAAATCATAAAGAAAAATTCTGAAGAAGAATTGATGGATTTGCTCTTGAAATTGAATGAGAAACTTAATGAAACTGAAAAAGAGCTTGAAAAGGCATTAAAAGACAAGCAGTCAAATACTCCAACATCTACAACTGAAGTGATTACAGGTACTACAACAACATGTCAGCCAACAGGATTATCCCAGGGTAATACTTCCAATTTAAGTACCGAAGAGTTAATAAAGTCAACGGAGGAATTGAAACTCCAAGTGACAAAACTTCAAAGAACAAAGGTACAATTCACCACTTTAGAAAAAAAATATGATCTCTCGAAGATGAATGTTGCAGATAAAACAAGGGAGGTCAACAAATTAGAAAAGTTGGTCAAAAAATTGGAGAAGGATCTCACATTGGAGAAGCCTTTAAAGGAAATAAACGAAATTCTTTGGGACAACATCATCCAGTCAATAAAAGATGTTTGGCCTTCAATTCAAATAATGTATGAACAGAATGATTTAGTCAAATTGGCTCTAGAAGAAGTCCTAAAAGCAAGAGAAGAGTTGGGAAACATGCCTGAAGAAGCCAATGAACTTATCCATTTTTTAAATACATAGAACAAGCATCAACTTGAAGAACTTGGAATTCAAGACAGGACATGAAAAATTTTGGAATTAAAAAGAGTTTTTACCAAAAGAACTCTGATGCAGAATTTAGAACGAAGATGCTCTGATATGCAAGAAGAAATCATTGCCTTCATAAAAAGATTTGATATTTTGTTGAATAAAGGATTGCCCAGTCCTTTAGTTTGTTAGGTCCCTATATTACTAGTATAGTCCCTTATTATTGTTAGTGTAACCCCCTTATTGTTATTATTGTACCCTTGTAACCCCCATTTTGTTATTATTGTGCCCTTAAATTATTTTTGTTAGGTCGGCTAGGATTACATTGTGGCCCACTAGGATTACATTATGGCCCCATGGACTCCTATATATAGAAAGGAGGTTTTGTAAATTGTATCATCCAAGAATTGTTCATTTATGTAATGTATTGGAGGTTTCCCCCTCGAAGTGGCTTATTTCTAAAGCGTTGATATCTTTTTTCTTCTATTTTTGGAGCTGGTTACACAACATTTGGTATCAGAGGTTTGGATTCTAGGGTTTCGCTGCTCCAAACAGGTCATCGTGGAATTTTCACTATAACTTTTTTTCTACAACGTTTCAGAAGCTGAAATTTTTAGGGTACGAAGCTGAAATCCTGAGGAAGATTGTCTAAAAATTTCAGAGCTTGGTTCACAATATTTTCGGAGATATCATCTGTGGAAGTTAGGTCTTTTTTCAAGCTCCTAAATAGGTCATCGTGGAATTTTTGCTATAAATTGTTTTATACGAAGGTTTAGAATCTGAAATTCGTATGGTGCGAAGCTGACATCGTGAGGAAATTCATCAAAAAATTTTAGATCTTGGTTCACAATATTTTTGGAGATATGATCTGTGGAAGGTAGTGCTTTTTCAGGCAATTGAATTTCATCTCAAAGAGGTGATCGTGGGAAAATTTCAATAACTCTCTCTCTGGGAAGTGGATTTGAGTGTCGTAAAAAGTGGTCGCAAGTAAACGGACTGTAGTTTCTTGGCTATCAATTTCAGAGACAAAGGACAAAACAGTGACACGTGGAAAGTCCTACAGGTTTGCTCTACTGAACCATTCCAAAATTAGGTCATTGTGGGAGATTGGACACAACTTTGCCTTGGGGAATCCAAATTAGATCAGACCTGTGGCATTTGAAAGAAGCTTTAGAGGGATACTACAGGGCTGAATTTTAGATATTGAATATTTTCAATTATATAGATAATTCAATTTCAATATCGAGCTCCTCAAAGCAAGTAAAAGGTGTGTATTTTTTTTCCGAATTGCATAAGTCTTGTTTGAAGAATCAAGTTGAATTGATTCCAAGGGAATATTGTAGAATATGTATCAATATTGGATTCTAAAATGGCACCTAAAAAGAATTCAACACCCATTAAGCCTTCAGAAGGCTCTACCATGACTCATGAAGATGAAGAATTGCAACATGATCTATCAAAATTACAAGAGAAAGTGCAACAAATTTCACTATCGCAAAGAGCAACAAAAAATGAAATGGAAGTTTTGAAGAAAGGCGTGGAGGTGAAGATGGACGGTTTGAAGAAAGGCATGGAAGCTAAGATGGATGGCGTGGAAGTGAAGATGGACGGTTTGAAGAAAGGCGTGGAAGCTAAGATGGATGGCGTGGAAGCTAAGATGGATGGAATGGAAGCTGGCATGGAAGCTAAGATGGATGATATAAAATCAAACATCGAAGATTTGACAAAGTTGATACAATAAATGTTTCCTAATGGTGAAAAGATAGTAGAAGAACCTCATGATGAGAACAAAATAGATGTTAATCGTGATTTCATAAACTCTAATATTGGCGGGAAGAATCACCATATTCCAAAAATGGATATGAGGAAGTTTGATGGAAAGGATCCCGTAATATGGATACTACAGATGGAGCAATATTTTGATCTCCATAATGTGCAAAACACACAAAAGGTACGCATTGCAACTTTGCATTTAGAACAAAATACATTTGTATGGTATCGATGGCTTTGCTCCTGTAAAAAAATTGTCACTTGGTCAATTTTTATGGAGGAAATGATAGCACATTATGAGGATACAAAGAGCAACACCTTCTTTAGCCAATTGATAAATCTCAAACAAAAGGGTTTAGTGGGGCAGCACATTGAGGACTTCCAAAAATTGAATATAAGGGTAACTGATATTCCAGAGGAACACAGGATTGATCTCTTCATAGGCACTTTAAAGGATAACATTCAACATGAAGTTCACGTTCTGGAACCTGATTCATTGGAGAAGGCATTCAAGTTGGCAAGAAAATTTGAATGTAAAATTATGGCAACAAGGAAGCCTACCACTCAATTCTATAAAGAAGGAAGTGTGGCTATGCCTAGATTTCCACAACCTACAAGGTTGACACCACAACAATTGGAAGAAAAAAGAGCAAAAGGGCTTTGATACAGTTGTGATAGAAAATAAACTAAAGGTCATAAGTGTGCTGAGAAGAAATTATTTTACATAGATTGTGAAGAGGAAGAAGAAAATGAACAAGAAGAGGATATACACCAGGAACCAGCCCCAGAAGAGGAAGAAATGAATCCGACCATATCGTGTAATGCACTGGCAGGAATTACCACTCCTCAACCTCTCAAGATAAAAGGACAAATCAAGAAGAAAAAGGTAATAGTGTTGATTGATTCAGGTAGCACCCATAATTTTATTCATTGTAAGGTAGCCAAGGAATTAAATTGTTTCCTATACCCAGCACCAGAATGCCAAGTGATGGTTGCAAATGGAGGAACTATAAATTTCTCTGGGAAATACCATAATATCAAGCTAACCATGGGGGAATATGTATTGACTAGTCCAATGCTTTCCATTCCTATGGGAGGTGCTGATGTTGTACTAGGAGTACAATGGTTACAATCTTTGGGGACGATAGATTTTAATTTTCAAGAACTTTTCTTGAAATTTTTTTCAGAAGGAAAGGAAGTCGAATTATGGGGTATTGAAGGGAAGCCAGGAAGGATAATAAGCTCTAATGTCATGAAAAAGCTTCTAAAGAAAGAACAACGAGGCGTAATTGCACAATTATGCTCACTAGAAGTTCCAACATCAAAATCATCTATTTATGCAGATCTCCAACAAGTCTTGGACAATCATTCCAAGGTGTTTGAAACTCCCAAAGGACTCCCACCTATTCGTGATCATGATCATGCTATTCATTTGATTCCAGAAAGTGTTCCTCCAAACATCAGGCCTTATAGATATCCTTACTTCCAAAAGAGCGAAATTGAACGTATGATTGTAGAAATGTTAGAGGCTGGTAGAAATGTCATCATGGTGGTAGTTGATAGACTTACCAAGTATGCACACTTTTGTGAATTATCTCATCCATTTAAAGCAAGTACAGTTGCTACTACATCTGTGGACAGAATTCAAAAGCTACATGGAAGCCCAAGGGTTATTGTGAGCGACAGAGATCCCATTTTTACTGGAAATTTTTGGACGGAGTTATTTTCTTGTTTGGGTACTCAATTAGCTCATAGCTCATCTTATCATCCTCAATGTGATGGTCAAACTGAGATAGTAAATAAATGTTTGGAAGGATATCTTCGTTGTTTTGTATCTGATAAACAAACACAATGGGTCGAGTGGTTACCTCTTGCTGAATGGTGGTATAACACTTCCTTCCATACTGCAGCAAAAATGACCCCATTTATGGCACTTTATGGATATCATCCACCATCCATCACATCATCTTTAAGGGAAAATTCGAAGGTTCAAGCAGTGGAAGATCACATCGAGCATCAGCACGAAGTTCTCCAACTCTTAAAGGATAACCTGAATTTGGCACAAAATCGAATGAAACAACAGGCAGATCAACATCGCAGCGAGAGAAGTTTTGATATAGGAGATTGGGTATTTTTACGGCTACAACCATATAAACAAATGTCCCTCAAGCAAGCTAAGAAGGATAATAAATTATCGCCAAAGTACTATGGTCCTTACAAGGTGTTGTAAAAGATTGGTACTATGGCATACAAATTGGAGCTTCCTGCTTCTTCCCGAGTACATCCAGTTTTCCATGTTTCGTGCTTAAAGAAGGTTATAGGTGAAAATATTCCAGTTCAAACAATATTTCCAGAACTTGATGAGGAAGGAAAAATCATATTGGAACCGGAAGCGGTCACGGTAACAAGAACTCGACAACTACGGAATCGATCAATTTCAGAATATCTCATCAAGTGGAAGAACTTACCCACTGAAGATTCTACATGGGAGGATGAGAATTTTATACAAAAGCACCCAGAGCTACTCAAGCATTGAGGACAACACTTTTTTTTAAGGAGAGGGGCATGTTAGGTCCCTATATTACTATTATAGTCCCTTATTATTGTTAGTGTAACCCCCTTATTGTTATTATTGTACCCTTGTAACCCCCATTTTGTTATTATTGTGCCCTTAAATTATTATTGTTAGGTCGGCTAGGATTACATTGTGGCCCACTAGGATTACATTATGGCCCCATGGACTCCTATATATAGAAAGGAGGTTTTGTAAATTGTATCATCCAAGAATTGTTCATTTATGTAATGTATTGGAGGTTTCCCCCTTGAAGTGGCTTATTTCTAAGGCGTTGATATCTTTTTTCTTCTATTTTTGGAGCTGGTTACACAACATAGTTTCAGAGGATAAATTGATGGACCTTGAAAGTTATGTTGAGAAATTAGACAAGCATGCTGACAATCAGGCCAGTTCCTCAACTAGTTCATCAGTAGCAGCATTGCCTACAGGAAAAAATCTTCATGATAGATTGGAAAATTTGTTTTATCTCGAGCATGAGGTAAAGCATTTGTTCCCAATTCAACCTACTTTCTTTAGGTATACAGAGACTGATGAAACTCTCAGAAAGATGCAAAGAACCAGAATACCAGAAGATAAATGGTGGGAAGAAATGCTAGAACTTTTGTAAAAATTATCCTTACATGAATTTTTGATTATGTACTATAGTAAGTCATGATAAAGAATGATAAAAGGATAAACAGAGGTTAAAGAGTATCAGTAAAACGGAGCAGCCAACACATTCTCAAAAGAAGGAAACAACACAACATCAATTATCATTTCTCTTATCTACGAGACCATCTGTCTCTAGTTTGTTGTAACATACTTATGAGTCATCCTAGATTATATCTCAATCTGTTATGAGATATTTTTTATAATTTTTTGTATAAATACTCCCTCAATCGGAGTATTGGGGGTGGATTCTTAGAATTTGCTGTAACATTGACTATTTTTGAATAAAGTGCTATTGGAGAAATTTTTTGTGGCAAGTTGGATGATGAATTGATGCAAAAGACTTTTTACAGGATTCTTGTGTCAGACAACAGATCAATAAGTCATCTATCTCTTATGTTTTGAAGTCTTTATATTTGTTTATTATATCATCTGTGTTTCATTTCTGAAAGATTAACGAAAAGGAATAAATCAGAAAGTGCTTAAGTGTAATCTGATTTTAATCGTTGTTATTCTAAATGTTTTCTTCTGAACTGGTTTAAACAGTGAATTCTTAATTTCTCTTGCTTTTCTAGTTTAAGAATTTTGATTATTTAGTAAAGAATACTTAATTGCCCTTTATTAATAATCAATCAATTTCCCTCTTTCGAATGTGTTGAAGGATTCTTAATTTCCCTTCATCCATTTTGATTCCATTCCATTCACTTTAGATCTATAATTGTTCCCTGTTTGATTACCTTGCCCTGTGAAACCATCTTTTGTTAATAAACTTAATCCAGTTAAGCTATCCTCTTTGACTCCATTAGCCCAATGGCATAAACTACTCAATCTTACCACAAGCTATTGAATTTCATCACCCAAACTCAATCAAAACCCTCGGACTTTATAACTAGCCTAATATCTTTCAAAACAAAGCTAAATTTTATAGAGAGAGCCCTCTCTGGGTACAGATTGGCTAGATTATGTACCTAAAAGTTGGTTTGTGGTTACCTCGGATCCCTTTCCTCTTCCCAACAACTTCAAGGAAAATCTGAGTGATAACACATTGCACTTGAATCTTCATAAAGTTATACACTTGTTTCACCAAATTTATGAATACATCATTCTATGTGTTATCACAATGAATGCATACCACTAAAATTCACCATTTTGGAAACCGAGCCGTATTCTAGATGGGGATCCTACTCCAACTAGTGTGACATATAATTGGGACCTCATATTGTGGAGAACCCCTGAATGTTGGTAGATCCAGCACCGTCAACATTTTTGGCGCTAGAATAAAGGCCAGACGACAAGTTGAGCCCGTGAAATCTGTTTTGAACTTTCCTTATCTTTTAAATGGATTCTTCCCATATCTTAACCCCGTCATGTTTTTTTAGAGTTTCAAATATAAAAGTTCCTGTTAGTATCCTATAAATCATAGGATATCAAGGTGATTGGATATTTCATCTTCTTTGCAATTTCATATTGAGAAAATTTTCCAATATTCGAGTGATTTCCAAAACAAAATGTAAAAAGAAAAGAAAAGTGGGTATAAAGAAGAAAAGAAGAAAAAGGAAAAAGAGAAAAAGAAAAAGAAAGAAAAACCCCAAAAGAAATAATACTAAAAGTGCTGCAAATCAAAATGTCACTACTGATTAGATAGGTTTGTTCAATCATACAGTTTAAACATGATTGTACAATTTTAAATTGCTGTTGATACGTTAGAAAAAAAGGATGTGCCAAACTGTTTAATCTTGGAATATTGGTAGATAGGTATAAATTAAATTGACTCAACAGTTTAATCTGAGTCAATGGAAGAAATAATGATAGATGTTAGGTTAGAGTTTTAAAAGAAAAGATGATTTAGGGTCTGCAAGTCCAAATGCACCCTGCAAAAGAATAAAAAATGTTAGATTAGTGACATGGGTAGGTAGACATGAAGAGAAGAAAGAATGGAGGAAAGATGAAATTTACTCCAAAAGCTTATCTTAAAAAATGTTCATGTGCTCATGTGTTCTTGAACGAAAGGGGAAAATCCAAAAAACAAAGGGTGTGTTATTCTAAAGTTTTGATAAAAGGTGTTTCATACTAAAGTTCGGAGTTAACGTTCATTTAAAAGATATTTTGACATTTATATGTCATCTTTTCCTTAACTTAACTCCCAAAACTTATATGTTCCTAATCCTAAGTCCTAAACGATACCCCTGCCATACACATCCTCCCTAAACCCACCATCTAATCATCCGCCCCATCGCACTAAACACCACTCATCTCTCACTTCATCCCCGCGCCCTCATCCTCATCCGATAGTCCATGATATATTTTTGCCCCCCCTCAGCCTCAGAACGTTTACATCAAGGGGGGGGGGGGTCAAAATAAATGGTATTCCAAACCACTTTCGTCACTACGTGTCACTTTCCAGTGAATTCACAACCCCCCACTCATTACCACTTACCGGGTGCACCCCCCCTCCGAAAATCGGTTTCCACTGAAATCTAAACCGTCGCGCCCATCTAACCATTGTATGAATGTTAGCCATTACCGTATTGCCACATAAGCTCCCGCCTATCCCCTCCATCCAATCAAATGCGATCTCACCAAAGATCTTGTTGGACAATTAATGGCTTAGGCCATTATCCAATGGGCCCTCACTATATCAAACGGTCTCCCAATCATTCCATAAAGCCAAAATCCCGCACCTGTGGCAAGGTTTATGATTGTATTTGCATTCTATTGTTGCGGGTGTTCAATTTCAAAGATTTTGCAGCAAAAACAGGTGCACAAAAACTTATCAATTCTATGCAGGATCGATCAGATCTCTTCTATTATCCCTTTTCTATTTCCCTTCCCCTATTATATTCTACAACATCCCCCTTTCTGAATTCCCTGCTTCTTTTTATTCCCATTCTTCTCTACAAACAATGAAATTACTGTAAGATTATTCACAAAAGAGAGAATGCCTCCAAACAAGGACCAACAACCCTTCAATCCTATGGTTTACCCTCAAGTAGACTTGGATCATGTGGATTTAGCTGATAGAGATTATAAGAAGTGTCATCAACTACAAATTGGTGTAAGCATATTTTTCAATAGAATTGAACCATTGATCAAAATAAGACTTCCTTCTTTTTTTATGATCAATGTCAAGCTCATGCACAGATCAGATTATGTCAAAAAGCTAAAGGATATTGCCAAAGATACTACAAAATTTTCGGGAATCAAAGGTTCAATGAATCGAAGAGCCTTCTTAGAGGCCATGGAAAATGATTTATACATTCAACATGAGATCAAGCATATTTTCCAGTTAAGGAAAACATTCATGAAGTATACAGAGACTGATGAAATATATAGGAAGCTAATTAGAATCGAGATTTGGAATCCACATGAATGGGAGAAGTTATGTGACTACTGGGAAGGGTGACAACTCAACACATCAGTAGAACAATGATCTCATCTCAACAATTAATTCTGTAGACCAGTGTATCAGTTCAACATATCAGCCTTAGATCTGCCAACACAACAATAGGCTACAACACACAATAACGGCTTCATGGAGATTTCAGCCACTTGTCACAGCGATTCCAACGTGTCCACATGGTGGTCACATTTGTCAATTTTTAGTTATCATTGTAATAAATAGTAGATTGCCTATGTTGATACGACAATCACTAGGAATTAGTTTAACTACTGCATTTCTATTCAGTATTAGGGGTTGCACCCTATATTATAAGATTTTTATTCTGAAGCATTGTAATTTTGGAGCTGGAGCATCAATAATAAAAGACCATTTTGCAAGATTCTTGTGCTGTATTTTCCTGGTGATGTATTTCCTTTTATATGTTTAATGTTTTCCACTGTTATTTCTTTCAATGTATCATTTAAATTCTAATTGTAAAACAGGAATCTGAAGATTGAGATTTGCTGCATAGAGCACCTCAATTCTGGCTGTGTTTAAAATATATGTGTTTCTCTTATGAGGTCTGGTTTAAGAATACTTAATTTCTTTTAAACCACTACTGAAATCACCTTTCTTTATTCCATAATTCACTCTGTTATAAATATCTAGTAAATAAAGTTAGATTGCCTTGAAATTTCTCTGGAAAAATTGATGCGACTACCTAGCCTGTTGTGACTCCATAGCCTAATGGAAATAGTTTAAAGATATCCCTTAATCCAACCAAAACTATCAATCAAAAACAACTTTCACAATCAGTTTAACTAGCCTAATATCAGAAAACATTAAAAATAAATCTAAACCTTACAGAGAGATCACTCTCTGAATCTAGGAGGGCTAGATCCTAGGCTCCAAAGTGGTTTGATGTTGTCATTTATGATTATTCTTGCCAATATGCAAATTATAGAATGATAAAATAATGGTGACTCCACTGGGGAACTAAACTAAAAAAACACTCTCTTCATTCGAATTCGGAAACCCTAGTCAAAAGCACTGCGTGATATAAGTGTTATTTTTTAAGATTGGTTTCTTTCAGTTTTTGAAAATAATCATATTTTTCTGTGCTCATGATCTTAATTCTGGCTCCTAAAAGAAGAAAGACTCCTAGAACTGAAAGTCAAACAAGTAGTAGAGTTGTCCACAGATATAACTCCCTTCCTGAAAACTTTGTCACTTTACAAGACATTCAATTTGATTTACATTTTGAACAAGATCTATTCAGGACCAAATATGAGAATTGGACTAACCATGCAGTATTTGATCCATATATCTTGCAAAAAATTCCAATGAGAGAAGCCTACTCACAAATTCAATCTAATATTCAGATTCTCAAGGATTTTGACACTCTCCAAGATTTGGTAACAAAGTTTAATTCAACGGTTGATCATTAGGGGAGTTTTGAGGTCTAAAATGGGCCTCCTAAGAAAAATGTACAATCAAAATTCACTTTATGAGAACCAATCACAATTTAGGGGATAACATCATTCCCAATGGTTGAGTTGGCATTGCTTGAGTTAAAGGTACTTACTTGTTACATTCTAAATGGTGGATAAAAAATCACGGTTAACTATGATAGTGCTTTAAGTACTTTTAAAGACATAAAGTAAAGTACTAATAATAAATTTCATTTCACACTTTTTGAATAAAATAGTATTATTGTCATTTCATATTTTTTGAAAGAAACAATGCATATCCTTACATAATCTTCATGTCTTTACACATTTTTCAGTAAATATTATATTTGTATATTTTCATATATTTATTTTTGAATTATATATTCATCTCATTTTATTTAATATTATAATTTATTTTAACTTATTTAAGTACAAAGAACAAATGCATTAGTTGTTCAATGATAATGACATTTTATTGAAAAACTCATTCTTATTTATAGTCACATCAATACAATATTTTTATTAATTTTATTTTGGTACACCTTTTCAATTGAATTTAACCATGGTTACATGGATTGTGGTGAAAAAAGTAAAATGAAAATTCATAAATATTATTTTATTGGTTTAGCTATTATTTTATTATTTCCTTAGGAGGTCCATTTTAGACCTCAAAAATCCCCTAATGGATGCCTACCTCCAACAATCTGTAGAGTTAACTGCATTGACCATGGCAGCTTCTTCAATTACCTCTCAAACTGTCCATCTTAAGTCAGCTAGTCCTACTGATTCCCCAATCCCTACCACCTCTTTTTTTCATCCCCATACTCAAACCTTTACACAAACATTTTCTCCCACTACTCATCCTATTTCATCCACTGTTCACCTTCCTCCACCACCTCCACCAGTCATGGCAGCCATATATGCTCCATTGGTGCTGCCAGCACCTTTGCCACATATGCCCCAGGAATACCAATCTAAAATTCCACAATTTGATGGGACTAGTCCTGTTACTGCCCAACAACGTGTTGAAAAAATGAATGATTGTTTTGACCTACAAGAAATTGATGAAGACAATGTCAAATTGAGAATTTTTGCCCAGAGTTTAGGTGGTGAAGTCAGAAAATGGTTCAATGGTTTAACTACAAAAAATATTAATGACCTCCCCACATTTCATCAAACATTCATTAATAGATGGGAAATTAAGAAAAACCCTCTTCAGATTTTATCTAAATACGAAAGTATCAAGAGGTATCCAAGTGAGAGTGTTCAAGATTACTGAACTAGATTCAATAGTGTATACAACGCACTTCCTGCTCACATGAAACCACCACAAGGTTTAGTCTTAGTTAAATTCCCATATGGTTTTGACCCAGACATGGCTTATCAACTCAGGGAGAGAAATTCATCAATTTTAGAAGAAATGCAAAGGGATTTTGTGAGTGTAGAAGCCATTTTGTTAGCAAAAAGAGAGAGGATGAGAACTGAGAGAAGAGTTACTATAAGAGAAGAACCTATAGCTTCTACATCTGATGCTAAAATTGAAAATTCGGTAAGAACTATGGAGAGAATTATGGAGAGGATTAATCTGAATAAGATAGCTATTCCCAGATAAAATCAACCAGCTTCTTAAAATAGAAACCAGAATCCTAGAAGAAACCCTCCTTAGATTAGAAAAAGAGAGAAAAGAGTTCCTGATCAGCAAATTGGGCCTCCATTCCAAGAGAATTATGCTGACGAAGATGAAGGAGTAGTTGAGGAAGTGGAAGAAAATAAGATAAATTTAATGGGAATTAATGAAGATGAATCTATTTTTCTCACTGAAGAAGAACAAGGCTTATTTTTATTGACTCAGATTGAATTAGAATTTGAATAATCTGATGATTATAAACTGGGATTCGAGAATTCTATCATGAAGGTTCATAGACAATACAACCTTAGAAGCAAGAAAAACTTAGATAATTCCAATAAAAATAATTCATAAAATTATGCCAAGAAAGTATCTGAATCTGATCTCAAGAAAACAATAGAAAATTCAAATAAAAGTGTAAATAATTCAAAAAATAAAAACACAAAAAATAGTGCTAAGAAGAAAATTGATATTCCTCCCAAAATTGATTAGACTGATATTCCTAGTACAAGTAAACAAACTAAATTTACCCAAAAAGTAGTTGCTGAAAGAACTGATTTTTCAAATCTTCTCAAAGTTCAAGCACCTTTCAGTATTGAGAATGAACTTGCTAAATTGAAAATATCCATTCCTTTCATTGAATTTATCAACAAGAATGTGTATAGGTAACAGGTCCTATAGGTACTAAACATAGGGGAGATTACTGATACTGTTAATTTAAATGATGATAAGTATGAACTCTTGTTTGGGCCAGAAGTTGATGGTAAACCCCAAGAAGGAGGTGTCCCTCCCTTTTATGTCAGCCTTAACGTTCATGGAAAAATTCTCCATAATGCCATGTTGGATTCAGGTGCATCACATAATATTATGCTCAAGGCTGTTATGGAGAATCTTGGCCTTGAGATCACTAGACCCTACAAATATTTGTACTCTTTTGATTCTAGAAAAGTTAGATGTCTAGGTCTTATCAAGGATCTCTGTGTCACTCTAGCTCAGATACCAGCGAAGAGTCTAGTAATGGATATAGTTGTAGCTGACATCCCTCCTAAGTATGGCATGTTTTTATCTCGCTCACGGGGAGAAAAATTACAAGGGACCCTGCAAATGGACATGACTTATGCTACTATACCGGTGTTTGGTCAACCAAGAAGACTGTATAGGGAAACATTAATGAAGTACATGGTGAGTAGTCAAGAAAAACCACACAATTACCTCTGTACTCTGTTCACACTAATATTGACTCTTTCATTCTTTATAATGATGGAGGTATTGATTCATAGGTTACCCATACAGAAAATGATCTTAAAGAAAATGATGATATTCAAATGCAAACAGTACAACCAGATCCTAAAAATGAACCTCTTTGGAATATGAGCTTTGATGGCTCATGTGGAAAAGTTGGCTCAGGAACATGTATTTGGGTGTACAATGCAGGAAATAATAGTGCACAATGTCACTCATACAAGTTAAATTTGTAGTGCACAAACAACATAGAAGAATATTAAGCCCTACTCCTAGGATTACATTTGTTGAAAAGATTAGGAGCAAAGAGGACTTCTATACATGGTGATTCCAAGTTAGTAATAAAACAAATAAAGGGACAATATGCAGAAAAAAATCTCAGGTTGAGAGCTTATAGAAATGTTATACTTGATTTCTTAAGAACATTTGATGAATATGATTTAGCTGTTATTCCCAGAAATCAAAATGTCCTAGCAAATGGTCTAGCCTTTTCAACAAGTACATGCCAATTGCCTCATCCGAATAAACAATACAAAATAGAGGTTAAACATCGTCCTTCTGTGCGAGATAACATGAGATATTGGCAAGTTTTTGGTAGTGACAAACAAATTGAAAGTTTCTTATAATCTAAGGATGAATTTGAAGATAGCAATAAAGAACCTAGGTTGTGAAGAAGACAATCTTGTTGATGTACAAATTAGTGTAGAAAAACAAAAAACAATATGTTGTTTCTAATGTAATTACTGATGTAAATATTTGAGCCAATAAAACTGTACATAAAACAAAAATTCATAAATACCCTGAAAAAGAGGAATTCAAAGTACTGTAACTCAAAGATAATATTTTTCCTAGAGGGTTGGTCCCTTTACAAGAATTATTTGACTTTAATGATGTGGATAAGAAACCCAAAATGGAACCAACAAGTACAAACATTGAAGAATGTAACATATGCACTGAACAAGATCCCAAAATCATAAAATTATCAAAATCACCGCCTATCATTACAAAAAGAAGATATATAGCCATGTTCAAAGAATTTATAGATGTATTTTCTTGGAGCTATGAGGACTTAAAATCTTATGATACTAACATCATACAACACAAGATTCCAATCAAGGAGGATAAAAAACCTTTCAAATAGAAACTACGCAGAATAAATATTGTTTTGATGCCTTTGGTTAAGAAAGAAATCAAGAAGATGTATGAGTCAAAAATCATAGTTCCACTTAGATATTCCAAATGGGTATCCACCATAGTGCCTACAAGAAAGAAAATAGGTGAAATTAGACTTTGCATTGATTTTAGGAATCTAAACAAAGTATGCCTTAAGGACAATTACCCTTCACCAAAAATGGACCACATATTGCAGAGGGTAGTAGGTTCTAGTAGGATCTCTTTGTTAGATGGATTTCCAGGTTATAATCAAGTTTTAGTACATCTTGATGATCAAGAAAAAATTAATTTTACTACTCCTTGGGGGATTTCATGTATGTTAAAATGCATTTTGGATTAATGAATGTTGGAGCTACTTTTCAAAGGGCCATGGAAATTGCATTTGTGGATGAAATTGCTCATTTTATTGTGATTTATCTTCATGATATTACTGTATATTCAAGAACTGATGAAGAGCACTTAGCACATCTGAGAAGAGTTTTTGAAAAATGCAGAAAGTTTGGAATTTCCCTGAATTCCAAGAAAACATTGTTTGGACTTGAATAAGGAAAACTGATAGGTCACATTATTTCTCAAGATGGAATCAGAATTGACCCTAGCAGAATAGAAGGAATACTCAAGATTAGTCATCCTAGGAATCTCAAAGAACTTCAATCTTTCATTGGTAAAATCAAATTTTTGAGGAGATTGATACCCAACCTTGCAGAACTTTTGAGGAATATTACCAATATGCTCAAGAAATATTCAGAAATTAAATGGGCCATTGAAGCTAAACAATCTTTTGATTTAGTCAAGCAAGCATTGACAAAAGCTCCAGTCCTAATCAACCCAGATTTTACTAAAGATTTCATAGTATTTTATTTTTCTTCTGAACGTACTATTGATGTTGTTTTATTGCATAAAAATAGTGAAGGACTTGAACAACCAATATAATTTTTTAGCAAGGCATTAAGAGATGCATCATTGAAATATAATATCATGGAAAAACAAGCTTTTTCTTTGGTCAAGGCATTAAACGATTTTAGATTTTACATTATACATTCACATATCATTTCTTATGTGTCCAATGCAGTAGTCAAAGACATATTAACACAGTCCTGATGGAAAAAGAGGCAAATGGATTGCTGTGATCTTGGAATATGATGTGGAAATCAAAAGAAAAAAATTGATTAAAGGCCAAGGATTAGCAAAATTGATGGCTAAATCAAACTTTCATGCACTGGACATTAACATGGTCCATTCATTGGATGATCAAGAGGAATTGGTGACTCCACTGATTGATGAAGCATTCCTGAATTCTCCCTGGTATGCAGAAATTTCATATGTTTTGTTTAATTTGAATGCTCTTCCTAGTTTATCCAAAACTAAATCAAGATTTATAAAATTGAAAGTTGTCAAATTCTGCATTTTGGAAAATGTTTTGTATTGGAAAGATATTGGAGGTATTTTACTCAAATGTTTGCTAAAGGATGATGCAGATAAAGTTATGCAGGAATTCCATGGAGGTGACTGTGGTGGCCATATTTATTGGAAAACCACTGTTAACAAGATCATGAGAGCTGGTTTCTACTAGCCTACTATTTTTCCTGACATCCATAAGATGGTCACTACCTGTCACAAATTCCAATTTTTGAAGGAAAAAGAAAACTACTGCCCTTTCCCTTAAAGCCTATTTTTTTGAGTTCCCTTTCCAACAATAGGGATTAGATTTCATTGGAGAAATTCATCCCCCATCCTCTACCTATCATAAATGGATTCTCATTTCCATAGATTACTTAACCAAATGGATAGAAGCCACTCCTTCTAGAAATGCCACTGACTCTATTATCATAAAATTCCTTGAAGCCAATATCAGTTCTAGATTTGGTTGTCCTAGAAAAATCATCACAAATAATGTTGTAGCCTTTAAGTCCAAGAAGATGGATGATTCTTGTCATAGGTATCATATAAATTTGGGGCATTCAACAACCTATTATCCTCAGGGTAATGGATTGGTTGAATCCTCAAACAAAATTTTGGTGAATATCATCAAAAAGATCTTGGAAGATAACAAGAAATCATGGCACAAAAAGTTGATAAATGCTCTTTGGGCTGATAGACTTACTACCAAAAATTCAATTGGCATGTCTTCATACCAATTGGTTTATGGAATGAATAAAATTTTTCCTTCTTCTTTAGGAGTTCCAGTTATGAAGATTATTCAGGAAATTCAAGCTGAACCAAATGATATATAAAGAAGGATCAATGAAACTATTCAGTTGCAACAGTCCAGAGAGGAAGTTTATAGCAGAACTCAAGTGATTCAAGAGAATATCAAAAATATTTTTGATAAGAGAACAAAGGCTAATGATTTTAATTTAGGAGACAAAGTGCTGAAATGGGATTCCAGAAGAGAAGACAAAGGAAAACATGGAAAGTTTGAAATTTTTTGGCAAGGTCCATACATCATTGATGCTTTTAGAGGAAACAAGGCCTATTTTCTTAAAGAGTTGGATGGTACAAAGTTGCCTGGAGGTCCTGTCATGGTAGGATGCTGAAATATTATTTCTCTTGAAGTTGCTGGTTGGTCTTTCATCATTGTAAATAACACAGTGTTACAGTTTATGTTTTGAATAATTCATTAACCAAGGTTTAAGCCCGAAGAGAAGGCCCTAAGTTTGGTTTGATGAGCAGTCATAAAACAGAAAAAGAAATCAGAAGAAGATGTTGCAGAAAATGGAGCATTCAAGGCTACTGTTATTAGGTTCTTGACACTTCATTTGGAGAAGTTCCATCCCCAGCTGGCGCCACTGTTATTATCCTATAAATCATAGGATCTCAAGGTGATTGGATATTTCATCTTCTCTGCAATTTCATATTGAGAATGTTTTCCAATATTCAAGTGATTTCCAAAAAAATATGAAAAAAGAAAAGAAAAGAGGGTATAAAGAACAAAGAAGAAAAGAAAAAAAAGGAAAAAGAGAAAAATAAAAATAAAGAAAACCCCAAAATAAATAATATTGAAAGTGTTGCAAATCAAACTTCCACTACTGATTAGATAGGTTTTTTCAATCATACAGTTTAAACATGATTATACAATTTTAAATTGCTATTGATAGGTTAGAAAATAAGGATGTGCAAAATTGTTTAATCTTGGAATATCGGTAGATAGGTAGGAATGAAATTGACTCAACAGTTTAACCCGAGTCAATAGAAGAAATAAGGATAGATTTTAGGTTAGAGTTTTAAAAGAAAAGATGATTTATGGTCTGCAAGTCCAAATGCACCCTGCAAAAGAATAAAAAATGTTATATTAGTGACATGGGTAGGTAGACATGAAGAGAAGAATGAATGGGGGAAAGATGAAATTTACTCCAAAAGCTTATCCTAAAAAATGTTCATGTGCTCATGTGTTCTTGAACAAAAGGGGAAAATCCAAAAAACAAAGGGTGTGTTATTCTAAAGTTTTGATAAAAGGTGTTTCATACCAAAGTTCAGAGTTAAAGTTTATTTAAATGATATTTTGAGATATTTATGTCATATTTTACTTATCCTAACTCCCAAAACTTTATATTTTCCTATATCCTATGTCCTAAACTATACCCTTGCCATACACATCCTCCCCGTGCCCTCATCCTCATCCGACGCTCCACGATATAATTTGCCCCCCACCCCCCTAGCATTAGTACGTTAACATCGGGGGCGGGATTAGAAATAAATGGTATTCTAAACCACTTCCACTGCTACATGTCACCCGCTAGTGAATTCATAGCCCCCCACTCATTACCACTTACCGGGTGCATCCCCCTCCGAAAAGCGGTTTCCGCTGCAATCTAAACCGTCGCGCCTATCTAACCATTGTATGACCATTATCCATTACTATTGTGCCATATAAGATCCCGCATGTCCCCTACGTCTAATCAAATGCACTCCCGCCAAAGATCCCATTCGAAAATTAATGGCTTAGGTCATTATCGAACCAGCCCGCGCCATATCAAACGGTCTCCCAATCATTCCATAAAGCCAAAATCCCACACCTATGGCAAGGTTTACGATTGTATTCACATTATATTGTTGCAGGTATTCAATTTCAAATCTTTCACAGCGAAAACAGGTGCACGAAAACTTATCAATTCTATGCAGGATCGATCAAAGCTCTTCTATTATCCCTTTTCTATTTCCCTTCCCCCATTCTGGTCTACAACATCTCCCTTTCTGAATTCCCTGCTTCTTTTTAATCCCAGTCTTCTCTGCAAATAGTGAAATTACAGTCAGATTATTCACAGAAGACAGAATGCCTCCAAAGAAGGATCAACAACCCTTCAATCCTATGGTTACCCTCAGGTAGACCTGGATCATGTGGCTTTAGCTGATAGAGATTATAAGATCCACGAGACAGAGTTAGACTTTGATTTATTTGATGTCTACTGCTGGATTGAGGATAAATTGTTAGATGAGGTTGATGACATAGGATTATGGGAAACTAAAGTGCCATATAATATTTTCCCAAATACCCATAGCTGTCCTGAATTCATAAGGAAATTCCATGCATGTTATGACATCAATCAAAGAGCTGTAGTGACCCCAACAGAAGAGTTTCTATTTACTGTTAGTGCTCTATCAATCCAGCAGATGATGCATGCTCCCTCTGTTGAAGACAGGTCCATCCCTTTCTCCTATGAAGCTATTAGAACTATATCAGAAGCTGGACTTTGCTAGCAGAGCTAAACTTTAGAACTCTTCATGGCCACCGATGCCCCGATTCCTAAAAATAATCCTCCATACCCTTCATCCACTTTCCCTGATAGAACCCAACATATTGTTACTTTCTTGTCATATTTTGCTAGGGTATCATACAGACCAGTGGGTAGACAAGGCCATAAATGGTTTTCTGTCCATTCTTTCTTCAGATACTAATCCCTCAATATGTTCATTTTTTCCCAATTCCTTGCTGATGCGATCCATGATCAATTATTAAAGTTTCATACAAAGGAAGTGTTCAAATACACTTCAGTTTTGGTATATATGTTTGTTTATTTTTAGGCTAGCAGATTCCAATTTGAGATGAAAAAGCTTAGTGATGACTCTCAGCCTCAATCAGTCATATTTTGGACCACTTTGCTGATGAAGGAGCAGAAGAATTATACCTATAAGAGTTTTGTGGATTCCTTTGTACATCCAGCTATGAATATACTCAATAGTACAACAGAGCCAAGGATAAATGAGGAAATCAAGAAGATTATGCAATTGACAGATCAAGTGAGAACAGGAGATTGGTACTTGTACCAAAATTATACTGAGATAGGAATATATGGATGTGAATTGGCCCCCTACAAACTACCAAAGTTCCTATCCATGAGGGTCTTTGCATTGGAATACATAAGACAAATGATCAATGCAGATGAGGTGCAATTTGTCTCTATAAAGAAGAAATCCCAATTTAGGATCAAGTCCCAAATTGGCCCTTTTATTTGCAACAACAAAGCAGTAGGGGAGGAGGCCGATAAGATATTGAAGGAGATGAAATTCAACCACAGTTTCACCTAGTCTTATGACCCACTGGGGATCATCTCCAAGAAAAGGGTGGAGAACAATTCAACCTCATACATCCACACACAGAGGCCTGAGATTGAACAATACATGAATCGAGCAGAGTGAGTAGAAAATACACTGCAAGAAGCTGAAGAAAATGTGATCTACACCTCCAACAATCAAACCCCCACTCCACATGAAAAGAAGACTACAGGAGACACAGAAGACAAGGGAAAAGAACCAGAGAAAGAAATAGCAGGGAAGAGGACAAGAGATGATCAGTATGATATGGATACTGATACATCAAGCAAAGAATTTAAGATTAAATATATAAAATGAGCTAGAGTCCACGTGGACATATACTAGAGTAGTGAGAAAGAGTAGCAGACAATCATCACCATCAGGGATTCTCCAAGCTCTTCTCTAGCAGGTGGCCAAACCATATTCTCCATATCTTTAGCCACCATTCCTTTCCAGCAGTAGAGCATACAAAATCCCACATCCACTTCTACTACAGGGGGAAAGAAGGAATACATCTTTGATACATTCAGAGAGATCAAGAGGAAGAATGAAATTCTCAAAACCAACACCTACAATCAGTTCTGGAAACAGATAAGCAGTAAATAGAGCAGGATTTTATCAGCCTTTGATTTAGAGAAAGGGAAAATGATAATATATTTCTTACAAGCATAGATATCTTAGCCCAAAACACCTGCAGACTACAAGCATACTGCATTTGAGTTTGATGTAAAAGATATCCATCCAATATATCAGATGGATATGCATAAGAAAACTGGAGAAATTATTTCCTCCACTTTTACCAGCACTACCATGAGCTTGCCCAAATTGCAGGTATCTTTATCTAGCTTTCAATCTCAGCTAAAGATGGAGAAGATATATTCTCTAGCCAAAGACACATGAATCAAATAATCAGAGGATTTAGTAGTAAAGATTGGGTATGACCCAAGCAATGTGGAGGCTGTAGAAAAAATATTAAAGAAAAATAATGTTGATATACCAGCCCTCAAGAAACAACTCAAAATGTCAGCAACTGAAGACCCCTTGAAAAAGGACATTGAAGAAAATAAAGCACATAAGGCTGAGATGATGAAGTTGATCATGGAGCAGTTTGCATAGTTAAAACAAATGGAGACAGAGATGGAAAAACTAGAGAAAGAGAAGGAGAAAGTAGAAATGGGCATCGTTACATTAGAGGCTTTCCTAATTGCATCCATTCCTACAACAACACCATCAACCACAGGCTCATCAGGTGGTGCAAAGCAGCTAGCCAAGGCTATGGAGAACACGACCCTTCAAAGATAAGAAACTAAAAAGGTTGAATCAGAAATCAACAATCTGAAGGATTTGAAGAAATGATCAGAAAATGCGCATGAGATTGAGATACAGAGGGCTTAAAAACAGATTGAGAAATTGATCAAGGCAGAGAGTGAAACCACTATTGGGCCGACTATTGGATAGGCCAAGGAAATTATTTGGACTAGTATTATTGAGTCCATTAATGAAATATGGCCCTCTATCCAAATAATTTTTGAATAGAGAGATCTAATTGGATTAGTGAGTGTTGCCATTGACAAATCCAACAAAGAGATGATAGGCATGCCTGAAACTGAAAAAAATATCATCAAATTCTTGAATTCCAAAAGAAGTTTCGAATTGGAACCATTAGGAGTGGAGTACAGGACAACAACCATCCTGGAGGTAAAGAAAGTGCTAAATAAAAAGAGTTTGGTTACACAGATAGAAGAGAAGTGTCATCAACTACAGATTGGTGTAAGAAGATTTTTCAATATAATTGAACCACTAATCAAAATAGGACTTCCTTCTCTTTTTGTGATCAATGACAAGCTCATGCACATATCGGATTATGTCAAAAATCTAAAGGATATTGCCAAAGATACTACAAAATTTGCAGGAATCAAAGGTTCAATCACTGGAAGAGACTTCTTAGAGGCCATGGAAAATTAGTTGTAAATTCAACATGAGATCAAGCATATTTTCCAGTTAAGGCCAACATTCATGAAGTATACATAGACTGATGAAATCTACAAGAACCAAGATTCCAAATCCACAGGAATGGGAGAAGTTATGTGACTACCAGGAAGGGTGACAACTCAGCAAATTAGTGGAACAACCATCTCAGCTCAACAATTAATTCCGAAGACCAGTGTATCGGTTCATCATATAAGCCTCAGATCTGCCAACACAAAAATAGGATACAACACACAATAATGGCTTCATGGAGATTGCAGCCACTTGTCACAGCTATTCCAATGTGTCCACGTGTTGGTCACATTTGTCAATTTTTAGTTATCATTATAACAAATAGCAGATTTCCTATGTTGATATGACAATCATTAGGAATTAGTTTAAATACTACATTTCCATTCATTATTAGGGGTTGCACCCTAGATTGTAATATTTTTCTATTGGAGCATTGTAATTTTGGAGCTGGAGAATCAATAATAAAAGACCATTTTGCAAGATTCTTGTGCTGTGTTTTCCTGGTGATGTATTTCCTTTACTATGTTTAATGTTTTCCACTTTTATTTCTTTCAATGTATCATTTAAATTCTAATTGTAAAACATAAATCTGAAGATTGAGATTTGCTGCATAGAGCACCTCAATTCTGGCTGTGTTTACAATATAAGTGTTTGTGCTCAACCTAGTGTTCCTAAATTGAGTTCATTAATTGTCAATCAGGGTTGGTAAACTGCTGAAGTGTGGTGCACTATATGTGCCTAGGTATTTGTTTCTCACTACGTTGTGTTTAGTGTTTTCTGATGTTTTTGGTTTTATTGTTTTATGTCTGAAAAGGGAAAGAACTAAATGCTGGTGAAAAGAAGCTATTGGCGTAAAATATGGATGGCAAATAACAAATGAAAATACTAAAACAGAACAAAGCCTAAACTATGGCTAGCAAACAACAAATGCAAATACTAAAACAGAGCAAAGCTTAAACTATGGCTAGCAAACAACAAATGCAAAGCTTGATAATGGCTTTCAAGGAAATAAATCACAACATGAGCTTAAAATTATCCAATTCATTCATTAAAGATGTGTTGGAAGAGCTTGAGAAATGGACAAGTTAAGTGTAAATGAAGTTCTCCTAACTAAACAATCAAACAATCAACTTACAATGTTACAACATCTCATCCATGGTTAAAGGTTTATTGGAACATATTTGGAAAAGAACATTTGTAGCATAATAAGATTTCTACTCTAAAATAGCTTCTAATTTTGTTCTACAACTCAATCTAGCACCACTAGGCCTCACTCAAAAGTTATAGCTTTCTTTTTTAAAATAGTCTTTGAGAAAAGGCTTATTTGTGAAATGGTAAAAAGGTTGCAAAATACTCCAGGTCTTAGACTGATACTAACTTCTGTCCAAATGATTATGTATTAATATGAGGTTGGAACAAAAGAAGTTTTGTAAATAATGAAGACCGTGGTATTTAAATTTAACAAATAATACAATTTAAAAATGCAATGGATAACAACTAAACTAGAGTGCTAATACAGTGAGCTAAGACTAAACTAGAGTGCTACTAGTCTACTTGAAGTACAGTGAACAGTGTTAAATTAAAAAGCCATTATCAAACTTGAAATGAAATGACAGAGCTGAACTAAATGCATTCTACCTCTGGAGTGTTGTAACTAAATTAACATGCACTTAATCTATGGAATTCTACAGTCCATCTCGTTCAATATGAATGATATTTTGGAAGAGTTTGTAAAACAAGTATGGCTGTATTATTCAATGCAATTGAACATAAACATAAGACTGAAAGAAAATACAACTAAAATCTAAGACACCACAGCTGTTTCTTATTCGTTGTTAATGATATTTTGGAAGAGTTTGTAAGAGTAAGATCGGCTGTGACACTTAGTGTAAACAAGCAACTAAAACCTACAATACCACAATTATGCCTTATTCATCATGATGATATTTTGGAAGAGTTTATTAGAGTAAGTATAACTGTGATAATTAACGAAAGGAAATGCAACCAAAAACCTACAATACCACAGCTATGCCTTATTCATCGTAATGATATTTTGGAAGAGTTTATTAGAGTAAGTCTAGATGTGATAATTAATGTAAACAAGTATGAACATAAACTTCAGAAACTTGCCTAAACTGGAAATGAAAACAAGACTAAAATACTTATCTAAACTGTATAAACAAGGCTGCTCAGGAGGCAGGGGCCCTCTACCACCAGAGTAGCACGAAATCTACTTCAATATTGACTCAACGCTTTCAAGGAAATGATACTTCTTGCATTAAAAGAGAAATTTCTTGAAAACAGAGTGTTTTCGTACTTTAGAAATCTAGCAGTAAAAAACCAAATCTAACCTTGTCCCTTAGTTTCCCTAGCATATTTATAACAAAATTACATAACCGTATCTGAGATAACATAGGAATAATTTTCTTTCCTAATTAGAATCGAAATAGAACTCTGAAGGTGGTCTCGTAATATGATTAAGGACATCTGGACTGTCCTTATCCTGTTAGGAGTCTACCTCCTAATTTGAGTTCCCACGTGCATAACCGCCTACAGAATTCCGTTCAAGCTTCGTGGAGAGCAACAAATGATGAGGGAATGATGTGGAATACACCCATATGTGTTTTTCTCCAAGATGACACCTGGAACCTGCGTAGACACAAAGACAACTGCAGAATCGGCCACTAGCTACAGAATGTCTACATTCTGTAGCTAGATCTAGTTCAAACAGTACTACAATGATAAAATCATAAAAACATAGAAAGTTAGTCATGATATTCATTCTTAAAGAAATTTTAACTAATTTCATTGATCATTTGAGCCTGTGATTAGTAATGGACAAAAGAAATGGAGTGGAATGTGGTGGAAGAAAGAACAGTCTTGGAGCTCAACATACCCCCACTACTAGATTCTTGCATGTCCTCATGCAACTATTCCATGAACTCTGAGACCTCTGCAAGAACATCCAAGCCTCTTCTTCTTCTTTGCCTGGCAGTCAAAGGCCTTCCGGGCTTCCTGATGACTAACTTGAACCTTAAATTGGTAAGTGCCCTGGTTAACTTTTCATTTCTCTTCTTCAATTTTTCACTGGCCTTATACAACTTTTGCATTTGTAGAGACAAAGTTGAATTCATATCAGTTTTCAGTTTAACCTGCTCTCTCAGAATTTCATTCTCATTCTTGATATGCCTGTTGAGTACTTCTAACTCATACCTATCTCTTCTTAGCATATCAATTTCAGACTTTGGTGGACTAGGGGTTCTGTCTCTACTTTCTGAAGCTTTTCTCTCCAATGACTCAACATAGTTGTAAATTTCTTGTTGTGCAGGGTCTATTTCAGGAGCTTCTTCATCAAAATCTTGCTCAGTAGGTGTTTCTTCGTCTTCTATGTTTATGACTCCAGTTTGTTTAACTTTTGTTTTCTTTAGTATCCCCCTCAGTCTGTGGCTCCTCCTCGGTTGAGATGGCCCTTCTCCTTTCTCTCTGGAAAATTTTCTTATGATCCTCTCTTTCTTAAGCTGCTTCTTAATCTGAACTAATTTTTCAGAAATAATTTCTTCACTGCTTTCTTGTATTGTTTTACCAGTTTCAGTTTTGGAGGATTTCCATTTTCTGCTTCTTTTTGTAGGTTTATCTTCAGGTGGAGGTTCCTTTGGTTCCTCAAAGTGATTTCTCACCAAGAAGTCATCCCAAGTATCTCCTATTTTTGCTAAATGATGTTCAATTAAAATCTTGACTAAACCATGGTGGTATAAGGTTGTCTCCAAAAATTGAATTCTCTTTTGAACACTTGAAGCCATTTTCTTTAAACTTTGAAGCAAGAAAAAGGGCAAATTAAGTTCTTCTTCTAGGAAATGCATTATCAATCGAATATGGTAAACATAGAAAGTACCATATCTACCTTCACAAGTGATGAATTTTTGCAGGATAAGCAACATGTTCCTCCATTTGTTCTTTAATGCAGAGCTAGGGATACCCTTTTTAAAAACAGTGACATCCATACCTGGTGACTTGAGTATCTGCTTCCATGCTTCGTTATGGAATTCTCTGTTCTTAAACCACCTTTCTCCTTGTCTAGGAAATCCTGTTGCTTTTGCAATAAAAGCCTCTATGACAATGAATTTAATATCTTCAACTTCAACCTCGGCTCCATTAAAAGATCTTGCAAAAGTTTTAGTAACCTCTTTGTGGAAGCCACTGAATTTTTCAAGGAATTGCAACCATCCTTCTTGTTGTAAGATTTCTCTGATTTGGGGATAGCCTTCCAAGTAATTAGTGCCAACTGGTTCAGTTCTCACGATGAGGCCCATAACTCTTTTTTCAATCTTCAATTCACTAGTCTTCTGCTCACGGTGAGAATGGTCGTTAACAAGTTGTTTTTGCTCCACAAATGTTTTCTCTGTTCACGGGGACAATGGTTGTTACAGAGATGCCTCTGTCTCACAGACCATGTTAGACTCCGTCTTGTCAAGTCCTCTGTCAGAGTCAAATTCAAACAGGTAGCTGTCAAAGTCTCAGTTCAATATGTAGGCCAAATGCCAATCAACTTTCACCCACCGCAACTTAGATGTTTGCAGAGCTTGTTCTCAGAATATTTCAATAACACTTGCAGGCTAGAGGAAGATTCAGTAAGTGTTTATTTCAGGAATGACATCAATGTGAAATTGATTCTTCTTCAAAACCCTGTTTTGAAGAAGAAATCATCAAATGCGTTTTTTTAGAATATGTAATTTGTCAAAAGGTTTCAAGTTCTCCAGCTTTACAAATGGCAGCAGTTTCAGCAGCTCCTGTCCCTACAAACAAAACAGAGTTTTGCATCCAAATGTCAGAATGCCAAATTATACAACACGCCTAGCTGTTTGGTGGAGTTGATGGTTATAATCTTGAAAGTGAACCATGTGTGGCTTGTAGCTGGCCAGACATTGGCAAGAAAATTCATGCTTTCTCTCGTAGATAAGGCACAACATAATCAACCTTTGAGTGTGGATCCAAAAATTTGTTAACGGACTAAGGCACAAAATTTGTTAATTTGTTAATGCATTCTCCTCAATAGTGAATAAAGAGAATGCAACCCCTCTATGAACTTGATCGAACTTGAGTGGTGAGCTATAGTCAACAAAATTATTGGATTCCCTTGAGCGTTGATATGCTAATTATGAGGCAACCGCAATTATATTCTAGCTTCTGCAAACCAATTCTTGCTTAACCACACAACAATACTGGACTACTTGACTCCAAATTCAATGTACATATAAGAGATTTCACACAACACCAGCTTCTGCAAATCATATTCTCTGCAATTCGAGTTTGGACAAAGAGTTCGTAGCAAAGGCAATCACTCTACTTGGAGAAATCATGGACCTCATGGAAGTTGCAGATCCGGATGCTGTTCATGGAGTTCGTCGTTCACCAATCCGCAGGCAGAAGTCGAAATTGTATGGTTGAGGGCCGAAATCGTGCTTAGCAGAGTTCTGGACAGTGTTTGGAGGGTGTGCGACCCACTTGAGCGGGCACTACCCACTTGAGGGGCGCGACCCACTTGAGCGCCACAGCCAGTGTAAAGTTGAACGGGCGCTACCCACTTGGGGGGTGCGACCCACTTAAACCAGCGCGCTACCCACTTGGTGCGCGCTACCCATTGGGCAGAGGCGCTACCCACACAGTCACAGAGCGAAAGTTCCAGATTCTTGTGATGACAGTTCTACACTGGGTTAAAGGGCGGAGGTTATGGAAGAAAATCTCCTAAGGGATTTCACTCGAGAGACTTGTGCTATTTGCAGTTTCGACAAGCAATGTTGAACTCCAAAACTTTGTGGCAAAATATTTATTTGAAAGCAGTTATTCAAGGTTTAACTCTGGAGTCAAATGCAATGATCCATGCAGATCTTGTCAGCCTTTGTCGTGAGATTTTTGTTCACTTTTCCAACCGACATTCTGCACCAAAAGAAGTACCTCTATCGCTGCCTTTTGTTACACAAGATTCCTTCAGTACTTTTGAAACTGTTTTGTCCAAAGCATCTAGTTCAAAAGAGCAGAAAGGTCGATTCTTCAAAACGTGGTCTACATTGGAGTTCTCACACAGATAAAATGCATATCCCTGCGTGTTATTAGTCATTAGCAGGTGGAATTTCCCTTCCCTGTATATTTTAACTGTTGTAATATATTTGCTGCCTAAATGCTGTTGCGGTGATTTTCCTCATGTCTCCCATGCTGAAGCGGTGTATTGAAAGGTCAAACTGGCGCATTTGTGACATGGTGGCAAACAGCCTTGCCTGTACGCGATGTTTTCGATTCTACTTCTTTGGATTCGTGCTTTAGTTACTGCATAAAGATAAGACCGCTAGTTAGGCAACGAAAGGTGATCATGCGGATGCGTATTGGCAATTATGAATGGCATGAGCTTTTTCCACAAATAAATGGATATGTATGCAGATATTGTGCTATTTTTATTAAAGATTAGTTCCTATTCAAAGGCAAAGTAAAGTCAAACCCAAATTAAACGCAGATTACCAACCTGAGCAGAAAAATAGGGACAGATTGCTTATCTTTGTTATAATTTGGAAGGTTCACACTACAGCTTCCGCCTTTCTATTGGCCAGCAGAGATTTTCAAATGAAAAATGTAACATGGCAGTCAGAAATCGAAAGGCTAATTTGAAATGAAGATAAAGATATTCATCACAGAAATAGGATTCGATCTCCCATTAAAGACTTCAGATCTGCGCTCCCAATATTTGTTTCTTAATTGGCCATCCAAAGATTTCAAGGGAAAACATTGGTCTGTTTTTAGAACAGAAGAATAGTTTTTTCTATTTCTGCAATTTCAATTAAAACAAATCCCTTGTCTTGGGGTCGATTTGTTTTCCCCTAGCAGGGTTTTATTTATACATTGTAAATCAATTGTACTGGGGAGAGTTCTGAGAGATGGTGGAGGAGAAAAACAGTGTTTCATTGTACAGTTCTGGCTGGAGATTAATGAAATGATGTAGCTCTATTTCAGGAGATCCCTGTGGTAATAACTTGGCATATGTCTTTCTCTGTTTCATATGTATCTTGTAATGTTTACATTTCATTCATAAATCGTTTTCTGTTGAACTCTTTTAAGTAGAAGGGCAGAATTCAGCTTGTTGCTCTGCCTTGGGAAACTGTTCAAGTTCTATGTTTTCTTCCGTCTGAAAAGGATTCATGATTTCATGCCCTTTTCAGCTTCTTAAACATTCTTTACACTCCATATAATTTCGAAATGAATGCTTAAGCTTTTGCCTATCTTGCCTCATGTAATAATATGCATCTTTCATTTAATTTCCCTGCTCCTGCTGTCTTTTCCCCACACAGCCCAGAAAACCCCGACATTTATCAAAAATCTCTTGCATATCTTTTTACTAGCCTAAAATCAATATCAGTGTTTCATTTAGGTCATCTCAGATCCTATTGGACATCTTTAACCGAGTTTGACCCGGAGAGAGCCCTCTCTTGTCCTCGTAGGGCTAGCTACGAGGTTGAGCTTGGTTTGATGTTGCCTCGAGTTTTGCCTTCTTCAGCCTAAGGCAGATTTGAGCGCTAACAGACCGAAATGGTTAAAAGTTGGCTACGGGAAAGAGTGATATGGAGTGGTTACAGAATGAATATAATGAGGTGAGGATGATGCATATGAGTTGAAAGATATCATAGAAGGAAAAGACCGCGGAGATATTTTGTAACGAATTCAAAATCATCATTAAATACTTAGTGACGTGACTAATCCAATCACTTCAGCACTTTAACCGTTTAGATTTTTAAATGATGATCGGATATGGGTTTTGAAATGGCGGAATAGAAGGAGTTTTATCCAAAGTTTTTGCGAGAGGTTTGTTAGGCATGATCAACAAAATTAATTAAAACAAATTTTTGAATAATATATAACTGAACTATGCTAAAATTTTTCATGATATGTCATCATAATAATTTCATACCTTTGCCTTTGCTTTGATTTTCTTGTGATCTTCATATGCTTTGTTTTCCCCTGAAAATCATTACTTTTTGAGTCTTCATAACTCCCTTGAATTTGCTTGTTCTTGGATATGCAGGATCATTTTGTTGCAGATCAAATGATTACTAGATAGTGCTTTCAGGCTCTTTGGCTGCAGAATGTCTGATTGATTGCAGAATGTACCTGTAGAGAACATGAAATATGGTTTGAAGCTGGAATGATGAAAGGTTGTATGAAATGAATAATGAAATATGGTAGGATGGAGTATGAATGAAATGAATAATGGAATGAAGTGAAGTATAAATGAATGAAGTGAAATGGAGTATGGATGAATGAATGAAATGAGATGGACCATAAGTGAAATGGATCTGCACTTATGATTTTGTAACAGTTGCTTGCAGAAAAAAAATAAAAAAAATGGAAAAGTTAGAGTGTCAAAAAAATTATGATTTTCACTCTATCTTTTCTGTATAAACATGCCAATCAGTGATTGGTTTTCATGTTTATACTTTCATTTTTTTTTTTTAAATTTTTAAATTTTTTTATTTTCAATATATCTGACTTCAGAAAATTCAATTAAGTTGATTAAGAAGAAAGATTCTTCTTCATTAACTTCACATCACTATTTTCCTGGAACTTCTTGACAAATTCTTCTCTTGAGAGTGGTTTGTGATACAGCTTCAATCTATGACCATTCACAAGAAAAGTAACCTCTTCTTCATCTATTGTCCTGATTTTTACTGCTCCATTGTCAAAAATTCTTATAATTTCATATGGCCCAAGCCAATGTGTTTGAAATTTACCTTGAAAATCCTTGAACTTTGAATCAAACAAGAGAGCCCAGTACCTTCTTTGAACTTCTTCTCCTTAATGTACTTGTCATGCCATCTAGTCCTTTGCTGTTGGACTATACTTTTTTTTTCTAAACTGCATCTTGTCTGATCTCATCCAATTCATTAATTTTCTCCAATCTGTGCTTTTGTGCCTCTGATAGATCAATTCCTAGCTGAACTGCCATTTTGAAAGTTTGAATCTGGAACTCTATGGGAAACAAAACTTGCTTTCCATAAACAAGTTCATAAGGAGTATGGCCTGTTGTGCTTCTCCATGTATTTCTATAGGCCCACAAGGCTTCAGGAAGCCTATCTACCCAATCTCTTCTATGTAAATGAACAATATTTTTTAGGATCCCTTCAATAACCTTATTAGTAGATTCCACTTGACCATTTGCTTGTGGATGATAGGGAGTAGATTTTCTGTGTCTGATTCTGTACCTCTCCATCATTTGTTCCACTAGCCTTGATGTGAATTGAGCTCCTTGATCTGTAACAATTTCCCTTGGGACACCAAAACGAGTAAAAATATCCTCAAAAATAAAATTAACCACAGATGCTTCAGTAGCAAAAAGTAATGGCTTGGCCTCTACCCATTTGGTAACATAATTAGTGCAAACTAATATATATCTCTTTTGTCTTGATGGAGGACTAATAGGTCCTACAAAATCCAAAGCCCATTTTTCAAAAGGTTCAATATGTACCTGAGGCTGCAATGGCATCTCACCTAAAGGAGAAGGTTTCCCTACCCTTTGGCAACTGTCACACCTTTTTACATACTCTTTAACATATTTAAACAAGGATGGCCAATAATATCCTAAATGAAGGACCTTATAAGCTGTCCTCTTATCAGCAAAGTGTCCGCCACAAGGTTCATCATGACATGCTTTGAGAATCTCAGGCATATCATCTTCCCGAACACATCTCCTAATGATAAAATCTGGACCTGTCTTGTACAACTCATTAGCAACCCATGAATATTTGGCATTGTCGTGAATGATTTTTCTTTAATCTCTTGCATTCATTATTGAAGGAAATTTTCCTGAAACTAAATAATTAGCAATGTCAGCAAACCAAGGAGTCTGAGTAGAAATTGCAAAAAGATATTCATCAGGAAATTGATCTTCAACATGAGTGTCATCTTTGATGTTTTGGAGTCTAGATAGGAAATCAGCTACTGTGTTTTGTTTTCCAGGCCTATCTAGAATGGTAATGTTGAATTCTTGTAAAATCAATAACCATCTTATGACTCTACCATTAGTGATTGATTTATTCATTAGATATCTAATTGCAGAATGATCTGTGTGAAAAAAAGTTTCATAGCCTGTTATATAGTGTCGGAATTTGTTTATGGCATGAACAACAGCTAAAAACTCTTTTTCAGTTACAGTATAGTTTAACTCTGCAGGAGTCAAATTTTTACTGGTATAGTAGATGGCATAAGGAATCAGGTCTTTTTGTCCCAATACTGCCCCTAGAGCTGTATCTGAGGCATCTGTTGAAATATGAAAAGGTAACTTCCAGTTAGGTCCCCTTAAAATAGGTGCTTCAGAAATTTTTGTTTTCAGGGTCTCAAAGGCTAACTGGCAATCATAATTCCAATTGAATTCACAGTCTTTGGTAAGTAATTTGAAGAGTGGAGATGCTATCTTAGTGAACTTTTCTATAAATCTTCGATAATACCCTGTAAATCCAAGAAAACTCCTAACATATTTTTGACAACTTGGAATAGATAAGTTAGAGATGACTTCAACTTTTGACTCATCAACTCTAATCCCATCCCCTGAAATGTGATGTCCTAAAACAATTCCTTCAGTGAAAATCATAAAACACTTCTCATGACTAAGTGAAAGATTTGCTTCTTTACATCTTTTTAAGACTTTTTCCAAGTTTGCTAAGGCTTCTTCAAATGTGTTTCCATAAACTGTGAAATCATCCATATATACCTGTACACAATCATGTATTAGATCTGAAAAAATTCCTAATAATGCCCTTTGGAATGTTGCAGGTGCATTGCATAATCCAAATGGAAATACTCGGTAAGCATAGGTACCCCAAGGACAGGTAAATGTGGTTTTGTCTTGGTCCTCAAGTGCTACTTGAATTTGATTATAACCACTAAACCCATCTAGAAATGAGAAGTACTTTTTGCCAACTAATGTATCTAACACTTGATCTATGAAAGGTAAGGGAAAATGGTCTTTAAGAGTAGCTTTGTTTAATTCTCGGTAGTCAATACATACCCTCCATTTACCATTTTTCTTTGGCACAATTACCAAAGGAGAAACCCACTGACTATCTAAAATAGGATAGATAAATTTGACATTCAACAATTTCTACAATTCTTCTTTAACAATCTCCCTAAGATATGGATTCATCCGTCTTTGAGGTTGTCTGATTGGTTTACAATTTTCCTCTATGTAGATGTGACTAGTGAAAGTCTTAGGGCTTATCCCTTTCATATCAGTGTACTTCCATGCATATGCAGAATAATGTCTCTGTAAAATTTTGACTAGCTCTTCTTGTTGAGATTTTTCTAGGTTCTTGTTTATGTTTAAAGTTTTGCCAGGAAATATCTCAATTGTAGAGCTGCCAAATTTATCCATGGAATAGAGAGACATCTACCTTGATGAAAAAAACTCAATGTTGGATTCTTCTTGAAATTGTTCATGTTTATGTTCCAAGGAGGATTCAAAGTTTTCTAAAGTATTCAGAATTTGACTATCTTCACTAATTTCTGAAATTGTGAAGAGAGGTTGTAAGTCTTCTTCATCCTCTATCCATTGAGTATCATCTAAATCTGTAATTGTCCTTGCTCGAGGATACAAAGTGAATTTATTAGTTTAACTACCATCAAAGATGTACATATCACCAGATCTACAACTAATGAAAGCATCAGCTGTAGCTAACCAAGGTCTTCCTAATATAATTGGATGCCCTCCTAGATTATTCTTAGGAGTTAGGATCATGAAATCCACAGGGTACTCCCAAGAATCTAGGGACACTGGAATGTCTTCTATTACCCCATCAGGTTTGATCACAGATCTGTCTGCTAATTGTAATAATGTGGGTGTAAAGAGAAGACTAGGAAGTTTCAGTTTATCCATGATTTGTCTACTCATGATATTGATTTATGCTCCTAAATCAATGAGTGTGTTTTGGATCTCAATTCCATTGATGTGAATTTTAACAACTGTATTTCCTGGGTCTAGATACTTTGGAATAACAATCTTACCCATCATGATATCTGCTATTTTTCCTGCCAGTTGAATTTTCTTTGTCTCTCTTATTCTTCTTCTTGTTTTCTTCATGCTCAACTCCTTTATTGTCTTTGCTAAAATGGGAATTTCCTTGATAGCTTGTAATAATGGAATCTTAATACAGACATTTATTAGCTCATCTAGGAAATCATAATTAGGCACCATAATTTGTTTTTCTACACCTCTATCAATTTCTAATCTTTCTGGAAAGGGAGGTGTAGGAGTGGATGTTGATGGCTGCTCTAATGCAGGAGTTGAAATTATTGGTTCTTTTTGTTTTGATTTTTCAATGTTTGGGTCCTGAAAAGATGTGTATTCTTCAAGAATTTTATTTTCCTGTAGAGAGTCTTCCTCGGAGTTGTCTTGTTCTTGTATAATCACAGAAGGTTTCCTCTTTTCAAATATTCTTCCAGACCTAAGTTGAACATCACTAAGGTCTAGAGGAGTAATTAAATAGGTTGGAAATTGTTGGCCTTCTATCATGTATGTATTTTGAGGATTCTTATTGTTGGGGTTTGGTATGGGTTGAGTAGGCAATTGATTTGATTTCTGAGGAAATGGTAATGGACGTGGTTGATTTTGATGTTGTGGATTTTTAGGATTATGTTGAGGATTTTGTTGAGGATTTTGAGGAGAAAAATGTGGGTATGGTGGATAGGATGGTGGATATTGATAGTACTGGGAGTATCTTCCATAGGGATTTTGTGCTCCTTGTGCCCAAGCTTGAGATTGATTTTTAAATTGGGGCCAAGGTTGCTGCCAAGAATTCCAATTTAGTGGAGGTTGATTATACAATTGATCATGGAATCATTATGTTTGAGGTCCTTGCCAAGGCCTTCTAGAGACAAAATTGAGAGATTCTGTGGAATTTGTAGGAGTTTCCTCGAAAGACGACGAAGACCAGGAAGCAAGGACAACTCTGGTCTCATGTTTTTCCGAACAAATGACACAGTCTCTACAACCACAGTCTCTACAAATTTTGGCAATCCAAAGGACACTTTCTCAAGGTATGCTTCTTTCTACATTTGGGACAAAAGATTGCTAAAGCATCAGATTCATCTTTCTGCTTATTTTGTAACTTAAGGGTGTCTATTTGTTCACTAAGACTCCCTAAGATGTCAGATTTGAAATCATCAAGCATATGTCCTATTTCTACCCTACTTACTGTCTCAGAAGCAGACTTACTTGCCCTTACAAGAGTAGGGTCTCTTGGGCCTTTTACAGTTTTGGATTTCCCTCTTGAAAGGTTAATACATAAGTCAGATATTTCAGGTAATGTGAGCTGAGATATATCCCATTTTCCCATCATGTTAAGGATATCGAACCATTCATCCCTAATTTTCTTTAGCAAGAGAGCTTTTAAAGTGTCTTGATCTAAGTTCTCCATTTTTTCTCTTTTGATATTGTAATGAAATCTCTCCAGCAAATCTTCCAAATTTTCATCTTCTTTTTGTAACATCTTAAACACTTCCTCCTTATGATTGATTGGCATACAATAATCCAAATACCTCTCTAGGAATGCTTGTTTCATGTTTTCCCATGTCCTAATAGAACTGTTGATCAAACTCATAAACCACTTCAATGCTGCTACTTTCAATGTTGAAGGGAATAGTTTAAGTTTTTGAGCATCTTGTAAGTAGTCATAAGTTCTACATATGACTTCAAATTCAAATAAGAAGGTTTCAAGATCTTCAGTTTTAAGTCCATAGAAGTTTGGAAGGATAGAGGGTGAAATATTTTTCATAGTTGTATTGGTTTCTTCATCTACTATAGGAAACCAAAAGGAGCTTCCCATGTCTCTTCTACCTCTTCCTCTGCCTCCTTCACCTTCTGCACCTCTACCTCCTTCTCCTCTACCTCTACCTCTACCCCCTCCAAATAATGTGTGTTCTCCATTAAAGACTCCTCCCTCTCTTCTCTCGCCATAGTTGACTCTTTCCTGAAAGCAAGGTCTTTCTAATGGAATATCTAATCTTAAGTCTTCTAGAAGTCTAGGATCTATAAAGGATGGAATGTGGGTATGAGTTAGAGGTGTGCTGGCTCTAGATCTTGATGAAACAAGTGGTGTTCTAGGAATCAAACTTCTTCTTCTACTTCTTATGAATCTACCCCTTGAGTCTCTCTCTCTACGCATATCATTATTTTTTGGAGTTAAGAAACAAGGCTACCTAGTTACACCTCCCGACAACGGCGCCAAAATGTTTGTGCTCAACCTAGTGTTCCTAAATTGAGTTCATTAATTGTCAACCAGGGTTGGTAAACTGCTGAAGTGTGGTGCACTATATGTGACTAGGTATTTGTTTCTCACTACGTTGTGTTTAGTGTTTTCTAAGGCTTTTTATTTGGTTGTTATGCTTTTGAAAACGGGAAAGAACTAAATGCTGGTGAGAAGAAGCTACTGGTTAAAAACAGAGTGAAGCATAAATTATGGATGGCAAATGAAAAATGAAAATACTGAAACAGAACAAAGCCTAAACTATGGCTAGCAAACAACAAATGCAAAGCTTGATAATGACTTCAAGGAAATAAATCACAACATGAGCTCAAAAATTATCCAATTCTACTCATTAAAGATGTGTTGGAAGAATTGTGAGAAAATGGACAAGTTAAGGTAAATGTTCTCTCAATTCAAACAATCAAACAATCAACTTACAATGTTACAACATGTCATCCATGGTTAAAGGTTTATTGGAACATATTTGGAAAAGAACATTTGTAGCATAATAAGATTTCTACTCTAAACTAGCTTCTAATTCTATTCTACAACTCAATCTAGCACCACTAGGCCTCACTCAAAAGTTATTGCTTTCTTTTTAAAATAGTCTTTGAGAAAATGCTTATTTGTGAAATGGTAAAAAGGTTGCAAAATACTCCAGGTCTTAGACTGATACTAACTTCTGTCCAAATGATTATGTATTAATATGAGGTTGGAATAAAAGAAGTTTTGTAAATAATGAAGACCGTGGTATTTAAATTTAACAACTAATACAATTTAAAAATGCAATGGATAACAACTAAACTGGAGTGTTAATACAGTGAGCTAAGACTAAACTAGAGTGCTACTAGTCTACTTGAAGTATAGTGAACAGATTTAAACTAAAATTCCATTATCAAACTTGAAATGAAATGACAGAGCTGAACTAAATGCATTCTACCTTCGGAGTGTTGTAACTAAATTAACATGCACTTAATCTATGGAATTCTACAGTCCATCTCGTTCAATATGAATGATATTTTGGAAGATTTTGTAAAAAAAGTATGGCTATATTATTCAATGCAATTGAACATAAACATAAGATTGAAAGAAAATACAACTAAAATCTAAGACACCATAGCTGTTTCTTATTCGTTGTTAATGATATTTTGGAAGAGTTTGTAAGAGTAAGATCGGCTGCGACACTTAGTGTAAACAAGCAACTAAAACCTACAATACCACAGTTATGCCTTATTCATCATGATGATATTTTGGAAGAGTTTATTAGAGTAAGTCTAAATGTGATAATTAATGAAAGGAAATGCAACCAAAAACCTACAATACCACATCTATTCCTTATTCATCGTAATGATATTTTGGAAGAGTTTATTAGAGTAAGTCTAGCTGTGATAATTAATGTAAACAAGTATGAACATAAACTTCAGAAACTTGCCTAAACTGGAAATGAAAACGAGACTAAAATACTTATCTAAACTTTATAAACAAGGCTGCTCAGGAGGCAGGGGCCCTCTACCACCAGAGTAGCACGAAATCTACTTCAAGATTGACTCAACGCTTTCAAGGAAATGATACTTCTTGCATTAAAAGAGAAATTTCTTGAAAACAGAGTGTTTTCGTACTTCAGAAATCTAGCATTAAAAAACCAAATCTAACCTTGTCCCTCGGTTTCCCGAGCATATTTATAACAAAATTACATAACCGTATCTGAGATAACATAGGAATAATTTTCTTTCCTAATTAGAATCGAAATAGAACTCTGAAGGTGTTCTCGTAATATGATTACGGACATCTGGACTGTCCTTATCCTGTTAGGAGTCTACCTCCTAATTTGAGTTCCCACGTGCATAACCGCCTACAGAATTCTGTTCAAGCTTCGTGGAGAGCAAAAAATGATGAGGGCATGATGTGGAATACACCCATATGTGTTTTTCTCCAAGATGAAACCTGGAACCTACGTAGACACAAAGACAACTGCAGAATCGGCCACTAGCTATAGAATGTCTGCATTCTGTAGCTAGATCTAGTTCAAACAGTACTACAATGATAAAATCATAAAAACATAGCAAGTTAGTCATGATATTCATTCTTAAAGCAATTTTAACTAATTTCATTGATCATTTGAGCCTGTGATTAGTAATGGACAAAAGAAATGGAGTGGAATGTGGTGGAAGAAAGAACAGTGTTGGAGCTCAACAATAAGTGTTTCTCTTCTGAGGTCTATTTTAAGAATACTTAATTTCTTTTAAACCACTACTGAAATCACTTTTCTTCATTCCATAATTCACACTGTTATAAAGATCTAGTAAATATAGTTAGCTTGCCTTGCAATTTCCCTGGAAAAATTGATGCAACCACCTAGCCTGTTGTGACTCCATAACCCAATGGAAATAGTTTAAAGAGATCCCTAATCCAACCAAACCTATCAATCAAAAACAAATTTCACAATTAGTTTAACTAGCCTAATATAAGAAAACATTAAAAAAAAGCTAAATCTTATAGAGAGATCCCTCTCTGAGTTTAGGAGGGTTAGATCCTAGGCTCCAAAGTGGTTTGATGTTGTCATTTTATGATTATTCTTTCCAATCTTAAAATTATAGAATGATAATAGTTCCCTTGGGGATAATTCACAACTTTTCAAATATGAAGTTTGATGGTGAGGGTGGAACACCATTCTCGAGAACACCGCCTTCTTTATTTACATTTGCACTCATCATGAAATTCACTGTGAGGATACTACTTACAGGTTGTTCGTCCTTATGTTTGAAGCACACATAAAATAATGGTGTTACACATTTCCAACCACTTCTATTCACTCTTTAAAATATCTTGTCAAGGAGATTTACCATGCCTTTGACATGTATGATTATTAATATATTTATAAGAGAATCATGCATCTCACAAAAACACATGTTGAATCTATTGAATATTTTTACGATCGTTTTATTCATTTTTGTTATGATTTTTTTGAGGATGAAATTGATTGGAATTTTATGAAAGATAAGTTCCAATTTATTGTTCATATTTTGATGAATCCTTCAAAATTATCCCAACATATAATGGTTATGGAGTTCTTAAATCTATGACGAAGGAAGTTGTTGTTCCAAGTGACCCTTTGTCTTATTCTCATCAAATAGATCCATCTAGGCATTTTGAGGTCGGAGAAATTGAGATTCCATCTATTAATCTACCACTATCTTCTACCACCTCACATATTCAGAATTTAAATGCAAGTTTGGACAACAGATCAAATTTTTCTAGTGATGTTCTTTCTCGTCTCTCTCCATATATTGGTTCTTTTAGTCCTCCTAATTTTGAGTTATTTTATCTTCCTTCTTTAATCGTTACTTTTGGTTCTCATGAGGATCAAATTTAGGATGTAGTTAGTTTTAATATAGAATATGGTGTTATAATTCATAATGACAATCTATGGGATTCATTTTTTGAAGAATAATCTATGATTAAACTCAATGTTTCTTCTTTCTCGCCTCTCCTTCATTATCCTGACATATTCCACAATTTCGTCATACTTATTGTATCTTTCGAAGAATCAGTTTCTGACAATGTTAATCCTGATTATTCTTAGGACCCTTGGAGTGTCAGTTGTACATTTGAATAGGGTGAGGAAAAATATTCTCTTTGCGATCTCTCTCATCTATCATCTGATCATTTTGAAGAAACTGAGGGTGAAATTTTTGGTTTTGAATTCTTCCCTCTCTATGATTCGTCAGATCATGAGGATTCCTTTCTCTGTGATGATGGAATTTATAATCATGCTTTAATGTTTTATTCATTGACGCATCTATGCATAAATATGTATCTTCCATTGTCGATTATTCTAAGCCACTCATTTTTTATGATCTATCTTTTGATGTCTTGGAACTACCACAAGTTATCGAGGAACTTCAGCCCACGCTGATGGGTATGTCAGGTTCTCCCAGTCTTGATTATAGTCCTAAGCATGATTAGTATAGTACTTTATCTCTTAAGAATTCTAACCACACGATCGCACATGTTGGAAACCAACCTGCTTCATAATTTTCACATCCTCCACTTGTTTTACATGATCTTATCACTCAATCATTGGAGTAATCATACCTGGAAAGCCCATATGAAAAACATTGGTTTTTTAATTTTCTTTATGCTTGCCAAGTTTGAAAGTTAGGATGGGAGGAATGGAAGAGAACGATAGTAATAGTGAAACCCTAATAGTGAAAGCTACCGGTCCATCGATGACGGCGTGGAGGTGTCTGCAAGGCTGAGGTTGTACTTGGTAGCTAGGGCCACTTATGGTATACAAGTGGCAACACCAAGCTGCAGGTTCAAGACGCCTTAGACACCGTACCTTTGCAAATGGAGGGGAAGAGGTATTACAATTTTAATATGCTTAACACATCCAATTTTTTTTTATTTAGTATTTTCTTCAAGGGTTGTAGGCTAGCAGTTTAGAATAGCAGGTGCATGTGCCTGGCATGAAGGATATCAGGAAAACCAATCTAGTTGTTGTCGACAAAGAGGATACCAAGAAACTATGGTCAGAAGATCAAAAAAGGTGGAGGTGGATCCCGAGCCAAGGGATATGATAACCATGTGGGGTTTGGAAGTCACATACCAAAATTCGAAGCAGTTCATTGGTCCAGCTAGAATGCATGCTTGGATAGTTGGAGGCCCGAGAGAGGACAGGAAGCAGGGAGGGGATCCATTTTCCTTAGAGGAAACCCTAAACAACATGGAGAAAGGGACCTTGCTACCGATAGAGAACCTAGTGGGAAGATAGAAGACTACCAATTTCTCTGGTGCAGAAGCGAGGCTTCAACCGGTAAGTGGTAAATTTCATGATTTTCCATGCTTTATTTACTTGACAGGGGGCCTTGAGGAAATTGTAGCAAGCTATGGATATCTGAAGAAACATGGTTTGAAATATTGTTTGGGAGGGGAGTTATCCTCCTTGACTGTGATCAAGGGCAGGGTGGTGGAGGGTTTGGTGACGCGTAGATCCCTGAGGAATCCGGGTGAGGGTGAAAATAGGCTACAAGGTTTTATGAGGGAGGAAGGCTTGGGGAACATTGCCGATGCCATTGCAAGAGACAGGAGGGTTTTGGATGATACACAGAGTCGGGAAGAAGGGACTATAGAAGAAGGGAGATCGTTGGTGCTCCACCACAATCAGGAATTTCAAAAAGGATACCGGTCTCTCTCCGGGGAGGCTTTAAAGGGGTTTGTATCAAATCAGGGCCATCAACTAGAAGGGGAAACTAGAGATCCCAGAAGTCGGGAAGAGGGGTTTAGGGTAAATACAAATGAAACAGTGCAAGTCCTCAAATAGTGAGGTCACCTAGAACAGAGAGATGAAGAGGGCTCAGATACCTCAAGGGGCACAAGGAAGAAAGAAAAAGTTGTGAGGAGAAAGGAGAAGATCCCTAGCCTAGTCTTGGTCATCGACATATCGGTCGACGAAGTGATGGAAACAACTGAACTCACTTTGGTTGGAAGAGACAAAGGGAAGAAGTTATAAGCAAATCATATCAAAGAATGGGCATCTAAGACGTGGAAAGATGCTCCTGGCCAGCAATTTGAGATGGTAAACCTAACCAATGGATGGTTTATGATGAAGTTTTAGAGTAAGGAATCAGTCCAATGGGTGTTGGAGAGGAATTGGGGTTTTGGCCGAGCTCCAATTTTGTTCAAATGATGGCATCCCCTTTTCAATGCACAAAGAGAGAAGGTGGAAAACCTTCCAATTTGGGTTTAGATCCCAGGCCTCCTACACCCACTCTAGTCTGAAAATGTATCCAGAGAGATAGGGAATGAACTCAAACAATTTATGGAAGCTGATATGTCTTACAAACATACAAGGGAACAAAGAATCACAAGAATTTTAGTGCACCTAAACCCCATAGAAGGGTTATATAAGGTGATCTTGCTGCATTATAGAGACTATTCTTTTATCCAAGCTCTCAACTACGAACAAATACCCTTTCACTAACATAGATGCCATCAGTATGGACATCTGGAAAAGGATTTCCCTCTGAGCATAAGGAGGAGGAGGAAACACAGGAAGGGGAAGAACATGTTTTGAGAAGGAGGAAATGATATTTGTGGAAAGTCCCAATTCGGAGTTATAAAAGGCTCAAAATAATGGGGATCGTATTCCAAGGGAAAAGGAGGGGAATATGGACATGCTGATGGAAGATATGGATGCCTAGGTACAGGAGATGGAAGAGGAGCCACACCATGCTACAACTCTTGAGGCAACTGTGGCCATGAAAATACCAATGAATGAGGATAATGTCCTCAATACCCCTCCCTCACTTTCTATTTTTATTTCGGATTTGTTGTCTCTACTTTCGGGGCCTTGTCCTTCGAGACCTTCTCAAAATTATTTTTCTCATTTTCATGTAAAATCAATAAACAAGTCTTTGGAAAACATAATTACATATATCCTAGAACTTCACTTGGAAAAACATCCCTCTCCCTTATCAGGGTTTCCTGATTCCATAAAACATGAAGGGGAGAGAAGCCCTTACAATCTGAGACCCTGAGAAAAGAAGGAAAACCTACTGGAAGTGGTAGGGGGTTCGGGGAACCTCTTGGAACCCTCCATGGGTCAAAAGCAGAGGGGTAGGAAGTCAAACCTCTCCAAAGCTCAGATTTGAACCAAATTAGACATTGTAGATGGGAAATAAATGTCCTTAATAGGGGTACTTAGAGTGGTGCACACCCCAGGCACGATGCAAAAATGATTATTTTGTCCCTAAACTACAGATGGCTGGCTAGTAGCCCCAAAAAAATAACTCTCAAGGCCTTAATTTATAAATATGGGCCGAATATTTTAATAATACTCCAGGAAACTTTAGGAGCTGGTGAAGATGTCAAACAAACACTTTCTTAGATATTCCTAGGCTGGTCCTTTCAGTGTCTAGATGCCAAAGGAAGGTCTGGGGGTCTTGCCCTAGGTTTCAAAGAAGGAAAATTTAAATTGATAAGCTCTTGGGGATTGGAATAGGCCCCAGATCTTGAAGCCTATTCCACATAGATATACACTAATATCCTCCTTTTGAACATATAAAGGACATGTCAGGACCGAATGGTCTTTTGGAATGAGCTATGGGAAAAATACTTCATGGAAAACACAAACCTCATTATAGGAGGGGACCTCAATATCTCCATCGGTTAGGCAGAAACTTGGGGATTGACTGCTCATTTTGACCCTTTGTTAGACTAATTCTCATCCAAAATTAAAGATGGTAAGTTTATCGACATAAACCTTCTCAAGATGAGACCAAATTGGCAGAACAGGAGAATTGGTGAAGCTATAATTGCAAAGAGACTGGCTAGATTCCTGATCAAAGAGGAACTTGTGGATAGAATCCCTATTCTTAGGAAATGGATTGGAGAAGGGGGGGAATGGATCATCATCCTATTCTCCTAGAACTCAAAGGATCCAATATCAAACCAGGAACACCCTTTAATTTAATCTTGATTGGCTCAAGGAGGAATCCTACAACTCCCTCTTCAAGGACACATGGAGATCAATAGGAGAAGCAAAGGGTTCAAAAAAAGGATCCCACCTCTGGGAAAACCTTAAGTGAATGAAGAAAGCCACCATTGAATGGAAAAAAAGAGGAAAGAAAAAGAGGAGGAGCGGATAAAATGGTTAGGAGAGGAGCTCGCCAGATTGGAGATCCCAGAGGAAGATGGGTACAAAACACTAGAAAAAGGGGAAAAAATAAAAACCTTGGAGGTGGAAAGAAAGAAAATTTTCCTGGAAAGGGAAGAAAAGTGGAGGCTAAAGAGCAGTGAAATTTGGTTGTCAGTAGGTGATGAAAACTCTAAGTTTTTTCACAATTATGCTAAAGGGAGGAAGAATACAAATACTATTTGGGGGATGAGGACGGAGGATGATAGGACTGCAAAATCCTTTGTGGACTTAGCATCCATGGCAAAGGACTTCAAAAACCTATTTAAAGTCCCCAAGGAAGTCACTATATCTGAAGTAGTGCATGTGGCACACATTTTCCCTAGATATGTTGAGGAAGAGGAAAATGAGATGCTGTCTATCCCGGTGATAAAGGAGGAAGTGGAAGGAGTCCTTAAATAAATGTAAACGGATAAGAGCCCAAGACCGGATGGGTGGAAATTTTAATTTTATCAACATTTTTTTGAATATGTGGGGGAGGAGCTAACAACATTTGTGGAAGAATCAAGGATAAAAGGTGCTATTTTTGAACCCTTGAACTCGACTTTCCTAACCCTTATTCCTAAGTTGGAAGAGCTTGTTTATTTTGATGATTTCAGACCTATTTCACTCTGTAACTACATCTACAAAATTATAGAAAAGGTTATAATAGTCAGGCTAAAGATGATCCTGTCCATGAACATCTTGAGAGAACAATTTGGGTTCTTGGAGGGAAGGCTGATCCGTGAAGCAATTTAAGTTGCCCAAGAATCTATGCACAACATCAAAAGAAACATGAGAAAGGGGATGATCATAAAAATCGATTTATCAAAAGCATATGATAAGATAAGATGGATATACATAAGGTTGTTGTTCACTCATATGGGTTTCAATATTTATTTCATCAACTGGGTGATGGGATGCATCCCAAATATTAGTTTTGTAGTACTGATCAATGGGGCGGCTTCTCCTTTTTTCAAGAGCCAAAGATGGCTGAGACAGGGGTTCCCTCTTTCACCTCTGTTATTTATTTTGGCAGTAGAAGGCTTAAGCCGGATGTTGGTGGAAGCCAAAAGAAAGGGGGACATTAAAGGAATTGAAGTAGCGATAAATCTCCACATCACACATCTATTGTTTGTTGATGATATTATCCTCTTCAGTAATGGTAGTAGAAGGGAAATCAAACATAAAAAATATTCTATTCTATTGGAAGGCATCTAGGGAGAGGATTCCAGGAGGATTCCAGGGGAGTTACCTTTTGAGATTAAGATGATGGATGAAAGCTTCAAATATCTTGGTTTCTACCTCAAACTTGTCTCCTACAAATATATAGACTGTATGTGGATGGTGAAAATAATTGAAAAAAATTAAAACATTGGAGTTATAAATGACTATTGAGAGAAGGTAGGATGGTGTTAATCAAGTCAATTCTAATGGCCATCCCGGTTTACTGGGTTGCACTCTCTTGGATTCCAAAAGGAATTATGGAGAGGATCATAAAAATCTGTAGCAAATTTTTGTGGGCGGGTTCAAAGGAGGAAGCAATGCTCCCATAGGTGGCATTGGACAAGATAGCCAGACCAATAGACTGGAGTGCCTAGGGCATAAAAGAGCTTCCCTTTTTCCTGTCATCCCTAGTAGTAAAAATGGTTTGGATAATTCTCTCTAAGTATTCTCTCTGGACTATGGTTATGAAAATAAAATACATCCATCCAATGCCTTTGATTGAATGGTTGCAGACACCCGGAAAAAATCTCTTCTGGGCATCGGTGGTGTGGAAAGCCATCCTAGGGTCGCTAAAAATCATTGAGGAAGGACTAGTCTAGATGAAATGGAATGGTGAACAGGTTAGGATTAGATTGGACCCCTGGGTTGGATGCAATGAAGGCTTCTCCTTTCCAGAAGAATTAAGAACTCACCTATCCTCCAAAGGGTTTTATTTCTTAAGCCAAATTGAGAAAGTGGGTTTCTCCTTGATATGGAAGCAAACATGGATGTCGGGTGTAGACATGCAGTTAGATCCATAATGGAATGAGGCTTGGAATCACTATAAAAAGGAACTTGTGTGGTCAAATGTACACCTTAGAGACCAGACAAATGAATTGTAGTGGGTTCATGCCCCTTCCGGAAATATTCACCAAAGTTCGGATACTCTTTCATTATGTCTAAGAAGTGGTGGGAGGCACCAGAATGGTGGGAAAAATCGCTCTGGAAATTGAAATTCCCAACAAAAACTAGGCAATTCTTCTGGTGTATTTTGAGAAACAAAGTCCCAACATGGGACAATATCCAAAAAATAAAGAAGGAAGGGCCATGCTAGTGTTCTCTAAGCAAATAGGATGTTGAATCAGTCTCACACCTTGTCATCTATTGCTCTTTCAACAAGTTAGTTTGGGTAGAATATCTAAAATTGATTGGAAATTCTCAGAGCTGGAGTGGGGTAAATGAAAAGGAAGTGTGGCAAGACTGGTGGAATGGTAGTCAGGAGGAAAACTGGAAAGCGATCCCACTCCTAATCTCTTGGGGGATCTGGTTAGCTATGAACATCAATATTTTCAGAGATCAGGAGATTCCATATCATCTTGTAGCAACAGAATGTGCAACTATATATGATTTAATGCCTGTCCAATAGCCAAAATCAAGCCCCAAGGTGATCATTCCCGAACAGATAAGGGGTGAAATCCGTTGGAAATATTTCGATGGAGCATCTAGTCCTTAAAACACCTGCGGGGCAGGTATAGTGATTCATTTAAGCTCATGAAAAATATTGGAAGCCTCAGTAGGCCTAGGTCGTGGTACAAATAATTATGCATAACTCAAATCTCTTCACTATATTTTATGCTGGCTTATTCACCTGGGACATCTCTCTGTCCAGATTTTCGGAGACTCACAGAACATCATAAAATGGTTCAACAAGGAATTCATTTTTTAAAACTATTTATTAAGACCTATTCTTGAGGAACTATGAATGCTGAAAGAACATTTTACTTACACAAATCTGTGTCATATTTACAGGGAACGTAATGCTGCAACATACCTCCTTTATAAGGAGGGTATACAGGAGGATTTGGGTAGCTGAAAAATTTGAGAAATAGATCCTAAAGGATCAGTGAAGCTGGACTGTCCTCCTCCTTCCTAAAATATTTTCCATGTTTTGATATATCATGTCTATTTTTATATTACATGTATTTTGAAGTTTACTTATCAAAAGGACTTGTATCAATATTTTTTTGAAACATATTTCTGCAAACATATATATGGGTTTTTGAACTCTGGATTTTTAGATAAGACCATACCTCTCTGTAATATTCCCATTTTAGAACATAGCTAAATGGAATATTAATTTTTTTTTTCATCACCTAGCAACTAAATAAATGGGTAAGGAAGCCCATGCTTAGTAAAATAGGAATAAAATCCCTCAAATGTGAATAGGTATAGTCATAGAGCTGGATTTCACACCCCTATGTGTGAAAAGGGACATTTGCATCAAGAAAAGGTCAAGCTTGACCAAGTCAACAACGCTGGGAGAGGAGGAGGAAAACACTTTGATAGACATCGCAGTGTGAATGGGAAGATGGTTATTTGGTGGAGGAAACCCTAAAGAGTGGGACCCATGCAGAGAGGGCTTTCACTTGTTTAAAAGGAAGGCAAGGCAGCCATTGTTTCTCATGTCATGTATTATTGATTTTATGGTCTATTCAGACTTTGTGCAATCTCCGACTGTTTAGCTGAGTTGCAGTGCTGCTTAGCACAAGGATATCCTTCTTAGGAATCCTTCTCCTTCCAAGAGAGGCCTCTTGAAGGATCATGTACTTCATTCTCCACATTCAGGCTCAAGGCCAAGCCACCTCCTCCAGCTACAACGTTATTTCTGCTCAAGTATAACGTTGTGTTGTAGGGTGTTGCAGTGGAGGACCTCAACATCATTTCCGGAGCTGATTTTCAGAGGAGGGAGTCTCCATTCCTTTGGGAAGCTATTGAGGAAGGTTTCAGAGCTTATTTCAGATCTTGGCATTGGGCCAACTCATTCCCTTTCCCCTACAACTTAGTTTTCTTTAGTGACTACGTTATTTCCAGTGACTATTTGCTGTGGGGCTTTGCAGATATGTTTGGAGGGTGAGATCTTCAGTGATAGGATCAACCTTTCACTAGAGAGATCCATTGGAGGATGTATTGACATCAGATGCAGCATCTTCAGCCTTCTCCACTCATTTCCAGTTCTTGAGTTACTGCTGCTACCTAACAACTCTGACATTTTGCAGATTTTGTATATTGCAGCCAATCCTTCCAGGATTGACTTGAGGTAGCCTTTGGGAGTTGAGATCTTCACTCCCAATATTGTATGGGCCATATATTTGTATATCTATTTATTTGACATATGTTAGCATGCAGTTGTTCTTATAAAACTGCGCAGTCATAGCTTGGGCACATATGTGTAGCAGTGTTTTATCATGATTTATTTACTTGTCTCTTGAGGCTTAGAATTGCCTATCTTGAATAACATTTTCCTCAAGATCTTGTATTCATTTGTTGCTGCTATTACTTAATAACATGGATATGGATCTTTCTCACATTTCTATGAGTTGAGTTTCACTGCTACTCCATTGTTGTTTTTGCATATTGCTGGGTCTCTAATCTAGGAATATTATAAGATATTTCTAACATTGTAGATTTTCCCATTTTGGGATATTATAGTGGTATCAAAGCTTCAATCTTGGCTCAGCCTGTGGATCTCAGCCATGATGCTATCAAGAAAAGAGAAGGTGAAGACTCCATTATGTGGAGAGAAAAGGGAAGATAAGCTTACAAAGCTTCTTCCAAGATCTGTATAGAGCATTCATGAAGATTTCAAGAAGATACAGAGGGAGATATGTACAGGATCTCCAAGAGGGTTTAAAACTGAGTCAAACTCTAGATTCTCTTATGGGGAGTGTAAGCATGCAGCCACACCCTATTATGTACAACACAGTCTCATGTCCAGTTTTTCCATGAGAGAGAGGGAGGAAGAAGGAATGCCTAAGAGGGGGACCCTTAGTGGTTTCTTGCATGAATATGAATCTCAAACTTAGAAGTTTAGAGATCATATCACTTCCCTGGAGTTTTGCAAGGTCAAGGTGAGGAGGAGCAAGCAACATAATATGGATATATTTCTTCTATCTATCTTTTATGGTTCCCCTACATGTTTAGCCAGGGCTTGGGTGGAAGAGCTAGACACCTTTCTGCAGCAGCATCAGATTTCCTAAGATGAAGCCATCAGAGTAGCAGCGCTGCACTTTGGAGGTAAGGTCTATGCATGGTGGTTATTTGAGTCCTTTAATTTAAAGAAAGCAAATACTTCTTCCTATGCAAGGTTCATTAAAATTTTGATGGAGAGATTTGGTAGGGAGAATTCTGAAACACATGTGGAGGAAACAAACACATCTAAACAAACAAAACCCTTGCATGTGATGGAGGAGACCATAGACTTAAAATCACTCTAGAGAACCATAAATGAGGCTGATATCTTGCATTATACTTTGTTTGAGGCAAGAAGAGGCAAAGAGATCCCTTTTCCAAAAGAGGATCCAATCATTGGAGGGTTGCTCACTCATGTTGAGAAGGCTAAGGGCAACAACGCTGTAATTTCTAAAGTTGATCTAGCACCTCATGTAGAGGAAGGAGGAGCTCTTGCTCCCACTAGAGGGATTCTTGCATCTTTGCAAGGAAGTCCCCAAGATCTCATGTGTGGAGATCAAGGCACAACTCATGCTTTACATGTGCCATTGATGATGAGGTGTGGAACTATGGAGATACAAGGAGGAGATAGGGAGGATGATCAACATCATGTGATGAGGAGCACACATCCCTATATAATTCATGAGGTTGATACACCTAAGAGGGAGGTTAGATTGCACAGTGAGAGCAGGGACAAGTATGTCCATTCAGATGTACAATCCACTCTTGACATTGATGTCTCACTACATGGAGGCATTCCACCTAGGAGGCCAACATATCTATCATTGATGGAAGAAATATTGTCTTTGGAATCACCGCTCTTGGATTTTGGAGAGGTGAAGAGTTTGGAGGATAACTTTGGCATAGGGGATGTCAAAGTGGTAGGCAGCAACATGAGGAGAGCTTCACATGCCAGATCACCAGCGCTGTCTCTTAGGAGGATTGATCCTTACTGGAGATCTCAGCTCTTAGTAGATTACTCCAAGGATCTTGGTGCATGCATGATTATCGATGACCCAGATAGAGATGATGAGTATATAGTGGATGATATGGTCATCTATTCACATGGTAGAGTCTTCTTGACTAGAGCTTCTAGTCTCAAGGAGAAGCTGCTACATGCAGCACATGAGGACTTCTCTTCTATGTACTTCGATGCATATTTCCATTTGATGGAGGAGTTCACTTGGGAGGGCATCCAACATGACATATATCAGCATATGGAGAGATGCATAGCCCGGATGGTAACGAAGAGGAGGTCACAGCCACTTCCCTACTCTTTGGAAGTGGGGGGAAATTTCTAGTTGAGCCATTTTAGCTCAAGATATCAAGTGCATGATGGAGGAGGTATCATTTCATATTTTTTATTGCACTTATTTTTCTTATTTGAGCAGCATGATGTATCAAGAAGTATTATCCCTTCTTGCATATTGTATGAAGATGTACTTGAAGCTACTTGTAGCATTGATTTTGGCTATCCTTTTGGTGGTTTGTGGGGGAAGCCACATGTTTCTTGGTGTACACCATTGACACCATATTGTAACTTCATGTTTCCATATTATGAGATGACTATGGTAGCAAACAAGTGGCTGGTAAAGAACTTGTTATTTCTCATTTTGATGCAGGCAAAGGATGCACTGCGCTTGTTCCATGAGAGGAACTATGATTCAATCTCCGGTTGTCATTTGGCAACTTGTTTTCATTGTACTTTTCTTCCATACATTGTTGACATGCTTATGTTCAGGGGGAGCTTTGTTTGGAGAGTGGGATTGAGATTGAGAATGCCCATTAGGAGCATGATCCTCCCCACTTTACATGTTGTACATTTCAGGAGGAACCATGGGCAAACCATGATTGCCACATTACAATTTTGTGGGGGGAACCACTTGAAGAACTTGAGGAGGCACTTCATAGATTATATGAAGATGGAGGAGTTAGCACAACCAACTCTTTTCCCTTTGAGGATGAGGGGAGACTCATCTATGAGCCACTCCATGTATATGAGCAAAACATATGGTAAGAGTATTGTTGATTTGCATAGTAATTTGTCTATATGTATGCATCTCTTAACCATATATGTGCAGGGATTTTCTCAAAGGAGGAATATTCTTCCTTTTAGATTTTGTGGTCTACATAAGGCCATTATGGATGATCACTCCCTAAGAGGATATGGGAAGGAGATTTATTATGGAGAACAAACTCACATTGCACATTACATCATTCACTTTCTCCAGACTTGTGAGGAGATTGGGGCAATAAGAAAATGGTGGGGAGGCCACCCATCATTTCATTTTCTATGGCAGTTGAGAGTCAAACTGCATTGGCTACATTTGAGGGACCATTGTCCTTCTCCCTTAATTCACATGTCAGCCAGTGTTTGGTCAATTTAGTGTGTCCTAAATTGCTACATTAATTTTTCAATCCGGGATTCGTAAGCTGATGAAGTGTGGCGCACCATATGTGCAAGATAACCTATCTCTTTATTTTTGTCGTTTTTGTGTTTTTTATTTATTTATCTTGGTTGGTTTCCTAATGTGAGATGGAAATTCTAAAAGACAAGTATGGTTATGATTGTTCAAGGCAATGATGTCCTTTATAATGATTTCCCAAACTTCAAACTTCAAAAGGATTTTGAAACATACAATGACAAAATTAATTCCTAAAAGAAAATGAAAATGTGCCACTATACTAGTTAAACAAACAGTGAACTATTGATCATGAAACCCATTATCCTTGCTGCTGTCTAAACACAAAAGAAACTGTACTCAAAGAAATCCAAAGATTGCAAGCAAAGTAAAGCTAAAATCAAATTACATCAACTCATATTCTGACCCCTCACCATTAGTCTCGCTATGGCTTTCGAAGGTAATCATAAACAACTTGAGTAATCTGATATCTAATTTGCAGAAAAATAAACTAATACCAAATTACACACTCATACTTCAATCCCTCACCATTAGTCTCGCTATGGCTTTCAGAGGTAACTAATAATGACATGAGAAATTTAATATCTAACTTACAGAAACATAAACTAATATCAAACTACACACTCATACTTCAATCCCTCACCATTAGTATCGCTATGGCTTTCGGAGGTAACTGATAATGACATGAGCAATTTAATATCTAACTTGCAGAAAAATAAACTAATATCAAACTACACACTCATACTTCAATCCCTCACCATTAGTCTCTCTATGGCTTTCAGAGGTAACTGATAATGACATGAGTAGTTTAATATCTAATCTAACTAGTAAAGCAAATGTACAAAACTGAAATGAATAAAACAGTGCTGGAATTAAAAACTAAGAAAAAGAAATCAGCAGAAGGACAAGATTGATTCCATGTCATTAGTCATTGTAAACTATGTGCAAATGCCCGGGTTGCCTACTATAATCTGGAACAAAGACACTGATCAGTTAACAGCAGTATAAAGTATGAAAAATTATGAACAGAAACAAAACGTTAATACCATAAGAAATGTAATATATACATGTGAATGATTATGGCACAATGAACATAAGGAAATGAAGCATGAAACTATACAATAATACACAAAACCTCGGCGTGTGCAGGGGCCCTCTGCACAATCCTCGGGAAGCAGCTATCAAACACGAATTATGCTTATGAACAGAGTCTTCTCATATATTTAAAATGCAGTCATAACAAAGAAATAATGTTACGGCACAATGGGCTTTCTATCCAACAAATTACATTACAACAACTAACTATTATGCGTATGAGAACACATTATTTATAACAGAGAATGTCATAACTGATTTCCTACATTCTGCGCTGATACAAGACACGTGAACCACCACGTCCAGAAATCTAGCATCATGGCTGCCGTGAAGATTAAATCTATGGAGAGTGGTTGTTGGATTTGGCTTATGGAGCCGTTTACAGGTGTTGATATGTCTCCCGTGATTTAGAAACGGCCACGCAAATCTTCATGTGGTGAAAAACAGAGTTCTGTCACTGTGGGACTCTTTGGTTGACCACCGCTTGATCACCTTTGACCACATCCTTATTAGGTGAATTCGACTGAGCCAATAGGACTCGATCCATGTCCATGTCATTTCCAACTTGCCCATGTGGCTCGATTTGCCTGAAGACACCTGCAATATAGACTTTAACAAAATGGATGCGGAAAGTTGCAGCAGCTGCGGAAAGTGACAAGATTCTGCAGCTAAATGAGCAAAAATCTAATTCAAACAGCAGACACAAAACATAGTTAAAAACCACTTTAAATGCTCTTTTATGATTAATATGCAATGATATTGATAGCTTAGGAGGTCCAGGTAAATGGAAAAAGTCTAGAAAGGTGTATAGGAAAGATGCAGATTTGGGACTCAACATACCCCCACTGTGAAGGTGTTGCATGTCCTCATGCAACCAAAATTTTGATCATCCTCCTTCAATTCATATGCCTTGATACCTCTGCCAGTACATCCAGTCCTCTTCTCCTCTTCCTTGGTGTTGCTAACATCCTGGGTTTCTTCATCAAACATCTGAAATTGATATTAATCAGTGCTCTACTTAACTTCTGGCATTTCTTCTTCAATTTCCTGTTCTTTTTCTGCCACAGTCCCAGATGTAGCATGGTATTGTCATGAATGATCTTGTCCAATCTGTTTTGCTCCTTTAATACTTCATTTTCATTTTTAATATGTCTATTTAAAACCTCCAACTCAAAAATTTCTTGTTTCAACGATTGGACTAGATCTTTTTGTGCTGTGTGAGGCTGAGTGGATGAAGTGCTGAGACCCGTGGCTACTCTTTCTAAGGATTCTATGTAATCATACACCTCTTGTTGCTTCATATCTATCTCGGGTGTCGTTTTCATTGCGTTTTCCCCAAAATGCTGTGGAGGAGAATTGACTTCAAAATCTGGCTGAAAAGGGCTCATGTCAACGTCTTGAGGACTAGCTTCAACGTTTGACTGAGAATGAGGTGGACTATGTTCAACGTTTGGCTGAGAGTGAGATGGACTATGGCCAGCTGGAGTTTGTTCAGGTGTTACTTCTCCTAAATCAATAAAATGAGGTCCTTTTGTTTGTGTTTTCTTCCACTTTCCTTTAAGCCTGTAACTTCTTCTTACATACTGTGGACTACTGTCTTTTTCCTTTTGTTTTTCTTTTCCCCACTTTTTGGCCATAGATGACTGTTCCTGAAGGTGAACTAGTCTCTCAGATAACACTTGATGATATTCTTCTGAGGAAGGGATTTGATGCACAGCCTCAATGCTTCTTTTCTCTTTTGATTTTGTTGGCTTTTTACCCTTGGTCTCTTCCTTCCTCCCTTTAGATAGTCTTTCTTCTCTACTAGTTCTTTCAACTGTGTTAGTAGGAGTGCTTTGAGTTTTATCATTTGTTCTCTTTCTTCTACTTCTTTTTTATTTACTTCCTTCAGGAGTTTCTTGAGGTTCTTCAAAGAAATTTCTAACTAAGAACTGCTCCCAAGTGTCCTTTTTCTCCTTTAATTGTTTTTCTACCAAAATTTTCACGAGACCATGGTGATACAAATGTGGTTCTACGTCCCCTAGATGCTTCTGGACGGTTACAGACATCTTTTTCAAACTGTTTAGTAAGAAATATGGCAGATTGAGGGACTGGTTGTCTAGGAAGTTCATCAACAGTCGGGTATGATACATGTACATTGATCCAAAACGGCCCTCACAGGTGATAAAATTTTGAATAACCAACAGCAAACTAGCCCACTCCTCTTTTAAAGCATGAATAGGAATTCCCTTTTTAAAAATGGTGACATCCATACCTGGGTTACGTAGGATCACTCTCTAGGCTTCTTCGGCAATGCTCTTATTTTTGAACCAACGTTCACCTTCTTGAGGAAGTTCTGTAGCAGCTGCTATGGATGCCTCAGTCACTGTAAATTTGAGGTCCCCAATCTCCACCTCCAGACCGTTGAAAGACCTCGCAAAAGCTTTTGTTACCTCCTTATGGTAGCCTTTGAAATTTTGAATAAACCGAAGCCATTTTGCCTTTTTCAGTATATCTTTGACTTGCGGGTATCCTTCCATAAATTTGGATCCCTCTGGTTCTGTTCTCAACAACTGACCCATCCTTTCTTCTGTACTTTAAAACTTGTCTGCGTGAGGAGGGTTTAGCGGAGGTAAGACGACAGAAATGATCAAGGTTTATGAAGGAGGCCAGTGATTGTAAGCGGATATCAGAGAATAGGTACATGAAATGAAGCAGAACAGAGAACAAAATGGAGTGAAGGCTTATGTGAGCATGATGGAAATGCAGCCGTGAGATCAATAGAATAGTAGGGGGAGTAAAACGCATCCGACAATATTTAAAATTGGGTGGCTGCAGAGTAGATGCAAGCACGTTTATGCAACGGCTACGGATTTTGTGCGGCTAAAAGAAGCCGTAGTCAAATCAACCACGTTCCTTAATTACATGTGGAGCATCAATGTATAGCCAAACACTAGTGAAGACTGGAGGCTTGATTATGAGGCCGTTTAGAAATGAATGCAAGGATTGTGGGGGAATCGTATAGAGATCGTGGGATGGCTACGGAGTTATCAATGCAATCATTGCATATAATGGAGCTATGGTTTATAACTATGTAAAAATGTGTTTGAATGCCATTTGAAATAAATTTTTACTCATACCTTGGAATTCTTGCCATTTTTCATTGGTCTTCAATCAGTTGCTCCTCATTGATGTCTTTGAATGCCCCATGTCTTCATAATATGTCTTCATACCTGCATTTGATTTCATGACTGTTGAACTAACATCTGACTGTAAATTTTTTAAAAAACAGAGTGGTAGCTGCAGAAACTGCTTCTGGCTGCGGAAACTGGTGTCAGCTGCGGAAACTGACATAGTAATTATTTGGGTGAATGGAAATAGATGGATGATAACTGACTGAATGAAAAATGGTCATGAAAGAAAATTTTTATTGGTGAAATGAAATAGAATAGATGAAATGAAGTGGAATGAAGTGAAATGAAATGGAGTGGGTTGTCATAAAACTTGTGAAATGAGAGAGAGAGAAAATATTTTTTTTTTTGGAAAATATAGGGTGTCAGGTGCTCCTGATTTTCACCCTACATTTTCTATATAAAACTGCCAATCAGTGATTGGTTTTCAGGCTTATACAATTTTTTTATTTTTTTATTTTATTTTAATTTTATTTTTTATTTTTTATTTTTATTTTATACTTGAAACTGAAAAGAACAAAGACTAGGCTGGTGGAGAAGAAGAATTCTTCTGTACCAGCCTTATTGCAGAATTATCTTGAAACATTTTGACAAATTCCTCTTTTGAGAGTGGCTTATGATAGATTTTTAATCTGTGGCCATTCACAATAAGAGGAGTTTGAAATTCATCAATGGTCTTGATTCTTACCGCTCCATTTCTAAAGATCTTGTCAATCTCATATGGCCCAAGCCAATGAGTCTGAAATTTTCCTTTGAAATCTTTAAACTTGGAGTCAAATAGCAATGCCCAATCTCCTTCTTGAAACTTCTTCTCTTTGATGTATTTTTCATGCCATTTAGCTCTTTTATATTGAACTAAATCAGTTCTTAGAATTGCCTCTTGTCTGATCTCATCTAGCTCATTCAACTGCTCCATTCTATGATTTTGGGCTTCTGATAGATCCATCCCCAACCGAACTGCCATCTTGAAGGTTTCGACTTGGAACTCAATGGGGAGCAGGACTTCTTTCCCATAAACAAGTTCATAGGGAGAATGTCCTGTTGTATTTCTCCATGTAGTTCTGTAGGCCCACAAGGCTTCAGGAAGCCTTTCTGCCCAATCTCTTCTATGAAGATGAACAATTTTGGTGATGATATTTTCGAGAGCTTTGTTGGTAGACTCCACTTGACCATTTTCTTGCGGATGGTAAGGAGTAGATCTTCTATGCTTGATTTTGTATTCTTTCATCAGCTTCTCCACCAGGTTGGATGTGAATTGGCTTCCCTGATCTGTCACAATTTCTCTTGGAACACCAAAGCGAGTAAAAATATCCTCATAAAGAAAATTAACAACTGAATTTTCAGTAGCAGACATTAATGCTTTGGCTTCCACCCATTTAGTAACATAATCAGTACAAACCAATATATACTTCTTTTGCTTAGATGGTGGATTAATAGGTCCAATGAAATCTAAAGCCCATTTTTCAAAGGGTTCGATGAGTACCCGTGGTTGCAATGGCATTTCATTTGAAAGGGTAGGTTTCCCTACTCTTTGGCAGCTGTCACACCTTTTGACATATTGTTTTGCATCTTTGAAGAGGGAAGGCCAATAATATCCTAAAGAGAGGATTTTATAGGATGTCCTTTTGTCTGCAAAGTGTCCGCCGCATGGTTCATCATGACATGCCTTAAGAATATCAGGCATTTCATCTTCCCTGACACATCTTCTGATCACAAGATCTGGCCTTGTTTTAAACAATTCGTTAGAAATCCATGAATATTTTGAACTCTCCTGAATAATTTTTCGTTTTTCACTTGGAAATAAATGTGAAGGCAGTTTCCCTGTAACCAAATAGTTAGCAATATCCGCATACCAAGGAGTCTTAATAGTTACTGCAAACAAGTATTCATCAGGAAACTTATCCTCTACAGGAGAATCTTCTTTAGTATTCTGAATCCTAGACAAGAAATCAGCTACCGTATTTTGTTTTCCTGGTCTATCCAACACAGTAATATTGAATTCTTGCAAAAGTAAGAGCCATCTTGTCACTCTGCCATTAGTAACAGGTTTGTTCATTAAATATCTAATTGCAGAATGGTCAGTATGAATAAAAGTTTCATAGCCTGTTATATAATGTCTAAACTTATTGATTGCATGAACAACAGCTAAAAACTCTTTTTTAGTCACAGTATAGTTCAACTCAGTAGGAGTCAAATTTTTACTGGTATAGAAAAATGGCATAAGGGACTAAATCCTTTTGACCCAACACAGCTCCCAGATCTGTATCTGAAGCATCTGTAGAAATATGGAAAGGGAGTTTCCAATTTGGTCCTCTCAAGATAGGTGCTTCAGATATTCTTGTTTTCAAAGTTTCAAAGGCTGATTGACAATCACGATCCCATTTGAATTCACAATCTTTTGTAAGCAGTTTGAAGAGTGGAGATGCTATTTTGGTGAAGTTTTCTATAAATCTTCTATAGTAACCAGTAAATCCTAGAAAACTTCTAACATCTCTTTGACAATTTGGAATAGGCAACTTGGAGATGACTTCAACTTTTGATCTATCAACCTTAATCCCATCTCCCGAAATATGATGTCCTAAAACAATCCCTTCAGTAAACATCATAAAGTATTTTTCATGGCTTAATGAAAGGTTTGTTTCTTTACATCTTATAAGAACTTTTTCCAAATTTTCTAATGCCTCTTCAAATGAATTACCATAAACCGTAAAATCATCCATATAAACCTCTACACAATCATGGATTAGATCAGAAAAAATTCCTAGTACTGCTCTTTGGAATGTTGCTGGTGCATTACATAACCCAAAAGGAAGCACTCGGTAGGCAAAAGTTCCCCATGGACAAGTAAATGTGGTCTTATCTTGATCTTCAGGTGCTACCCGAATTTGATTATAGCCACTAAAACCATCCAAAAATGAAAAGTACTTTTTACCTGCTAATGTATCTAATACCTGATCAATAAAAGGCAAAGGAAAGTGATCCTTCAAAGTTTCTTTATTCAATTCCCTGTAATCAATGCATACCCTCCATTTACCATTCTTTTTAGGTACTATAACCAAAGGAGAAACCCATCGGCTATCTGAAATTGGATAAATGAAGTTTACATTGAGTAGTTTTTGGAGCTCTTCTTTCACTATCTCCTAAGATTTGGATTCATCCTTCTTTGAGGTTGTCTGATTGGTCTACTGTTTTCCTCAATATAGATATGATGGATGCAAGTCTTAGGATCAATACCTTTCATGTCAGTATACTCCCATGCAAATGAAGTAGAATGTTTTTGCAAGATTTTGATTAGTTCTTCTTGTTGTGACTTTTCCAAATGTTTGTTGATATTCAATGTTTTTCCTGGAAAAATCTCAATAGTAGAACTACCAAACTCTTCCATAGAGTAAAGATACATTTGTCTTGATGATAAATATTCTATGTCAGATTCCAACTGAAATTGTGTGGGGTCATATTCTGAAGATATCTCAAAATTTTCTAATGTGTTCATAATTTGACTATCCTCACTGATTTCAGAAATGGTAAAGATAGGTTGTATAGTGTCCTCATCATCAACCCATTCATTGTCTCCTACTTCTGTGATTGCTTTTACTGGAGGATACAAATTGAATTTCTTTGTCGAATTACCATTAGAAATGTACATATCCCCAGATCTACAACTAATAAAAGCATCAGCTGTGGCTAGCCAAGGTCTTCCTAAGATAAGTGGGTGCCCTCCTAGATTACTCTTGGGAGTCAAAATCATAAAATCTATCGGATATTCCCAAGAATCTAAGGAGACTGAAATATCTTCTAATACACCATCTGGTTTAATAATTGATCGATCTGCAAGTTGCAGTAAAGTAGGTGTAAAAAGAAGGTTAGGAAGTTTTAGTTGTTCCATAGTCTATCTACTCATAATGTTGATAGCAGCCCCTAAGTCAATCAATGTGTTTGGAATTTCTATCCCATTTATATGTGTCTTGACAATTGGACTTCCTGGATCTACATATTTCTGCATGGTAATTTTTCCCATCATGATATCTGCAATTTTTCCTACCAGGTGGATTCTTCTTGTGTCTTTTAGTTTCCTTTCTGGTCTTTTGAGACTCAACTCCTTTATTGTTTTTGCTAGAATAGGAATCTCTCGAATGGCTTGTAGCAAGGGAATCTTGATACAAAAATTCTTTAATTCATTTAGAAAATCATAGTTAGGCAACAAGATTTGTTTTTCCACCCCTTTATCAATTTTTAATCTTTCAGGGAAAGGAGGTGTGGATAAAGATGCAGGTTGCTCAACTATAGGAGTTGTGGATGTTAACTTTTCTTTCTCTTTTTGAATGTTTGAGTTTTGAAGAGATGTTTCCTTAGAATCCTTATTGGCTTTAAGAGAGTCCTCCTCAGAGGTATCTTGCTCTTGGACATCTATAGAAGGTTTTTCTAAAACTCTACCAGACCTAAGTTGTACATCATTGAGAGGAACAATCATATAGGTAGGAAATTGTCGTCCTTCTATCATGTAAGTATTCTGAGGATTTTTATTGTTAGGATTTGGCAATGGCTGAGCTGGAAGTTGATTTGTCTTTTGTTGGTATAGAAGCATGAGTTGAGGATTTGGATTTTTTTGAAAAGGTTGTTGTTGTGGAAATGGCAATGAAAGTTGTGGATTTGGGTTTGGAAGTTGTGGAGCTTGTTGATTTTGAAAAGATGGAGGATATTGATAAAATTGAGCAAATCTCCCATAAGGATTTTGCATACCTTGTACCCATGACTGATATGAATTTTGAGGTTGGGGCCAAGGTTGTTGCCAAGGATTCCAATTTGGTGGAGGTTGAGAATTCATAGGGTTGTTAAACCCTTGAGTTTGTTGCCCCTGCCAAGGTCTTCTTGCAACAAAACAAAGAGATTCTACTGAATTTGGATCTTCTTGAAAGACGGCTTTGAGTCCAGGAATTGAAGGACAATCCTTGGTCTCATGATTCTCTGAGAAAATAATACATGTTTCTACAACTTTTGCATCCAAGGGACATTCCCTTAAAGCATGTTTCTTCCGACATTTCAGACAAAAGATGGCTAGAACATCAGTTTCTGCTTTCTGCTTGTTTTGAATTTTAAGGGTGTCTAGTTGTTCACTAAGGCTCCCTAAGATATCAGTTTTGAATTCATCAAGAATATTGCCAATCTCTGCCCTACTTACTAATCCAGTTGCAGATTTGTTTGCCCTGATAAGAGAAGGATCTCTAGGCCCTTTTCCCGTTTTAGATTTTCCCCTTGAGAGATGGACACATAGTTCTGTTATGTCACGAAGTGGAAGTTGAGAAATATCTCCTTTCCCCATCATGTTTAAAATATCTATCCATTCATCTCTGATGGATTTTAATATAAGGGCTTTCAAAGTTTCATCATCTAAGTTGCTCATTTTTGCTCTTTTTAAGTTGTATTGAAATCTTTCAAGTAAATCCTCTAAATTTTCATCTTCTTTTTGCATCATTTTGAATACCTCATCCTTGTGATTGGTGGGAATGCAATAGTCCAGGTATCTATCCAAAATTTTTTGTTTCATATCATTCCAAGTCCTAATAGATTGGGTGGCTAATCCCATGAACCATTTCAAAGCGGCTCCCTTCAATGTTGAAGGAAATAGTTTGAGTTTTTGAGAGTCTTCCATATAGTCATAAGTTCGGCACACGACTTCAAACTCAAACAGAAATGTTTCAGGATCCTCACTTCGCAATCCATAAAATTTGGGGAGGACAGATGTTGAGATGTTTTTCATCATTGTATGAGTTTCCTCATCAACTATAGGGAATCCAAACAAGTTGTCTCCTTCCCTATTTCTTCCATTATTACCTTCACCTCCACCATTGTTGTCTCCATTGTTTCCTCCTCCTCTACCTCTACCTCTACCTCCGAATCCATCTATTATTTCCTCTGTCATGATAGTTTCTCTAGAGTCCTTAGAGTCCTCTGGTTCTTCTATCAAGGGAGGATGAGAGGGAGTTTCTTCCAAAATGAGATTTGGTAAATGGTGTAGGAGAATCCTCTAATTCAGCTGCTCCTTGAATTCCAAGAATCTTAAGGCTAGGGGTAGATGGTGGTGAATCTTGTCTATGCCTTGAAAAAGATGGTGTTGTGAAAATCGAACTCTTGGCTCTAGCTATAAACCTTCCCCTAGAATCTCTTGCTCTATGCATGTCATTTTTTATTTTTAAGTTGGGCTAATAATTCTCTTTCTGATCTTCCAGGTCACACTAAGTGCAAGAAGAGAGCATACTTAAGAAATTATTGAACCAATAACTCTCTTTTCTGATCCTCCAGATCACACTAGGTGCAAGAGGAGAGCATACTTCAAGAAGTTATCAATTTTCCCTTCTTTTTATTGTTTTTTTTTTTAAGAAATTGGCTACCTAGTTACACTTCCCCGGCAACGGCGCCAAAATGTTTGGTCAATTTAGTGTGTCCTAAGTTGCTACATTAATTTCTCAATCCGGGATTCGTAAGCTGACGAAGTGTGGCGCACTATATGTGCAAGATAACCTATCTCTTACTTTTTGTCGTTTTTGGTTTTTTTATTTTTATCTTGGTTGGTTTCCTAATGTGAGATGGAAATTCTAAAAGACAAGTATGGTTATGATTGTTCAAGGCAATGATGTCCTTTATAATGATTTACCAAACTTCAAACTTCAAAAGGATTTTGAAACATACAATGACAAAATTAGTTCCTAAAAGGAAATGAAAAATGTGCCACTATTCTAGTTAAACAAACAGTGAACTATTGATCATGAAAACCATTACCCTTGCTGCTGTCTAAACACAAAAGAAACTGTACTCAAAGAAAATTTTGCAAGTAAAGTAAAACTAAAATCAAATTACATCAACTCATATTCCGACCCCTCACCATTAGTCTCGCTATGGCTTTCGGAGGTAATCATAAACAACTTGAGCAATCTGATATCTAATTTGCAGAAAAATAAACTAATACCAAATTACACACTCATACTTCAATCCCTCACCATTAGTCTCGCTATGGCTTTCGGAGGTAACTGATAATGACATGAGCAATTTAATATCTAACTTACAGAAAAATAAACTAATATCAAACTACACACTCATACTTCAATCCCTCACCATTAGTCTCGCTATGGCTTTCGGAGGTAACTGATAATGACATGAGCAATTTAATATCTAACTTGCATAAAAATAAACTAATATCAAACTACACACTCATACTTCAATCCCTCACCATTAGTCTCGCTATGGCTTTCAGAGGTAACTGATAATGACATGAGTAATTTAATATCTAATCTAACTAGTAAAGAAAATGTACAAAACTGAAATGAATAAAACAGTGCTGAAATTAAAAGCTAAGAAAAATAAATCAGCAGAAGAACAACATTGATTCCATGTCATTAGTCATTGCAAAACTATGTGCAAATGCCCGGGCTGCCTACTATAATCTGAAACAAAGACACTGATCAGTTAACAGCAGTATAAAGCATGAAAAATTATGGACAGAGATAAAACGTAAATACCATGAGAGATGTAATATATACACGTGAATAACTATGGCATAATGAGCATAAGGAAATCAAGTATGAAACTATACAGCAGGAAACAAAATGAAACTATACAGTAATAAACAAAACCTCGGCGTGTGCAGGGGCCCTCTGCACAATCCTCGGGAAGCAGCTATCAAACACGAATTATGCTTATGAACAGAGTCTTCTCATATATTTAAAATGCAGTCATAACAAAGAAATAATGTCACGGCACAATGGCTTTCTATCCAGCAAATTACATTACAGTAACTAACTATTATTCATATGAGAACACATTATTTATAACAGAGAATGTCATAACTGATTTCCTACATTCTACGCTGATACAAGACACGTGAACCACCACGTCCAGAAATCTAGCATCATGGATGCTGTGAAGATTAAATCTATGGAGAGTGGTTGTTGGATTCGGCTTATGGAGCCGTTTACAGGTGCTGATATGTCTCCCGTGATTTAGAAACGGCCACACAAATCTTCACGTGGTGAAAAAATGAGTTCTGTCACCGTGGGACTCTTCGGTTGACCACCGCTTGATCAACTTTGACCACAACCTTCTTTGGTGAATTCGACTGAGCCAATAGGACTCGATCCATGTCCATGTCATTTCCAACTTGCCCATGTGGCTCGATTTGCCTGAAGACACCTGCAATATAGACTTTAACAAAATGGCTGCGGAAAGTTGCAGCAGCTACGGAAAGTGACAAGATTCCGCAGCTCAATGAGCAAAAATCTAATTCAAACAACAGACATAAAACATAGTTAAAAACCACTTTAAATTCTCTTTTATGATTAATATGCAATGATATTGATAGCTTAGGAGGTCCAGGTAAATGGAAAAAGTCTAGAAAGGTGTATAGGAAAGATGCAGATTTGAGACTCAACAGCCAGCATGATTCTCCTTATGGTTCCCTTGGTTGATATTTCTAATGATTTTCTTGGGAGCATGATTGAGGGAGAGACACATTGGGTGAATGTGTCCTTGGAGGGAGAAAAATCCCACACTCTTTGCACTACATGTTCTAAAGGGAGCATGGGAGATGTTATGGCCACCAAAGAAGAAGCACAATTGTTTCCTTATGGGGTGAGCCATATGATGAATATGATGCCATATGATGATGACTTCCAACTCATCACCTATGAGATGATTTGGGCCAACATGTTTCATAACGTTGGAGGAGAGATCCTTAGAGGTCTGATCTCCATCTTGCCACTTGAGGGTAATATCATTGCATCACTGGCTCAACATACACTCTACACTTATCCTAAGTGGAGAGGAGGATAGTGTGGGGTAGGATATTTTGTCTACCAAGATCAGATTTCCAGCCCACCTACATTTCCGGAGCCAGAGGTGGAAGAGGATTTTCAGGAGTTGCCATGTTGGGAGGTAACTCATTTTGCATGGATGATTGCTTGGGGGATGGAGGATACACATGAGGAGGATGTTACTCAATAAATTTTAGACTCCATGCATTGGGAGGAGGCTTTCCAGTTCTATCCTTGCAGTTGCTTGGGGACAAGCAACATTTGGGAGGGGACGAATTTAATATTCCCATTTTAGCACATAGCTAAATGTAATATTAAAGTTTTGTTTTCATCACCTAGAAAATAAATAAATGGGTAAGGAAGCCCATGATTAGTAAAACAGGAATAAAATCCCTCAAATGTGAAAATGAATATTCATAAGAGATGTATTTCACATCCCTATGTGTGAAAAGGGACATTTGCATGAAGACAAGGTCAAGCTTGACCAAGTCAACAATGCTGGGAGAGGAGGAGGAAAACACTTTGATAGAAAACATAGTGTGAATGGGAAGAGGGTTATTTGGTGGAGGAAACCCTAAAGAGTGGGACCCATAGAGAGAGGGCTTTCACTTTTTTAAAAGGAGGGCAAGGCAACCATTGTTTCTCATGTCATTTATTATTCATTTTATGGTCTATTCAGACTTTGTGCAATCTCCGACTGTTTAGCTGAGTTGAGGTACTGCTTAGCACAAGGATCTCCTGCTTAGGAATCCTTCTCCTTCCAAGAGAGGCCTCTTGAAGGATCCTATACTTCATTCTCCACATTCAGGCTCAAGACAAAGTGACCTCCTCTAGCTACATCGTTATTTTTGCTCAAGTATAACATTGTGTTGTAGGGTGTTGCAGTGGAGGACCTCAACATCATTTCCGGAGCTGATTTTCAGAGGAGGGAGTCTCCATTCCTTTGGGAAGCTAGTGAGGAAGGTTTCAGAGCTTATTGCAGATCTTGGCATTGGGCCAACTCATTCCCTTGCCCCTACAGTGCAGTTTGCTTCAGTGACTGCGTTATTTCTAGTGACTATTTATTGTGGGGCTTTGCAGATATGTTTGGAGGGTGAGATCTTCGTGATAGGATCAGCCTTTCACTAGAGAGATCCATTGGAGGAGGTATTTACATCAGATGTGACATCTTCAGCCTCTCCACTCATTTCTAGTTCTTGAGTTGTTGCTGCTACCAGGAACTCCGACATTTTGTAGATTTTTTATATTGCAACCAATCCTTCTAGGATTGACTTGAGGTAGCCTTTGGGAGTTGATATCTTCACTCCCAATGTTGTATGGGCCATATATTTGTATATCTATGTATTTGACATATGTTAGAATGCTTTTTCTCTTATAAAATTGCACAATCATAGCTTGGCACATATGTGTAGCAGTGTTTTATCATGATTTATGTACTTGTCTCTTGAGGCTGAGCATTGCCTATCTTGAGTAACATTTTCCTCAAGATATTGTATTCATTTGTTGTTGCTATTAATTAATAAGATGGCTATGGATATTTCTCACATTTCTATGAGTTGAGTGTCACTGCTACTCCATTTTTGTGTTTGCATATTGCTGGCTCTCCAATCTAAGAATATTATAAGATATTCCTAACATTGTAGATTTTCCCATTTTTGGATATTACACTGTCTTCCTGTTTGGGTTGGTTTTTCCTCATAATAGGATGCCCGGGAACATACACGAGACTTTCATGTCATTATATGGTGAATGTTAAAATTTTAAACCATGTTGTTGGTTTCTGGTTTTTGAAATGGTTTATTCTCTATCGTCCGGTTTTCTAGAGGGCACCAAAATGAGGCCTAGTCAAAAGTAATGCTTCAATGCATGTGCAATGTAACTCTTTATTTCTCAATTAAATGTTTTATTTTTTCTCTAGAATTTTTTTTTTTGAAATTTCATAAGAATGTTTCAGCATGACACTATGTTGTGATGTGGATACACACCATAATGCATTAACAAAATGTTTTACATATGTTTTCTTGTTATATTTTTTTCTTGCATTTTCAGTCTTCGAATGTTACATCATTTCAAAATTTATCTTTCTTGTCTACTATTATTCTTGAATATATTTGTTGATGTTGATACCCTCGCTTGCTTAGGTTAGGTAATGCTTTAGTGGTTACATTGGAATTTTCATTTCACGTAAGCCTAGCCTAGTTCTGGTTAGTTTAAGAGTAGTATTAATTTTTTTAGTTTGTTTTCTGTCATTTTCTTCCTTCTCTTTTGTTTCCTTTATTTTGTAATAAATTTCTGCATGAGACCGTGTTTGGCTTTTGAAGCAAGCATGGTAAAGTTAAAGAGGACAATTTGTGACTGTCAATGATTGTATTTCTACTTATTCCCTCTCTTTGTATGGGCCTTTCACCTTTTAGTTGATGATACCATGATGGAAAATACGTTCTTTCTCAGAGAAAGCCCTAATGGAATTACAATGCTTGAATCTATAACTAGTATTACCTACTCTAATCAGTTTTTGATGATTGTTTGGTTTTTCCTTGTCAACTAAGTCGATTAGAGTAAGGAAGGGAGGAAAATTAAGTAATTTAACTATATTTCAGAGGTGTATAAATATCCTTCTTTGAAGGGACACCATATTCTAATCTCAATAAGTCTGGATTCCTCTTCCTCCCCATAAAATCAATAAGTGTTGATGCATAGTTATATGAACAAAAACAAAAACAAAAATAAAGGGTGAAAGAAGAGAAAGGATTCTTGCACAGGGAGGTGAAGCAAGAAACTCTCTCAGGGTACTCTCCAGGATTGTTGGCAGCGGATAAATTTTTTTGTTCCAGAAGTGACTCCATTGGGATACTATACAAACCTATTGGTAGCAGAGCAACACCAGATATGAAAACCAAGACTCTGATAATCCTTTTTCACTTGTGAATTTATATACTCCTCATCCCCAATCGAAACAACTAAGTTAGAATTTTCTTTTATTAGTGCGTTGTCGATGATGAGAATGGTAAGGGATATATATTTAATTCAATCTAAATAAAGAAAATATGGTGATCAATATAATGAAAAATACTTCCTAAAGAGTTATACTTGGTTTACATGAGCTAAGACTCGTACAAAGAGGTGGAGTTCTACCAGTGTGTCACCAAGTGTTGTAGATGCAACAACCTTCCTCTAAAAAATTTCCCATCCTTTGATTTTGGAGCCTCCCCTTCTATTTACAGGACTCTATCATTCATTTTCATTAAGTATTCATGCTATGTTAAATACCTATCCTTTCGTTTGGTCCTTGTGATGCTTTGTTTGACCCCGATCTGAACTTTTTCAAACAAAATCCATCTCATGCCTAACCTTGCAACATTGTCAGTATTCCCTTTAGAAACTGCACAATCCTGAGAAACATGCCAACCTTGAGCTCATAAACTACTCAATCCTAAGAAGCAGGCCAAGCTTGAGATTAAAAAATGCGCAATCCTGGAGGGAAGCCCAACCTTGAGCTCATAAACTATGAAAATATATCCTTCCCCTAAGAAACTACATAATTCATTGAGGCAAGGAGTTTCCCAAGCCCTTGAGCATGGGAATTGTGAAATATCCTTTACCAGTGTGAAAAAGAAGTTTCCTGAAAAATCAGAGTTGGGATCCCTAAAAAACAAGAGTTTCCCAATTAATGTTCTGTTAAGTCCACTAAACTACTAATGATGACTTTCAGACAAGTGGCACTTTTTCCTTGATTTTAGGCATGTGCATCATAAACCCTAACCCACCTAGATATATTTAATAAATGCCCCTAAATCTCATTTTCACACTCGATCTTGGACCTCTATCCTTCCCAAGGAGATCAAGTAACTTTCAATTTCGTTTGCGGTGATTTTTCGGGTAAGTTTTGCATGTTTTTCTTTTGGTTTCTTTCTATCAATTTTTGTCTATGAGTTTTATTTTTCTTGTTTATTTTCATAGTAGCTAGAATTTTAACTTATATTAGCTTCTAAAAGTGTTCGTTCGATTCATTGTTCACATTTTTCAAGTGTCGCATCAGCTTCTTGTCTTTGCCCACCCGTGGTCTCTGCTATGACGTCTTCCTGTGCATGTTTGTTTTCCCTTTTGTATGATTATTTCTTGCATTTGACTCTCACTGATATATCTTACCCTATATTACACTCTTGCTTTTACTATCACTCATATCTGTCACTTTTCCATCCCCTTCCTAGGAAGATATGCTCTCACTTGGCCAACAATTGACTTCTTCAACTGCACATTTCATAGCTCTAAGGCTCAAGCCTTGTGCCTAGCCTCTAAGACTGCGTAATGCATAGTCCCTAGATTTCCCAACTGTGCATTGTGCAGTTCCAGGGCTCAAGCCTAACCGTTGGCCATTGAGACTATACAATGCACACTCTCTCCCTAAGTTTTCTCAGGCCAAGACTGCACATTGCACAGTCTCAGGCCTCTAGCTTCTCCCTTGTATACTAAGGCTTCAAAATGCACACTTCCTAAGCTCAAAATCTCCCCTTTAATATAGGAATTGCACAGCTCTTCCTCTCAGACTTGTGGTTTCTGCCTTAATCTTGTTTTGTGGGTTACTTTTCTTGAGCTAAATTATGTTTTCCATGAGTGCATTTTTTTTCTCCTACAAGTACTGCAAGTTTTGATCACTTCTCTTTGTAAATTACTGTTATTATGTCTCCCAGGGGATATGTCTCAAAGGACACTGCAAAAAGAAGAACTGTGGAGGTAGTTGAGAGCACTCCAGTAAAATTTCTAGTTTTATCAGACACTCAGTTGTTTATAGAGAAATATTTACACATTACATGGCATAAGGTGAATGAGGCATTCTCAACAAGAAATTTCAAAAAATATCTTGAAGACAGATAAGTTTAAATCAATGTCCAAAGGTCAGGATTATACAATATTTCATGCAGGTAACCAACATTTATTTGTGCATACATTGTCAACTAGATTCTATCACATACAGATACAAATACTGTTTAGTCAATTTAATGTCTTAAATTGCTTTCATAAATTATCAACCGACGTTTGTAAACTGATGAAGTGTAGTGCACTGTATGCTCTTATTTAACCTTTCTTCTTACTTCGTTTTTTGTATTTTATGTTGTTTTTGGGGGTTTTGTTCTTTGATTTCTAAGAATGTTCAATCTAAAACCTATGAAAAGATTTAAATTAATCTAATGAATTTTAAGAAGGAAGAAAATGAAGTGTTCCTCAGTTAATCTAATCTACATAAAAATAAATCAAAGACTTTTAGCTAGTTAGAATCTAATCTGGAAAATAGAGCATCTATTTTATCTTATCATTAGTCCTATTCCATGGATCTAATTCCTAAAACTGAGGTTGAAATTGTAGCGTTTTTCTTAAGAAAAAGTAGAGAATGAAAACAAATAATGTAATTCTAGTTACTCCAACATTCAATTATGAATTGTGACCTTCTTGAGATGATGTGTAAGCAAATATATATACTTTAACTTCTAATTTCCTAGAAAAGTAAGAAAAGTGTGCAAAGGAAAAAATCTAATGTATATTTAGCTACTCCAACATTTAATTATGAAGTGTTACCTTCTTGAGATGGTGTTAAGTAACCAATTATACGTAATGATCTAGAAAAGAAAGTAAAGTATGCAGAAGGTAAATCAGTAATTGCATTCATTAAACATTCAATCATTCAGTTTTGAAATATGATTAAATCAATCTCCTTGGAATGACCTTTAGGAATATAAGTGATGCAACTAAGTGAGGATCTAGAAGCAAAATATTAAAGCATGTAAAACTAACTGTAAACAACTAATGTATATTTGATTTTCCCCAACATTCAATGTGAAGTATTACCCTTTTGAGATGATATGTAAGAAGTCAATTATACCTTAGCTTCTAAGTTCCTAGAAAGAAAGTAAAAATGTGTAGAGTAAACTAAATAAATGTATGAATTAGAAATTCAACCATTTAGTTTAGAATCATCATCTTGAAATGACTTTTGAGAACATCCATTTACACAATTAATTGATAATTCTATTCTTAAAAAAATAAATGACAGTATAGTAAGAAAGCTAGATAACTGTATATTCTTATTGCTTCAATCTTAATTCGATTTGAAAACAGAGTTATCTATCTTCACGAAATATTTTAGAAGAACAAGGCTTAGACAATTATGTTTTTAACGTTATTCTATTGATCAAAACTGGGATGAAACATTAATCTAATAAGAAAATAGAATTGCTAAAAGCAGAGTAATGGAAATTAAACTAAAAACAACAAATGAAAAACCTCCTCCAGTGCAGGGGCTCTCTGCAGCTGATTTGGCTAAAATGCTAGCTGGTTAAAGATGCACTTAAGCAATCATTGGCAACACGAACTTTTTATTATGATAGAACGAAGTCTTAATACAACGTATCAAAAAAAGCTAAAACTTAAAACTTAAATTCTTAACTTTTTTCTCGGTTCTGTATGTTGAGATTCAACAAGATGATGAGCTTAGTGAAAAGTAAGCACCTTCACTAAGTAGGGTCCGCAGGCTATTTTTAGGTGTATGTCTATTTTTAGACATGGTGAGCATATTCTATAAGTTGCAGGATGCTATTTGTAGATGGTTCGTCAAATGTGAAAAATAGATGAAATTCTCTTTTTAGAATATTGGGCGAAGTCTATTTATAGATTGTCAATGTAAAAATAGGTGCATGTCGATTATTATTAACCCTTAATAATAATCCAACAATAAATATCAACTTATTCTCTTGGAGCACTTTATTTCAGTGAACAGATTTGGAAAATCAGTGGGTTGAAGGAACTACGCTGTTATCACCCAAAAATTCTCAAAAAAACATCATTGTGTTATGTTTGTTTTTGGTCATGTTTCAAATTAGGTTTAGAAGTCAATTTAGGGTTTGGTTAAGGGTAGGATAGATTTTTAGGTTTGAACCTTCCTTAGTGTTAAATAAATTCATTTTAATGGTTTTTCATGTCAAGTCATTCATCATTTCATCATTCATTTCATTTCCCTAAGTTTTTTCATCAAAACTGTCCAATTAGCCAAGAAACCTTACTTTCATAGCGTCACTAGTTCAAAAAAGTTGTTTTGCGCTACGGAAGCGCTGTCTTTTCATAGCACAATATGAAGCAAAAACTTTGCTTTCTGGTTTTGAGTAGTCCACTTCCAAGGAGGTTTCTGAGAAACTGAAAATGAATTTAGGAAAAATGAAAGAGGTTTTTTCTTCCTAACAGACCTAACTACAAAATCATCTCTCATTTTCCTCAAATTAATTAGGAGGTGGGAGAAATTGATAAATTAAAATGCGCTACGAAACTGCTGTTACAAAATGTCATATACATGACTGTTTAGCAGTCAACTTCAAGTTCAGTTTCTGGCCAAATGAAAGAGTCTTTTGGAATTCTGAAATATTTTTTTCTTTATCACAGTCCCATCTACAATAACCTCTCTCACTTTTCTCATATGTGTTATCAGTGGGGATATACAAGGCTTTCTTTGAAGCCCTATTTTCAGAAACAAAGTTTTCCTATTTTACACATTTGTTTCAAAGGAAGTTTCTGGACAACAGGAGATACTGTTTAGAAAAAAAAGAGAGGTTTTTATTCAAGACACAATGGCCTACAAAAAACTCCTTCAGTTTCTAAAAATAAATCATGGAGTAAGAGATATAGGCTCTGTCACAAGACCTATTTTTCAGGAACAAACAGGAAAAACCAATAGGCCAACCTATTGCAAATGAAGAAGGGACCTCAAGAAGGTTGGAATAACTCTGTTTTTCAAGTGATATGATGAAATCAGGTATATTTTAAGTTTTTGGCACATTCACGCTTTACATTTTGGAAAAATTTGGAATAATCTGCATACTCAGCAGTTTCGTAGCGCATTTAGTGTAAAAAAGTAGAAAAGCGCTACGAAACTCTGTAGCTGATTTTCTTGCTCATTTTGGTCAATTTTTGAGAGGTTTAAGAGTGAGTCAAAAGATGAAACTGATATTGGAGATGTATTAAGGGGTAAGTGAAGTGATGCAAGTGGAAAGGATTCAACTTTTGAAGAATTAAGACTTGAAATGACAGTTTTTCAAAGGCGCTACGAAACTGCTATGTTTTCGTAGCGCAATTTATTACAACTTTCTTAAATAGTTTTTGGAAGTGGTTTTGACATGATGGAGGCTAGGGATAGGTGAGGAGACATGTTAATATAATCTCCAACATCTAAGGACGATGAAATCAAGCTTAATTGATGATCAAATTGTTCAAAGAATGCAAAGGATGTGATGCCTAAAAAACAGGGTATGGTTTCCTATTTTTGTGGAGGTCAAACAAAGTGGACATGAAGAGCTGAAGCCCATCATAAAAATTTGAATATGTGTTGTTAAAATTGGAAAATGATGTAAATTTAGGTGGATAAGGCTGTTTTAGATAACAATAAGCAGTTTGAGTTCTTTTTGGATTAGGACTGTTAAGTAGATTAGGTGTCTTTATGTAATAAATTCCACATCGTACAGTTATGCAAGCTGTCAGTTAGTGTCAGTAGTTGGAAATTCGATGTATCTAGCATAGAGGTAGATCATCACATGTTGTAATATGTCTATTAAAGACCAAGGGGTAGAATTAGCAAAGGGTTGGAAATTTGTTAGCAAAAAGACTGTGTTTATTGTAAGTGTCTGTTTTCAGCTTAATACATATTTTCTACTTAGACAACTCAAGATTCATGAGGAGTTCTTGTATTTTCTTGTTATGATGGCATATTTTCAATATTCTATTGTAGTGGTGTTTGATTATGTTACTCATAATTCATCAATGATGCTCTGACTTCCTTCAAGGACAAACTGACTGTGTGTTTCACTGTTCTACATGTGTATTCCTTGACTTAAACTCTGATATGCCTTGAATTCCATGCTAGGTAGATTGTTTTGGTTTTTCTAAAGCTATTATGACTCCATAAGCCCAATGTACACTTTATAATGTGATTTAAAACCTGTTTATATCATTTATCTGCTTTTACCCCATATAGAGTTAGCCATCTACATATTTATCAAAAATCATAAACCCTTGAGAGAGCCCTCTCAGGTTGAGGAGGCTAAGCCTCAGCCAGAAGATTGGTCTAAAATAGTTACATGAGATTAACTTGATTGGCAGCCTATCAGGTCTGATTTTGTGATAACATATGCAATTCCTAGGGTTATTGGTGGCTCATGCATGGAGGACTCAGTTAGAACTAAAGTGGCAAAGTTATGACAGAGTTGGAAGAGTAGTTAATGGAGTTGTTATTTAGTTAAACTCAGTTAAGTGAGTTAAAATCAGTTGAGCTAGTTGTATCTAGGTTAACTGAAAGATACACTAGTGAGAGTTAACTGAATTAATTAGTTAATCAATTCACAACTAATAACTCACTAAAAACTGAACAAATACAACAGTTAAATACTTGCATGTCAGTTCCAGTGGAGACCTAATGGAGAAATAGGTGAAAGGATTGTGCAGTCAAGGCAAGGCCAATTCGAATTCATTCAGGGTTCTTCTTCAGCAGGGATTGCGCAGTGGAGGCAAGCCGTCAGGAGGTAAGAAATTGGTGCATAGATATGCAAATTTCTGCATGACAGTGTGTAATGATTGTTGATTGTACTGAGAGCTTGATGTACTAAGATTTGTATGAGATTATTACATGATTCCATTGATATACATAATATATGATAGTTGGACTTTATAGCTTTAAGCTTTCCCGTTAAACAACTGTGTTATATGCGATTGAATTTTTTCACATGAGTTTGCAATTGAGTTTTAAATTTCCTCAAGTTTAACAGTGGAAGGATTCTGTATTTAGCAAGAAGATAAATATTTTTATATTAGGAGAATATGGTAATACATCAGTATTAATAAATTTATACATGGTATCAGAGCACTATTGGTCACTGGAGAATGCAATTGTGAATAAGTGCTGAGTTTTGTGCTAGTGGACAATTTGGATTTGCTGTAGAAATTTCTTGGTATGACAGTTGAGTATTCATTGAAATGTCTTTCAATGGGTTACGATTGGAGAATCCACTTGAGGGTAGCTCGAATTACATGGCTTGGAAGGATAGGATGGAGGTGGTGCTTCAAGGTAATGGATTGAAGGAGTTCATCAATAGCGATGTTCCTAAGCCTGATTTTAGCGATGTTGCAGGACTTGACACATGGAAAAAGAAGGTAGCAAAGACAAGAAGAATTCTGTTGGAAGGTGTGAAAGACCATATTGTGTCAAGCCTTCATGGGAAAGCCACTAAATTTGAAATATGGAAGGCTTTGACAGATATTTTCCAAAGCATCAACGACCATAGGAAGTCGGCGCTGAAAGATAAGCTCAGAAAAATAAAAAATGGAGAAGGGTGACAGTATTCCAAAATATCTCACGAAGTTTGTCCAATGTAGGGATGAACTGGGAAGTGTGGGGATTATAGTTGTGGATGATGAATTGGTGAGCTTGGCTCTCCTTGGGCTTCTGAAGAGTTGGCATAGCTACGAAGAATCTGTCAATGGATGGGAGAAACTACCGGATTGGGAGCGACTTTGGTCGGATCTTGTGCAGGAGGAGATAAGGCGGAATACCAGAGATGGCTCTTCATCGAAGAATGATGATGAAGAGAATTACACTTTGGATTTCAAAGCAAGGAAATGGAAAGGGAATAAATCCCATCCAAAATCTGAGGATAAAGGCAACAAGCTGGATTTGTCCAAAGTGAAGTGTTTTCACCGTGACGAACATGGGCATCTCACCACTAACTGCGCATAGAAAAAGAAGAAAAAGAAGGCTGCTGGAGCTACAGTTGGAGAGGCCTTAGCCTTGTAATTTGAACTTGAATTCTCTTTGATCACATGCTTGGTTTCAATCTCAATGGGATAGGTTTGGTATCTTGATAGTGGTGCGTCGACAAGGAGTTGCTTAGTGACTTTGAGGAGAAGGATCTTCAAATGCATATAGAGATGGGCGACGATGGTAGATACAGTGCGACCAAAATTGGAACCATTACCTTTGAGAGGGAGTTAGGTAAAACATTTCTGTTGAAAGATGTTATGCATGTTCCAGGTCTGAAGAAGAACTTGGTCTCGGTCGCAATGTTTGAAGTCAGAGGTTATGACGTTGTTTTCAGCGAGGGAAAATATTTCCTTCGACATAAAAAAAAGGGTCAAACCAAGAGGATAGGGATTCGAGTTAAGAATATCTACAAGCTGAAGGTAGATGGCTACGCTGAAATGATAGGCAAAGAAGAAGAAGTGGTGAGCCGGGATGAGGGCGAATTATGGCAAAAGAGATTGGGCCATCTTCACCATGGCACCTTGAAGATTTTGCAGCAGATTTATACTGGACTTCCCAAGGGTACTCCTGCATAGTCAGATCAGTGCAAGGGATGTACTATGGGTAAGTTTGTGAAGAACACCTTTCATGAGAAGGAGAACTGTGTTTCGGTGATCCTAGAGAGAATTCACATATACGTGTGTGGACCTTTCTTGGTTGCTTCAATAGAAAAACACAGGTATTATGTTATATTTGTTGATGAATATTCTCGTAGATGTTGGATCTTATTCATGCAGAAGAAGAGTGAAACATTCTCAAAGTTCTGTAAGTTTAAATCATTGGGAGAAGGATTCAGGGAAGCAAGTGAAGGCTCTGCGGAGCAATAATGGTGGTGAATATATCTCGAACGAATTCAAAGACTTCTATAGAAAAGAAGGAATTTGAAGAGAACGCATAGCACCTCATAACCCACAACAGAATGGGGTCACAGAGAGGAAGACCAGAATGATCATGGGTGCTGCATGACCAGGGCCTACCGATGCACTTGTGGGTAGAAGCATGCAACATTGCAGTTAATTTGCAAAAACTTTGTCCTCATAGAGTACTTGGCATGACTACACCTGAAGAATATTTTAATGGTAAAAATCCTGATATTTCTCATTTGATGATTTTTGGCTCATCTGTTTACATTCATGTGACAAAGGACGCTAGGAAGAAGCTGGAGATGACTGCAGAAGTTGGGATATTTGTGGGGTACACAGAAACACCCCATAATTATCCTGTGTATTTTCCAAACAGTCGAATGACTGTGGTGTGACGGGATATAAAATTAAATGAGGTGAAAGCCATGAAGTTGTCGTTTGAGAGGGAGCTACACTTGCATGCAGAGGAGGAGCTACTTATTCCCAAAGATGAGCCTCTAGATGTGGATCAGCCACAGGAGGATATTCATGGAGTGGAGGAGTCCACTCATGCAGAACCAAACATCAGAACAGATAGAAAGCGTACCACAAAAGCTGAGAGACTGAAGCTTGATGCGGCACAGAATGTAGGAGTTACTACATCACAATGCAGACAGAGAAAATCACCTGACCAATTTACTGGATACATGGCTCTTATGAGAAAGTGTGTCGTGACATGGCCATGTTCTTTTGAAGAAGCAGTGCAGGAGCCCACATGGGTAGATGCCATAGTGGAGGAGTATGAATCCATTGTCAAAAACAATGTCTGGGATATTGCTCCAAGGCCAGTGGGTGAATTAGTGGTAGATTCGAAATGGATCTACAAGGTAAAGAAAGCTACTAATGGGAGTGTCAAGAAGTATAAGGCAAGATTTGTTGCCCGAGGCTTCTCACAGATCGAGGGGATTGATTATGAAGAAACCTTTGCACCTGTCACATAGTATTCTTCCATAAGGACCATCCTTGCTCTCTTAGTGCAGATGGGTTGGCACATTCATCAGATGGATGTGAAGACTGTGTTACTTAATGGGATCATTGATGAAGAGGTGTACATTGAGCAACCTAAAGGATTTGAGATCTTTAGCAGCAAGTCGCATGTGTGCAGACTCAAAAGAGCGCTATATGGGCTGAAGCAAGCACCACGTGCTTGGTACACACAGATCAACAACTATTTCACTGGACTTGGCTTCACCAAGAGTGCGGCGAATGCAAACCTATACCAAATTGTGGTGGAGGGTAAGCTTTTAATCATTGTTCTTTATGTTGATGATTTAATACTAACGAGTGATGAGCAGTTGATACACTCATGCAAGGAAGATCTTGCAAGGGAGTTTGAGATGAAGGATTTGGGCGTCCTTCATTATTTCCTTGGATTGGAAATATGGCAGCGAGAAGGTGAAATATTTGTGTCCCAAGGCAAGTATGCTCGGGAGATACTTGGTAAGTTTCACATGTAGGACTGCAAGCCCATGGATACTCCTCTTCCAGGTAATTGGAGGAAAGAGGATGCTACATCGGCAAAGGTAGTGGATGCCACTGTTTATCGACAGTTGGTGGGTTCGCTCATGTATTTAGTTAATACAAGACCAGACATATGCTATGCGGTGAACCAACTTTCACAAGCGATGGTTAAGTCTGCCAAGCTCTTTTGGAAGGCAGGCAAGCATGTCCTGAGGTATCTCAGGGGAAAATTTGAGTATGGCTTATGGTACAGATAGACGGATGAGGTGAAGTTTCATGGCTTCACGGATGTAGATTGGGCAAGCAGCCCAACGGATAGAAAGAGCACATCAGGAGGGGTTTTTAGTATCGGATCTACTGCAGTTTCTTGGTACAGTAGGAAACAAGTATCCATGGCACTCAGTTCAATGGAAGTAGAATACATGGCAGCAAGTCAAGCTGCATGTGAGGCTATTTGGATGAGGAAGATCTTGGTCAGTTTGTTCGGTTCACATTTAGATCCTACAATGATACATTGTTATAATCAGAGTTGCATTAAACTCTCAATTAATCCTGTGTTTCATGATAGATATAAAAATATTGATATTCGGTATCATCATATCAGAGATTGTGTGCAATAGAAGATCATGTTGCTTCAGTACATTCCTATGGAAGATTAGGATGCAGATATTCTGACAAAGGCGCTTGGCAGGATAAAATTCGAATACCATAGAGGCAGGATTGGGTTGAAGGATAATCCCTATCTTGTTGAGAGGGAGTGTTGAGATTCAACAAGATGATGAGCTTAGTGAAAAGTAAGCACCTTCACTAAGTGGGGCTCGCAGGCTATTTTTAGGTGTATGTTTATTTTTAGACATGGTGAGCATATTCTATAAGTTGCAGGATGCTATTTGTAGATGGTTGGTCAAATGTGGAAAATAGATGAAATTCTATTTTTAGAATATTGGGCGAAGTCTATTTATAGATCGTCGATCTAAAAATAGGTGCATGTTGATTATTATTAACCCTTAATAATAATCCGACAATAAACATCAACTTATTCTCTTGGAGCACTTTATTTCAAAGTGAATGATGAAAATCAAGGTCAAGGAATTAACCTTTTTTTGTTAAGGTGGTTCTGGTAAACAGGACTCAATTAGAAATCAAGTGTAGGAAAGTTATGATATATTTGGAAGAGTAGTTAATGGAGTTGTGCACAAGGCTTCTGAATCCCGGCTTGGTGAGTTAAAATCGCTGGAGTTTAATAACTATAGTCTAACTGAAAGATACACTAGTAAGAGTTAAGTGAATTAATTAGTTAATTAATTCACAACTAATAACTCACTAACAACTGAACAAATACAGTAGTTAACTACTTGCATGTTAGTTCCAGTGGAAACCCAGTGGAGAGATAGGTGAAAGGGTGAGATGGACTATCCGTTGTGACTATAGTGATGCATTCAATGCATCTGAAACACATTGGAGTTACCAATGAGGATTGCGAAGTCAAGGCAAGGCCAATTCGAATTCATCTTGGTTCTTTTCAGCAGATTGCAGAGGGGGAGGTAGGTCAAGTCAAAGAGGCAAGAAATTGGTGCATACATATGCAAATTTCTACATGACAGTGTGTAATGATTGTTGATTGTACTGAGAGCTTGATGTACTAATATTTGTATGAGATTATTACATGATTCCATTTATATACATAATATATGATTGTTGGGGTTTTTAGCTTTAAGCTTTCCCGTTAAACAAATGTGTTATGCGCGTTTGAATTTATTCACATGTGTTTGCAATTGAGTTTTAAATTTCCACAATTTTAACAGTGGAAATATTCTGTATTTAGCAAGAAGATAAATATTGTTAGATCAAGAGAATCTGGTAATACATAAGTATTAATAAATTTCTACATTGTACAACCGATATTTAAAGGAAATAAACTTAACTTTCTATGAGATAATTTTCTACATGTGGCTAATTCAAATTATAGAATTGCAATAGGACTGTTTGACTCTTGATTTTCTATGATAGAGAAAATCAAGAGTCCTGTTATTCTCGGCTAACATACTTTGACCACACCTTTGACCATGATCTTAGGTCTGCTTTTCTATCGATATTGACCAAGTGAAAAGGACAAAATCCATGTGGAGATGATTCTAGAAGTGCCCATGTGGCTCAATTCTCCATTTGACACCTGGAACCTACCAGACTATGAGAGTATCTACGGAATCCACAATTAGCTACAGAATAGGCTGCATTCTATAGCTAAATTGTAAAAATCTATTCAAATAGCAAGATAATGAGAATATAACATGGCAATCATTTTAATGCATTCCTTGAGACAAAACATAGCATTTATCATTGATTGGGGTATGCTATCTTATGAGAAAGTAAGGGAAAAAGGTGAGAAAGGATGCCAAAGAGAGGGTAATTATGAGGTTCAACATACCCTCACTACAAAGTCATTGCATGTCCTCTTGCAATTTTCCAAAAATATGAGTTCTCCTTTCCTACTGCATTTTCTCAGACACTTCTACTAGCACATCCAATTTCCTTCTTTTGTTTGCCTTTGAAGTGACTGCCATCATGGGCCTTCTCATAAGAAGCTTATACTTGAGGTTAATGACTGCTTTGTTTAGTAACTTGTTCTTTCTTTTCAATTTCTTTTTTTTCTTATACCATAGTCCTAGATGTAGAATGGTATTATCATGAATTACCTTTTCCAACTTGTTCTGTTGCTTCAAGGTCTCATTCTCCTGTTTGATATGTTTGTTCAATATCTCTAGTTCATAAATATCTTGTTTGAGAGTATCAACTAGAGGTTCTTGTGGATTGATAGAAGGTTCTGGATTCATTGAAAAACTTTTCTTCTCCAATGATTCTACATAATAATATATTTCTTGTTGTACTAGGTCTATGCCTGGAGATATTCTACTGGGGCTTCATTCAAAATTATGAATAGGAGAATTTTGAGGACTGTGTGGAGGAGAAATGTTGACAGGAGATGGTATTGGGGTTTATTAATCTAAACTTATAATCTTTGTCTCTTTTGATAATGTTTTCTTCATCGAACCTTGGATTTTGGAGCTCATTCTTGGTTTTGGAGGACTTACATTTTCCTCAATTGTAACCTTACTCCTCTTTCTTATCTTACCTCCTATCTTGATTTGCTTTCTGATTTATGTCAGTTCTTCAAATATTAGCTTTTCATCGTTCTTCTGCAATGAAGATTCAGGTATTCTTTAATATTTATATCAGTCTTCTTCCTTCTTCTTTTTCTAACATTATCTTCTTTAGGTTGTTCAAGTGCTTCTTGAAAATGGTTTCTAATGAGAAAACTCTCCCAGGTATCTACTATGCTTTTTAAATGAAACTCAACCAGTATCTTTACCAACCCATGATGATGCATGGTGGTATCTATGAAATGTATTCTCTTTTACACATTTATGGACATCCTTTTTAAGCTATTTAGCATAAATAAGGGAAGATTTATTTCACCATTTTCTAAGAAATTCATCAGTAAACGGATATGGTATACATACATGCAACCAAACCTTCCTTCACAAGTGATAAATTTCTATAAAACTAAAAGCATGTTCCTCCATTTACTTTTAAGAGCTGAACTGGGGATACATTTTCTAAAAACATATACATCCATACCTGGGTTTTTTAGTATAAATTTCCATGATTCAATGTGGAACTCCTTGTTTTTAAACCACATTTCACCAAGCCTTGGAAGTTATGTGGCTTCAGCCATGAATGATTCAGTAACTGTGAACTTGATGTATCCAATTTCCACTTTTGTGCCATCAAAAGACCAAGCAAAATATTTAGTAATTTCCTTGTGAAAACCATCAAATTCCTCTATGAATTTGAGCCATCCAGCTTTCCACAACATTTCCTTAATTTGAGGGTATCCTTCCATATAATTTTTCTCCACCGGTTCTGATCTAACTATCAGTCCCATGCTTGCAGAGTTTTCAACCTTTAGAATTAACCTTCTCTGTTTATGAGATGAATTGGGTTACGGAACTGATGAAAGGTATCGAGGGTTTGTATGAATAAATAGGTGGTAAGGGTTTCGAAGAAATGTAGACAGGTATGTCACGTCAACAGGTCATGACCGTTAATCATCAATGAAAGAGTCAATTATGGACCGTTATGAGACATAATGCGAAGGATGTGGCTGATCTATGGTATGATGGAGATTGCAATCAAATCAAATGATGATCTATCAAGGAAGCATATGACTATCCATATTATACATGCTAATGTTTTAGCCTTGCTATTAAAATAAATTTCTGCACTTTACCTTTTAGAACTAACCTTTTTTTTTGTCGTTTCTTTGGTGTTGATCCTTTAGGTACCCTTTTAGCATGTTGGTCTTCAAAACATAATCCTTCAATTTCCTATAATCATCATTTGTTTATAGGCTATACAATTGTGTCAAAACTGTTAAATGAGATGTGGCTGCAGAATAGAATTAGTTGCAGAATGTAGTTAGCTGCAGAATGGAATCTATAAAAAGAAATGAAGTATGGCTATGGAATATGAATGTGAAATGAAATGGAAGTGGAATATGACTGTGAAATGGAATGAGTGTGGAATGGAATGAAAGTGGAATGAGATGGAATGAAATTGTAAAATGAAATGAATTTGCAGATTATGAGTTGCAAATATGGAATATGAATGTAGTTTTGTGTTACTACTTATTACAGAAAAGAAAATGGAAAATATAGGACGTCAAAAATTTCTGATTTTCACCATGTATTTTCTATATAAGAATGCCAATCATTGATTGGCTTTCATACTTATACACTTTTTTTTTTTTTTAGGCAAAATAAAAGCTAAGTTAGTGAAGAATAAGAATTCTTCTTCACTAATTTCATATCAATATTATCTTGGAAAATCTTGATAAACTTCTCTTGAAAGTGGTTTATAATATACTTTCAACCGATGACCATTCACAAGAAGAGGTACCTTTTCTTCATCTATTATCCTTATCTTCACTGCTCCATTATCAAATACTTTTTCATTCTCATATGGTCCAAGCCAATGAGTCTGAAACTTTCCTTAAAAATATTTGAATTTTGAATCGAACAAAAGTGCCCAATCCCCTGCTTAAAACTTCTTATCCTTGATATACTTATCATGCCATTTAGCCCTTTGCTGTTGGACTATACTGGTTCTTTGAACTGCATCTTGTCTGATTTCATCAAGCTCATTTAGTTTCTCCAATCTATGTTTATGTGCTTCTGATAAATTAATTCCCAATTGGACTGCCATCTTGAAGGTTCGAATCTGAAACTCTATAGGGAACAGGACTTGCTTTACATAAACAATTTCATAGGGAGTATGTCCTGTTGTATTCCCCCATGTAGTTCTGTAGGCCCATAAGGCTTCAGGAAGCCTTTCTGCCCAATCTCTTTTGTGTAGATGTACATTCTTAGTGAGAATTCCTTCAATCACTTTATTGGTAGATTCAACTTGACCATTTTCTTGTGGATGATAAGGAGTAGACTTTTTGTGCTTGATCTTGTAATCTTCCACGAGCCTTTTCACTAACTTGGATGTAAAATGGGATCATTGTTCTGTCACAATTTCTCTTGGAACACCAAAATGAGTGAAGATATCCTCAAAATTAAAATTAACTACAGATATTTCATTAGCAAAAGGTAATGCTTTAGCCTCTACCCATTTAGTGACATAATCAATACATACCAAAATATACTTATTTTGTTTAGATGGTGGATTGATAGGTCCAATAAAATCCAATGCCCATTTTTTAAAAGGTTCAATGAGTACCTGAGGTTGTAATGGCATTTCATTTCAAGGAGCAAGTTTCCCTACCCTTTGGTAGTTGTCACATCTTTTGACATATTCTTTGGCATCTCTGAAGATGAATGGCTAATAATATCCTAAATCAAGGATTTTATAGGTTTTCCTATTGTCAGCAAAGTGTCCACCACAAGGTTCATCATGACACATGCTTTCTCCTCCCATTTCATTTTATCTTCTCGAACACATCTTCTGATAATGATATCTGGACCTGTCTTATACAATTCATTAGTAATACATGAGCATATTGCACTTATTTGAATGATTTTTTTTTCTCTCTAGAAAGCAAATGTGAAGGTAATTTTCCTGTGACTAAGTAATTGGAAATATCTGCAAACCAAGGAGTCTAAGTAGTTATTGCAAAAATATATTCATCAGGAAATTTATCTTCAACTGGAGTGTCATCTTTGATATTTTGAATTCTAGACAAGAAATCAGCAACTGTGTTTTGTTTTCCAGGTTGGTATAGAACAATGATGTTGAATTATTGTAGGAGTAATAACCATCTTGTAACTATGCCATTAGTAATAGATTTATTCATTAAATATATAATTGCACAGTGATTTGTATGAAGTTTTTTTTCATAGCCTATTATATAATGTCTGAATTTTTTGATAGCATGAACAACGGTGAAGAATTCTTTTTCAGTTACAGTGAAATTTGACTTTAACTCAGTGGGAGTCAATTTTTCTCTTGTGTAATAGATGGCATAGGGGATCAAATATTTTTTTCCTAATACAACTCCTAGAATTGTATCTGAAGCATCTATTGAAATGTGAAAAGATAGTTTCCAATTTGGACCTCTTAAGATGGGTGCTTCAGAAATTTGTTCTTTTAAAATCTCAAATGCTATCTAGCAATTAGGATTCCAACTGAATTCAAAATATTTGGTGAGTAACTTGAAGGGTGGGGATGCTATTTTAGTGAAAATTTCTACAAATCTTCTATAATATCCTGTGAATCCTAGAAAACTTCTAACATCCTTTTGACAACTTGGAATTGATAGTTTGGAGATGAATTCAACCTTAGATTTATCAAATTTAATTCCATCTCTTGAAATGTGATGTCCTAAAACAATCCCTTCTATAAACATCATAAAACATTTTTCATGGCTTAGTGAAAGGTTTGCTTCCTTACATCTTTTAAGAACCTTTTCCAAATTTTCTAAAGCTTCTTCAAATGTATTCCCATAAACTGTAAAGTCATCCATATACACCTCTACACAATCAAGTATTAAATCAGAAAAAATTCCTAGTACCGCTCTTTGGAATTTTCTAGGTGCATTGCACAATCCAAAATGAAGTACTCGGTAGGCATAAGTCCCCCCCTAGGTGAATGTGGTCTTATCTTGATATTCAGTTGCTACCTAAATTTGATTATAGCCACTAAAACCATCCAGGAATGAGAAATATTTCTTACCTGCTAATGTATCCAACACTTGATCTATAAAGGGTAAAGGAAAATGGTCTTTTAGGGTAGCTTTATTCAATTCTCGATAATCAATGCATACCCTCCATTTACCATTATTTTTGGGCACAATCACTAAAGAGGAAACCCAATCACTGTCTGAAATTGAGTAAATGAAGTTTACATTCAACAACTTTTGCAACTCCTCTTTCATAATTTCCCTAAGGTTTGGATTCTTCCTTCTTTGAGGTTGTCTGATAGGTTTGCAATTTTCCTCAATGTAAATGTGATGTATACAAGTCTCAGGACTAATTCCTTTCATGTCAGTGCATTCCCATGCATATGCAGAAGAATGTTGTTGTAATGTTTTGATTAGCTTTTCCTGTTGTAATTTTTCCAAGTTATTGTTTATTTCCAAAGTTTTCCCTGCAACGATTTCAACTGTAGAGCTACCAAATTCTTCCATAGAATAAAGATACATTTGCCTAGATGACAAATATTCAATATTGGATTTTTCTTGAAATTGATCATGTTCATATTCTGGGGATGATTCAAAATTTTCCATTGAATTTAAGATTTGACTATCTTCACTAATGGTTGGAATAGTAAAAAGAGGCTATATATCATTTTCATCATCAATCCATTCTTTGTCATCTAACTCTATGATTTTTCTTGCTGGAGGATATAGAGTGAATTTATTTGTTGAGTTACCATCAGAGATATACATGTCACCAGAACTGTAGCTAATGAAAGCATTAGCTGTAGCCAACCAAGGTCTTCCTAATATAAGTGGATGTCCTCCTAGATTTTTCTTAGGAGTTAAGATCATAAAATCAACAAGGTACTCCCAAGAGTCCAAGGACAATGAAATATCTTCTAACACACCATTTGGCTTGATTACAGATCTGTCTGCTAATTGCAATAATGTAGGTGTATACAGAAGATTAGGAAGCTTGAGTTGTTCTTTGCTCATGATGTTTATTACTACTCCTAAATCAATAAATTTATTTGGAATTTCAACTCCATTGATATGTGTTTTTACAACTAGACTTCCTAGATCTAAATATTTTTGTATGGAAAAATTTCCCATCATTATGTCTGCTATTTTTCCTACGAGCTGAATTCTTTTTATTTCTTTTGTTTTTCTTCCCGGTTTATTCATGCTCAACTCCTTTATGTTTTAGATAAAATTGAAATCTCCTTAATGGATTGTAACAAAGGGATTTTGGTACAGACATTTTTCAATTCATCTAGAAAATCATAATTAGGTAACATAATATGCTTTTCTACCCCTCTATCAACTTGTAATCTTTCGGGAAAAGGAGGTGTAGAAGTAGGTACTGATGGTTGCTCCATGTTAGGAGTTGAGTTTATTGGTTCTTTTTGTTTTTCATTTTCAGAATTTTGGTTTTGAAGAGATGTTCCTTATTCAAAACTTTTATTTGGCTATGGAGAATCTTCCTCATAATTGTCTTATTCTTGAATAACTACAAAAGGATTTTTCTTTTCTAATATCCTACCAGATCTAAGTTGGACATCATTAATATCTAGAGGAGTAATCATGTAGGCTGGAAATTGTTGTCCTTCTATCATATAGGTATTCTGAGGATTTTTATTGTTGGGGTTTGGTAATGGTTGGGAAGGTAGCTGATTTGGTCTTTGTGGAGATGGTAGTGAGAGTTGTGGATTTTGGTTTTGGTTTTGGAGTTGGGGTTGTTGATTTTGTTAAGGAATTTTTTGGGGAGGATATTTTGGATATGATGGAGGATATTGACAATATTGAGAGAATCTTCCATAGGGATTTTTCATTCCTTGAGCCCAAGGTTGAGATTGAGATTGAGGCCAAGGTTGATGCCAAGAATTCCAATTTGGTGGGGACCGAGTATACATTTGATTGTTAAAGCCTTGAGCTTGTGGCCCCTGCCATGGTCTTCTAGAGACAAAGAAAAGAGATTCTGGTTGATTTGAAGTTGTTTCTTCTTGAAAAACAACATTAAGACCTAGAATTGATGGACAAATCTTAGTCTCATGATTTTCTGAACAAATCATACAGGTCTCTATGAATTTTGCATCAAGAGGACATTCTCTTAAAGCATGTTTCTTTCTGCATTTGGGACAGAATATGGCTAAAACATCAGTCTCAGCTTTCTAATTTTTTTGTAATTTAAGGGTGTTTATCTGTTCACTAAGACTCCCTAAAATGTCTGTTTTAAATTCATCAAGCATGTTTCCAATTTTTTCCCTACTCATTGTTCCAGTTGCAGATCTATTTACCCTAGCAAGAGAAGGATCTCTTGGACCTTTCCCAGTTTTTGATTTTCCTCGTGATAGATGAATACATAATTCCCCAATGTTAGGTAATGAGAGTTGAGAGATATCCCCCTTTCCCATCATTTTAAGGATTTCTATGCACTCATCTCTAATGGCTTTCAATAAAAGAGCTTTTAAAGTATCTTGATCTAGATTATCCATTTTTTCTCTTTTTATGTTATAGTTGAATCTTTCAATTAAATCCTCCAAATTATCATTCTCTTTTTGCATCATTTTAAACACTTCATCCTTGTGATTGATAGATATGCAAAAATCCAAATACCTTTCTAAAAATGCTCTCTTCATGTCATTCCATGTTCTGACAGACCGAGTGATTAAACTCATGAACCATTTTAGATTTGTTCCTTTCGATGTTGAAGGAAAAAATTTGAGTTTTTGAGAGTCTTGTAAATAATCATAAGTTCTGCACAAGACTTGAAATTAAAACAAAAAGGTTTCAAGGTCTTCACTTTTTAATCCATGAAAATTTGGGAGGACAGAAGTTGAGATATTTTTCATTGTGGCATTTGTATCTTCATCAACTATAGGGAATCTAAAAGAAATCTCAATTACCCTATTTCTGATGCCTCCTTCTGCATTTCCTCTACCTCTCACTCTATCTCCTCCTCTACCTCTACCTCCTCCAAATATTACATTTTCTCCATTTAGAATTTCTCCTTCTCCTTTCCCTTCTTCTCCTCTTCCTGCCATTATATATTCTTCAGATCTGATATAAGATTCAATTTGTAAGGTTAACTGCTCTTCTTCTAGTTCTTCTATCAATGGTATGTTGAAGAAATGATCTTCTTCTTCCTCACCACTAGGAATTTCTAACTCTTCAGCCAAAATATGTTCCCCTGTAGAGGTGAAAAAGGTTACTCCTTCTGTTGGAGATCTAGGATCTTCTTCCTCTAAGACTGCCTCAGTGGATGAAGTAGGAGATCCTCCTAATTTGATTTATGACCTTATAACTTTAGGAAGTCTATGGCTAGTGAAGTATGGAATATGTGTTTGAGATGGAGGTGTATCACTTATTAGTCTTGGTGGAGTGAGTGGTGTTGTGGGGATTAAACTCCTGCCTCTAGCTATGAATTTCCCCCTAGTCTCTTTCTCTAGGCATATCATTTTTTTTAGATGTAAGAAATGAGGCTACCTAATTACACTTCCCCGGAAATGACGCCAAAATGTTTAGTCAATTTAATGTCTTAAATTGCTTGCATAAATTATCAACCGAGGTTTGTAAACTGATGAAGTGTAGTGCACTGTATGTTCTTAGTTAACCTTTCTTCTTACTTCGTTGTTTGTATTTTATGTTGTTTTTGGGGTTTTTTGTTATTTGATGTCTAAGAAAGTTCAATCTAAAACCTATGGAAAGATTTAAATGAATCTAATGAATTTTAAGAAGGAATATAAGGAAGTGTTCCTAAGTTAATCTAATCTACATAAAAATAAATCAAAGACTGTTAGCTAGTTAGAATCTAATCTGGAAAGCAGAGCATCTATTTTATCTTATCATAGGTCCTATTCCATGGATCTAATTCTTAAAACTGAGATTGAAATTGCAGTGTTTGTCTTAAGAAAAATCAGAGAATGAAAAAAACTAATGTACTTCTAGTTACTCTAGCATTCAATTATGAAGTGTGACCATCTTGAGATGATGTGTAAGAAACTATCTATACTTTAACTTCTAATGTCCTAGAAAAGTAAGAAAAGTGTGCAAAGGAAAATATCTAATGTATATTTAGCTACTCCAACATTGAATTATGAAGTGTTACTTTCTTGAGATGGTGTTAAGTAACCAACTATACCTAATGATTTAGAAAAGCAAGTAAAGTATGCAGAAGGTAACTCAGTAATTGCATTCATTAAACATTCAATCATTCAATTTTGAAATATGATTAAATAAATCTTCTTGGAATGACCTTTAGGAATATCAGTGATGAAAATAAGTGAGGATCTAGAAGAAAAATGTGAAAGCATGTAAAACTAACTGTAAACAACTAATGTATATTTTATTTTCCCCAACATTCAATGTGAAGTATTACCCTCTTGAGATGCTGCGTAAGAAGTCAATTATACCTTAGTTTCTAAGTTCCTAGAAAGCAAATAAAAATGTGCAGAGTAAACTCAATAACTGTATGAATTAGACATTCAATCATTTAGTTCAGAATCATCATCTTGAAATGACTTTTGAGAACATCTATTTACATAATTAACTTATAATTCTATTCGTAAAAAAATAAATGACAATATAGTAAGAAAACTAGATAACTATATATTCTTATTGCTTCAATCTTAATTCTATTTGAAAACAGAGTTATCTATATTCTCGAAATATTTTAAAAAAACAAGGCTTACAAAATTATGTTTTTAATGTTATGCTATTGATCAAAACTAGGATGAAACATTAATCTAATAAGAAAACAAAATTTCTAAAAACAGAGTAATGAAAATGAAACTAAAAAAAACAAATGAAAAACCTCCTCCAGTGCAGGGGCTCTCTGCAACTGATTCGGCTGAAATGCTAGCTGGTTAAATATGCACTTAAGCAATCATTATCAACACAAAATTTGTATTATGATAGAACGAAGTCTTAATACAACGTATCAGTAAAATCTTAAACTTAAAACTTGAATTCTTAACTTTTTTTCTCGGTTCTGTACAATCGGTATTTAAAGAAAATAAACTTAACGGTCTATGAGATAATCTTGCTACAGGTGGCTAATTCAAATTATAGAATTGCAATAGGACTGTTTGACTCTTGATTTTCTAAGATAGAGAAAATCAAGAGTCCTGCTATTCTCGGCTAACAAACTTTGACCACACATTTGACCATGATCTTAGGCCCACTTCTCTATCGATCTTGACCAAGTGAATAGGGAAAAATCCATGTGGAGATGATTCTGGAAGTTCCCATGTGGCTCAATTCTCCATTTGACACTTGGAACCTGCCAGACCATGAGAGTAGCTACAGAATCCACAGTTATCTGCAGAATAGGCTGCGTTCTGTAGCTAAATTGCAAAAATCTATTCAAATAGCAAGAACATGAGAATATAACATGGAAATAATTTTAATGCATTCCTTGAGACAAAAAATAGCATTTATCATTGATTGGGGTATGTGATCTTATGAGAAATTAAGGGAAAAAGGTGAGAAAGGATGTCAAAGAGAGGGTAATTCTGAGGTTCAAAAAATACCATGACTCTCAGTAGTGCCAGTGGACAAAGGCTTGCCTATTTTATGGCACATGATTATCAACTTATGTATCATTTGTAATCTCCATAATATTACATGGATTCCTAATTCGATACAGTCACCAACTACTTGAGCACGAAGGATGTCAACAAGGGTTGGGTGAAAGAGCCATCCAAGTTTCACTAGACACCCAACAACACCTACAAGACCAAATCTCTCAGGAAGGCCTTTCATTACTTGGTAGTCCTTTGTTGCCATATATATGGTCAACATAGTACAGAAACCTTCCCTGAAGGCTAGGAATTCTTGCTGCACTAGATTGTGAAAGAAGGAAAACCATTCAACTAGTCGGACTTTTTATCTCAAAAATTGAGGATTTACATGACTAATGCTAAGAACCCTCCCAATGATAATCAAACAATATTATACATGTATACTTATTTGGTGGATGCAATTTTCTCTTAGAATCCCTTTCCTGGCATGAGTTGAATGTCGTCACCAAAGAAAACTACTGTGCACATTTACTACAAGCTAATTTTAGAGTGCAACTAAAAAGGAGTTACGGAAAAACTGATTGATCACTTCTTCATTCCATTGTACAAGTTAATTTTTGAGGAAGGTGCCCCTTGCTTGTCCCATGAGGCAATGGAAGTCGTGTCAGAGTTGGAAGATTGGTTTGCCTCACCAGATGACACTTACCTCAGAGTTTTTGGCGGTCAAAAGTATCCACATTTGAAACTGAGGTATGCCATCTACAAGCTGGTCATGCAAGAAGTTGCTTATCATATTTACACAGGGTTATCAGGAGTGTTGCAGAGGAAGAAGAAAGCTCATTTTCCCACTCTTCCTTTTCAAATCAGATTGTACGAGATCATGAATCTAAAGGCTACAAAGATTGAAGGAAATGAGATAGAGAAGTTTGCATTAGGTCGTTTGGAATTCAATCCATACGATCCTAAGAGTGTTTGCAAATGACACTGTGCAAATATTTATTTCACTTGGCCAAGCGATAATTTTTCTAGACTTGAGGAGGAAAGGATAAAGAATTGTTATAATGCATCTAATCCCCGCAAATCAATCAACTTCTTTACTTAGAAAGAAGTCATTCCAGAAGCGGAACCAACAAAAAAATTCAACCTAGTGCGCGAAAAGGGAAAGAGGAAAGTTGTGCATAGTCCAGTGGAGGAATACAACTGCAAATGGAAAGCATATCTAATTATCTTGAAATCAACCATAACAATAGAGAAGAAGAGGAAGCAGAGGAAGCAAGAAGAATAACTAAAGTAGAAGGAAGAACAAGAGCAGAAGGGACTAAGAAGAAAGGCAGAAACAAGAAGAAGAAGAAAGGTGGAGAAAAAAAGAGGAAGAAGAAGCAGAGAAGAAAGAAAAAGAAGAGGAACATAACTGTCTACTGGAAGAAGAGAGAAATCAATTGTAGAACAAGTAAATTCCTCAAGAAATTGAAGGTTTAATAGTAATCCAAGACATGGAGGTGGAATTGGAGTCACTAAACCAAGATGTTGATCTTATGTTGACCACACAACATATCACTATTCAGTCTCTCCCTCCTTCGACAACAGAGCAATATCCAAGCAAGGAAGAGGAAATTTCTCCTCTCGATGAGGGTTTGGTGATGGAAATATATACCTTAACCTATGATGAGCTACAAAAGAAGATAATACAGGCTAGGAATAAGAACTTCTAGAACGATCTCACACACCTTCCTTTATCAAATAAAATAATCATGATGGACACCAATAGGAATCCATAAGCCATTTCCACAACCAACTTGGCCTTCGCAGAAGCTTCCAAGTCCAATACAGAGTATATTATGGCCGAGAAAAAACAAATGGTGAAGAATCTAGAGGCTACACGGCAAAAAATTGAGCAGCTCCAGTTAGAGGTCTAGAAAGCATCTCCTGCATAGGTATATATGGAAGAACTTAAGGAAGACAAACTTGGTGAATTATATACATTAGGATATACCATGCAGAACCTTGATGAGGATATTTTCATCATGTATAAAGCAGTTGTACACTTACACGACATGCAACATAAGTGAAAATACAATGCTAAAGATCTCAAGGCTATTCATACAACCATCGTTGTGGTGAATGAGTGGAAAATGTAGTACAAAGGGGCACCTTTAGAGTTGTTGAAGAAGACAAGGCAACAGGCTGAGTTAGAGAAAGAAAATATTCAAATGCTCATCCAGAGAAACAAACACTCAGCTTATTTCATCACCGATATTCAATCCTGTTATGCATGTTTATATAATAAGTGGATTCAATGGTCAAATCACACTATATCCCTTCATCTAGCTCACTCACCGAATCCAAAGGCAAGAACAAGGTGAGATAGGAGGTCAAAGAATACTTGGACAAACTCATTCATATCGCCACCAAGGAAGATTTGGAGGTGAACATGCATAATATGGAAAAGTACATTAATGGCCCTATACAGATCAATACCATGTTGCTATTGCTAAATAAGGAGACTCATATAAGCTCCAATATAGTGTACCTAGATGAAAATGAGGCTAAATTCTGCTTCCAACCTGACCCCGTTTCAAGGTTTGGAGAAGTCATCACACAATAAAAATCTTGGTACCACTATGTAACCGAAGAGCTACAAGTTGAGGTAGATGAGATAGAGTTTCCCCAAACTTAGGTTTGACATGATATTTGTATTATTAGACTGTCTATTTGATTCTACCCATTTTTGTCTTATTTGGGTACATGTAATTTTGTATTTAAAACATTTTTGTAAGTGGAAGTCCAAGTGTCAGTTTTGAATATGAAGATTCATTTTGTAAAAGAAGTCAAAAGCTCATGAGAGAAGTCAAAGAGTCACAAAGGGAGATGAATACTCACCCCATTTGTTATAAATATACCCTCATTAGTCATGTAAAGGGATTTTGGGCTTGGATTTTAGCTTAGGATCAGAAGCTTGGGAGCCTTTGTTAAGAGCCTTGGCTTCTCCTTAGCATATATGGAGTATATTTCTTTGGAGGAGCAAGTGTTGGCTTCATGTTCCACTATTGGGACTAGTGGTTTGGAAATTTTATATCTTTGGGAATTTCACTTTAATAAAAGACTCATAGAGAATGTAGTAGGACTACTCTTGTTATGTTTGCAATAAATGTTATTTCACTTACGCTAACACTTATGAACTATTTCGTTTGCAATAGTATGAATGTTATTGAATGAGTGTTGTTATATATTTCAATCATTATTATCTTGTGAAACATTTTGTAGGCTAACTTATTATTCCTTTTATGCTCATGTGTTCCTTTCAAGCTACGTACTATTACAGGCTTCTAAGGGGCTTAGTTATTCCCCCCCCTGTTGTGTTAGAAACTCTCATGCATTTCACTTGACTCTTTACAAACTTATAAACTTGTTTCAAGAAAGTTACAATTACATCATTCTATGCGATATTGCAGCCAAGGGATACCACTAAACCCCACCATTTTAACAACTGAGATGTATTCCGAATGGGGCTCCTATTCCAAATGGTGTGAGGTCCAATTGAGACCTCATATCAGGGAGACCCCCTAAATGTTGGTGGATTAAACACTGCCAACATGTAATAAAAGAGGTTGCACTCATAATCATGTTGAAAAATAATTTTTAGAACTAGGATAGATGTTGAGCATTTGGTTGGCATGCCTTTGAGGAGTATTCATTAAGACATTATCCAATAGCTTGTGTAAAGGATATTGTGAGTAAGGCTTCTAACTATTTGATTTCCTAAAGCCCCTAAATAAGATATTCGTAGCTAGTTTATAATGGAGTTCTAAAGGGGATGGGGGTTATTTGAAACACTCTGTATAGAGAAGGAAATCTCATCCCTTGGGATGTGTAGACTGATAGGGAACAAAGATAGACATTTGGAATTGTTGTAGGACTCAAGTCACTATGAATTTAATATATTTTAGGTGGTGTTAGTGGATTGTAGACACCCATAGATGATAGAAGTCAATTCATTCATGTGGATGCATAGATCTAGCTTATGCATGGTTTATTATTGAGAAATGGAACAAAAACCCTATGGATAGGAGGAATGTAAGTCATATGTTCTTGTTGGTGAGAATTTATTATGAAATAAGTGTTATGGTCACCATATTATTTGTTGTTCTAATGCTATGTTTAAATTGCTTCATTTTATTATGTATTTATGCATGTGAATGTTGGGCATGTTTTAACAACCTACATTTGGAACATTTTTTTATGGTTAGTTGCATAAATATATTTAGCATGTTGCATTCATGAAATTTTAAATTGGTATCGTATTTGAATTAGAAGTAATGTGGCTGAAACTGAGATCTAGGTATATTATAGAGTGGTATCATACCAAGGTTTTGACATTGGACACATATGGGTTGGAGACTAGCATGAATTTAACAAATTCATTGTGATAGATTTTATTTTGAGCCAAATTGGGGGGAAATGGTAAATGTAGAGTGAAATCCCCAAATTTCTAAGAAATTTCAGGTCAGATTTTCCCTCCTAATCATCAAAGGGATTGTTATCACTGGAAAATCAGACAAGCAAAAGACATCATGAAATGTCAAGAAGAAGGATTTACAGGGTTGAGAAACATTAGAGAATCTGGAAAATTTAATTTTCTCTAAGGTCAAGAGGCAAAATTATCAAATTGCACACAGAAGGAATAGTCAAAGTGCACTATGTGCACATTTTTCTTCGATATTAGCACTGGTCTTCACGACTTTCCCTCAATAAGCCGCACGATACTGAGTATGGTGGAAGGTCACCATCTGGGACCACTTGGCACACTTAAGGAAAAGATTCTCCACCTGAGGCCGCCCAAGGATAGCCACCTAGAGCCACCTTGAGACCTCAAGTGAGCACACAATGGAATCAACCACCACTCTTGGGTCACTATCCACAATTGTATCAAAAGAGGGAAGAAGATTTTAATTTTTCCTATACAATGCCACCATGAGAAGAACAATTCAGAACACATTGTTATAATGGCCAAATTTCCCATGAGAAAACCAACAGTGTGTTGTCCAATCCGCAATAGAGTGAAGGGATTTAGTTGTTGGCCATCGAAAATATCAATCCCAAAGGAGAAGTGCACCAAGTTTTCGACATCCAATCACTTGTTCGAGGAGAAGAGAAAGGCTTGCAGACCAACTCAAGAGGAAAGCCCTCCTTGCTTTGGGTATTAGAGCTCCATAGCTCTAAGTACTCACTGTAAGTGTGTAACGTTCTACCACTTATTTACCACCAACGATTAATTAGAGGGGATTCGTTCTCCATTAGGATTATTAGATCGTTTACTCGATTGAGCTTGTGTTTATGTGTAATTGTTGTTTTGTTTCCTCTTCTTGTTTTTAGCATGCTATGTTCCATAAACTAGGTTGTTCTACATGTTAGAATGTTTCCACTAACCATCTAACAACTCTTTTTTCCCTGTGACCATTTCTTGTAGGTTAGAAATAACTACTATCAAGCACCGATGTTTTTCATACACTTGTGTACTAAACACACCAATATAGGATTGGCGACTCCACTGGTTTTTCCTCTTAAGCTAAGTGGTTTTGTTTTTGCAGAGCCTCTTTTCTGCTCAGGATTGATGCAGGACCAACTCTCCTCCTCCTCAGATTCTCTCATTCACCCTTTGTGAAGAGATTCAGGATTTTTGCATGGAGGAAAACCATGCACGTTAAACATAGACAGACGCGTCTGTCCACACACGTTCATCTCAGACAGATGCGCAGAGTCACGCGCCTGTGTAAAAAAATTCTGCACGGAAACCAGTGAACCATTTTTTCCTTAGTTTTCTTCATTTTTTGCAAGTGTAAAGTGACTGGAAGCCCAGAATAAATATGCCAACTCTGTGTTTTTGTGTCCCTTGACTGTTAGGATATGTTTTTAGCTTCACTTTAATTTAGATATTTGTATAGTTCTAATTTTTAGTTTATTGTCACAAATTCACATAGTTTAATTAGGAGGAAAGTAAGTGGCTAAAATCCACCCATGCTATATGAATGAACTTATTTAGTGATAATAGAAACCAAACACGTAGGTAATTAGGAAGGAGTAAGTGGCCCATATCCATGCATGCTTAGCTAGTTTCCATTTGTTTTTTCCAAATTGTTGTATTAAATTTAGTTTAAAATTTTGGATTAGGAACCGAGACTAGGATCAAATTATCTAAGAAGGAAAGTAATATTTGCTTCCCTTGCACCTCTTGGTGACCCTAGGCATGCATATGAATGCTCTATTTTGATAGTTTTCCATCTCCCTTTAGTCCAACATTTAGTCTAAATAGGAAAAATTGTAAGCGGCCCATTATCCACACATCATTTGCTTTTTGAAAGGAACAATCAAAACATAGTTTAATTAGGAGGGAGTGTAAAGGATCATCACATATCTGCATCCTACAAAAAATTTTGATTGTACAATTTCTCACACACATTTCCACACCGTAAGCAAAGTAAGCCACCTTAAAACTAACCATTAATTGAACTCATCAAGTCTCCTCACGGGGCCACAAGATAATTAGAAGTTCATGTTAGGACCATTGGGGTAGGCATCCAATAAGCTGCCATGGCCAGTTTACATTCTTGAAACATAGAAGTTGAATTTTTAGGGAGATTTAAACCCATCTATCTGCCCACATAAAATAATTCACGAGCGGCACAAATACTGGATGTAATATTCCAAAATTAGCATGGAGCTAATTGGAATATTGAATTTTTATTTTGTCACCCAGCAGTTGAATAAATGGGTAAGAAGGCCCGTGCATATTAAAAACAAGAATAAAATCCCTCATGTTGTGAAAAGGGATCATAAAATTAGCTGGATTTTACACTCCCATGTGTGAACAAGGACAAATGCATGTGGACAAGGTCAAGTTTGAACAATTCAACATTGATGATATGAGAGGAGGAGATCACCCATAGAGAGAGTGCAATGCAAGTAGGAGGAATATTCCTTGGTGGAGGAAACCCTAATGAGTGGGGCCCAAGGCAAGATGGCTCACACTTGTTTAAAAGGAGGGCAAGGCAACCATATGAGGACATAAATTGAAGATTTGATTTTGGTCTGCATGAATATTTTTCTTTCTCCAACTGTTTAGTTGAGATTACTGTGCTGCTTAGCACAAGGTATTCATGTTTAGGAATCCCTTCTCCTTTCTTGAGAATCCTCTTGAGGGAGCTTGTACTGAATTTCCCCACATTCAAGCTTGAGGCAAAGCATCCTCCTTCAGCTACATCGTTATTTATGTAGCAGTGTAATGTTGTGTTGCAGGGTGTTGCAGTGGGAATTCTCAACACCACTTCCGGATCTTGTGTTTCAGAGGAGGAAGCCTTCCTTCCTTTGGGAGACTAGTGAGGAGGACTTTGAGCTGATTTTTAGATCTTGGCATGTGGCCAATGTATTTTCCATCACCTACAACACAATCCCTTGCAGGAACTACGTCATTTCTTGTAGTTTTGCAGTGTGAGGGTTAAGATCCTTGATTTTGAGCTGACTTCTTAGGGAAAGGACCAACCCTTCTCCCGGAAAAGCTTGTAAGAAGGATCCTCCTTCATTTATTGTATTATTCAGCCGTATGTATGTAGAGCTTTAGTTATACTGTGTTATTTTAGATCCATATCTGCAGATCCAGTCCTTGTACTTATTCTCTCAAGAAACCCTTGCTGAGTTATCTCTATAATGTGTAAAAGGGGCTAGATCTCTAATTTTCTCTATGATCTGAGTAATAAAACTCTATATATGTTGTTTATATTATATTTTATCAGAAACTCTTAGATAATCATGATGTGCATGCTTCAAAAAATTATGTTTACTCTAAGTCATGGGATTTCAATGTTTTGAAGCCATATTGAGAACAAGAGATTTGTTTAACACCTCAAAAGAGATTTTTTTCTGATACCCTTCTGGATGGGAGTCTCATAATACATAAAATAAGGAATACAAGTTCTATTTCTCAAATTTATAGCGTAATTTTCTGAAATTAACATTTTTATGGTCCATATTGCTGCATTTCCCCACTTTGGGATAAGCTAATGGGACATAATTTTTCTGCTGCAACAATAATATGATGGCTATGTGTTCCACACACATTTTATGAGTTTATTTATCATTGATAGTCCAGTTTTGTGTTCATGTATTGCTGCATTCCCATTTTGGGATATTGCAGTGGTATCAGAGCATAATCTTGGCTCAACTTGTGAGTTACAAACACTATGCTATCAGAAAAATAAGAAGAAAAATAGAATAAGCAAGATCAAAATTATGGAGATAATGAGCTTTGTCTCATCACTTTTCAGATCTAGAAAGAACCTCTCCAAGGAAGTTAAGAAGATGAAGGAGAAGAGATGAAATGAAACTCCTAGAGGGTTTCAAGAAGAGGAAGGGCCATACACTTCCTATTATCAAAGAGAAGAATACAATAGGCATGAAGGACACTTGTAATCTGAATTTCTAAGAAGGTACCTTGCAGAATACAAATCTCAACTTAGAGCTTTCAAGGAGACTCTAGCTCTTCCTCAGTTTATCCAGCTGGAAGAAGAAAGGAGGCCCTACAACAATGGGATGATGAGAGGCAATACATTTCTATTTTCCACTTTTGATGGATCAATCACATGTGCAGCAAAGGCTTGGGTGATGAAGCTAGAGGCATTCTTCATACTACATCCAGTGGTAGAGAGAGAGGTTGTAGAAATTGCAGTGCTGCACCTTGAAGGTGAAGCAAGCACTTGGTAGTTCAGCCACGTGAGTCATGCAAGAGTATCTAATTTTGCAGATTTCAATAAAAATGTGATCAAGATATTTGATAAAGAGAAATCAAAGGAAGAGAAGCCCTCACCACCATTGGAAGAGGCATGTACCAACGCTGTTACAATCATGGAGGAGCAGCCTTCATCTTCAACAGTTTGGGAAGACAACACATTGGAAGGAACTCTTGCAGCCATACAAGATACTTCAAAATTTCACCAAGGTATGCCTAAATTTCCATCCTTTTTAATTTTAGAAAATCTTATGGAGGGATATGCACCATTGCATACTGCTAATCTAGAGCAACAGAACTGCACTGCACTATGCAACCTTGAGGAAGGGATGAACTACATTCAACCTCTTGAGTTGAAGTGTAGAATTTCTGAAGGCAGGGTGAGTATGATTCCATGCAAAATGGCTGGCTATGACTTCAACATTTTACCTTGCTTTGAGACAATACATATATCACCTTGCAGACCTACAATGCTGTACATGAGCAGAAGTGAAGAGAAGAGGACCCATTCCTTATGGGAGCATTCAAATGGCAGCCTCATTCATGAAGCAATGGAGGAAAATATGATAGATGGTAGACATCTTGAGATGAGAAATATTTTCTCCTTTCTAGATGACACTTTATTAATGAGCATCTCACAACTCAAAGAGAAAATTCTACCTGCAGCAGATCCAAAACCTTATTGGTTTTGGAGGACCATTGATGAGAAGAAGGTCTCATGGAGAGATCTCATTGGAGGTGCACTTCAACATATCATGGAGTAAAAGGTTCTTCAAAAAATTGAGGAGGTTTTTCCCTCATCACACTTGAATCTTTATGGATTCAAGCTGGTCACTAGTGTGAGATCTTATCTAGGAGATCTTCGAGGAGCTGCATTTCAAACTCCTATGAAATGCAAGAAGAAAAATCTGATATGGGAAGTTGGTAGTCTTCATTGGAGGAGTACCAAGACGGAGAATGGTAGGAGACATCCACAAGTGAGTGAATTGATGTGGATGGAGAGCAAGAGGCTGGTGAGCCACTTGCATATTTATGACACTGGGCAGCAAGAGGCATGGCTGCATTGGCTACACTTGAAAGAGTTTGGCCATCATATGACATATCCTTTTTCTAAGTGTGTGTGGGTGGAAGAAACTTGGCAGGACACTTGCATCATATGGCAGCAAAAATTTTGGGTGCATTATGTTGATATGATCTCCTTCCTGTCAATCAACATATTTTCACCTCATGATTTGTGTGATGGAGGTGTGAGGGGGCATCAAGAGTTATTATTGTTGTGGCTTCTCTTGGGAGAGTATGGGCAGAAATTTTTCCATACTCATCATGATATTTTTGGAGAAATGTATGGCACATTCAAGGTGCAAAGATGCTACCCTTCAACATATTAGGATAAGGAGGGGCTTCCACATAGGATGAATATTTCCCCACATAGCAACATGATGGTGGATGACTTTGGCATATGGAATTTCAAGGAAGGGAGACATGGAGTGACAAGAGCCTTATCACTAAGGCCAATAGAGCTGTCACTTGGGAGTATGTTTCTATTGATGGAGTGTTCCAAGGGAAGTATGCATCCTTTCTTGTTGCATATTTTTATGAGAATATTCTCATGGGAGGACTCATCCATGGACCTCACTTTCAGCTTACTCATTATGCATGATAATAAATGTATTTATATACTTATTGATTATTTCATTGAGTATATACATCTTCTCACCATGTATGTATAGTGCATTTCTCCATAAGAGGGAAAGATTATTTTTGGGTTTCATGATCCTACTAAGACCAACACTTATGATGATAACCATTCTCTACATGGCTTTGGGCAAGTGTGTTGTTATTTTTATGCTCAGATGATATATATTGCTGCTTACTACCACATAGTAGATAAGCAAACATGCACAACTAGTAACTTATTGGAGGACAACTTGCCAGATGATGTTCTAAAGAAGCATTTGGGAAGACTGCACTGTATCCACTTGAGAAACCATTGGTATCATCCAAAATTATAGATAACCTTCAACATTTTTCTGATTTGGATGCCAAATGGTGATGATGTGCCATTCATTTTGAATGGGATGGTTTGGGCCAGCATGATTCATGACATGGGAGAAAGGATCTTTGGAGATCTAGTCTTCTTCTTGCCACTTGAGGGAAACACTATTTCAGCCCAATATCAATAGCTACTCTACACTTATCATAAGTGGAGAGGGAGAAAACAAGGGGTAGGCCATTTTTTCTACCATGTTCAGTTATTTAGCCCACCTACATTGCAGGAGCCCAAGGTGGAGGAGATCTTTCATGAGTTTCCATGTTGGAGGGTGACTCATTTTGTATTGATGATAGCTTGGGGATGGAGGTTTCATATGGGATTGATAGTTCCCAATGCATTTTCGACTCCATGCCTTGAGAGGACCTCTAGAAAACACTTAGTTTCCTCCTTGAGTATTTCACCTTTTCATGATGATGGCCATTTTGGATGCTCACCAAATGCTAGCTTGTATGCTTGAGAGGGGCACTATGGAGACTTATTGTTGAGAAAACATTATATTCCTTGGAGGAGTTCATCATATGAGGATGCTACAGGAGGAGGAAAGGAGACCTTCCAGTTCTATCCTTGCATTTTCTTGAGGACAAGCAACATTTGGGAGGGGAGGACTATAATATTCCAAAATTAGCATGCAACTAATTGGAATATTAAAATTTTCTTTTGTCACCTAGCAATTGAATAAATGGGTAAGAAGGCCCATTCATATTAAAAACAAGAATTAAATCCCTCATGTTGTGAAAATGGATCATAAAAATAGCTGGATTTTACACTCCCATGTGTGAACAAGGACAAATGCATGTGGACAAGGTCAAGTTTGACCAAGTCAACAACGCTGATATGAGAGGAGGAGATCACCCATAGAGACAATGTAGTGCAAGTAGGAGGAAGATTCCTTGGTGGAAAAAACCCTAATGAGTGGGGCCCAAAGCAAGATGGATCACACTTGTTTAAAAGGAGGGCAAGGCAGCCATAGGAGGACATGAATTGAAGATTGGATTTTGGTCTGCATGAATCTTTTGCTTTCTCGAATTGTTTAGTTGATATTGCTGTGCTGCTTAGCACAAGGTTTTCCTGTTTAGGAATCCCTTCTCCTTTCTTGAGAAGCCTCTTGAGGGAGCTTGCACTGAATTTCCCCACATCCAAGCTTGAGGCCAAGCATCCTCCTTTAGATACAATGTTATTTCTATAGCAGTGTAACGTTGTGTTGCAGGGTATTGCAGTGGGAATTCTCAACACCACTTCTGGAGCTTGTGTTTAAGAGGAGGAAGCCTTCCTTCCTTTGGGAGACCAGTGAGGAGGACTTTGAGCTGATTTTAAGATCTTGGCATGTGGCCAATGTATTTTCTATCAAATACAGTGCAGTCCCTTGTAGGAACTGCATCATTTCTTGCAGTGTTGCAGTGTGAGGGTTAAGACACTTGATTTTGAGCTGGCTTCTTAGGGAAAGGGCCAACCCTTCTCCTGGAAAAGCTTGTAAGAAGAATCCTCCTCCATTTATTTTATTATTTAGCTGTATGTATGTAGAGATTCAGTTAGACTACATTATTTAAGATCTAGATCTGCAGATCCACTCCTTGTACTTATTCTCTCAAGAAACCCTTGCCGATTTATCTCTATAATGTGTAAAATGGGCTAGATCTCTAATTTTCTCTATGCTCTAGGTAATAAAACTCCAGATATTTTATTTATATTATATTGTATTAGAAACCCTTAGATAATCACACTGTGCATGCTTCAGAAAATTTTGTTTAGTCTAAGTCATGGAATTTCAGTGTTTTTAAGCCATATTGAGACCAAGAGATCTGTTTAACACCTCAAAAGGGATTTGTTTCTGATCCCCTTCTGTATGGGACTCTAATAATACATAATCTAAGGAATCCAAGTGCTATTTCTCAAAGTTATACAATAATTTTCTAAAATTAATGTTTTTATGGTCCATATTGATGCATTTCCCCACTTTGGGATAAGCTAATGGGACATAATTTTGATGCTGCAACAGTAATATGATGGCTATGTGTTCCACACACATTTTATGAGTTGATTTATCACTACTACTCTATTTTTTTGTTCATGTATTGCTGCATTCCCATTTTGGGATATTACACCGGATTCATAGGGGGTTAAGCTTAGGCTCAGTGTGTGCGATACTATTTGGGGCTACCTGATCCATATAGTGCTCGGTACTGGTAGCTGAATACCAAGAAGCTCAAGACTCAAATGCTTATGTGGGATGACGGTACCTAGTGGCCAAATCTAGGGCATCCTTCCCTATAGGTGACGGTGCAGGCAGCGCTAGATCCTCTTTCCATTACCTTGTTTGATTCTTCGGCTACTGTAAAGTGTCGCCAGTTATTTCAGGACGTTAGCCCCAATACCCACGAAAAGATATCTTCGCAAGGCCCAGTTACAATTGAGAGTGTGAGGACAATTAGGTCTTTTAGGATTTTTGAGTATCACATGCAAAACAACAAAAAACATTTTTTGATTGACCGATCACATAGGATTAATCTAAAGGGAAATTAACCTTTTATTTTCGCTTTGTTTTATGTATGTGATCATTTTTTTTCTTTGGTATATAATTTCTCTCCTCTCATAAATTGAAAAAATATTTCCAAAATCAAACCTAGTCGATCTAGAGACTTTTTGGACCCCTCCCCCATTAGAGGAAGGAGTTCTAGGTCTTTCGCCATTTAGGTGTCAAAGATAGAGCACAACCACCATTATCAGTTCATCCTTTATTGAGGCATCTTTAGTTGGGAACCCCCAAGGGTCACCCAACGCCACACCAATGGAAACCCCCTCAGGGTCACCACACATTAGAGAACTTCTGAGGTATAAAATGGGCCTCCTAAGAAAATTGTACAACCAAAATAAACTTTATAAGAACCGGTAGGATTCAAGATGATGATGTCAACCATTGGGTATGATTCACCATTTTTGGGGTTAAAAAGTAAAAAGATTAAAAAATAATAAAATAATAAAACTGCTTTTTTCAACTTGTATTTTCAACTTATCTCCCTAAGGTTTTACTCAAATTTCGAGCAAGAGTACTCGTTGGATGAAAAATTTAATTACTCATCCAAGAAGTACCCATGTTGCATACTTTCGATGGATCCTGCCACATGAAAAATGAGAAATACATGAAAACCATGATTGCAATCACGTTTTTCACGTATCTCTCATTTTTTGTGTACCAGGGTCCATCGAAAGCATGCAACATGGGTAATATTTGGATGAAGAATTAAATTTTTCATTCAACGAATGTTCTCGCTCGAAATTTGAGTAAACCCATAGAGAGATAAGTTTAAAATACGAGTTCAAAAAATAGTTTTTTTTCTTTTTTTCCCTCTAAAATTTGATGATGTAATCTAATATTACTTTATTATTTCCACTATTATTTTATAATTTCCTTAGGAGGCCCATTTTAGACCTCAAAATGCCCCTAATGACACCACTCCTCCCATAACCCCTACAGGTAAGAGGAGCACTACCCATTCAGGGAGCGAACAAAACACACAGCCGGGTACATCACAGACAAACCCCATACATAACTAGAATCCTGTGTTTTCACAGTTTAAAATGGCACTCAACACTCATTTACCTTTCTTAGCCACTCTTTAAACTTAAATGATCTATCAAAGTTAACAAATGACCCCATTTCAAACAATCCCACTTGGCCCCCCATGCCGATGAAGCTCCCTTTGAACATTCCAAAGTTCAAAGGGAAGCAAGCAGAAGACCTTGGAAACCATGTAATGAATCTCCACCAATGGTTTTCATCAAACAATACTATTGATGATACTATTTTATTAAGACTATTTCAGCGCACCTTAACCAGACTAGCTGTGAAATGGTATGTGGAGAAACCTTCTCCTACACATGGAACTTTTAGTTCCCTCACCACTGCATTCCTCACATATTTCCAGCTACCCACCCACCACGATTCAGGAATAGAGTTATTGACACATTTTAGACAAATGCTAGCCATCCATATCTCAGACTCCATGAATGGCAGCGACGTCGAAGTTTGTGTAAATCCAAAATCGACGATTCAGTTTTACTGGACCTATTCTTGAAAACTTTCACAATAGATATTTCGAAGGATGTGGCAACTCAAGGACTAATTCCGAAGAGGATGCCATTATAAAATACCAACAACTTGAGCTGATATACACTTAGTCATGATACATTTATAACATCCTACCTAACACCTCGCACCTGCAAACATATAAATAATTTCCAGGCGCGTAGAACACTGCAGATGGATTGATAGGGTAACTGACCCAATATCACCTAGGCAACAGTGTCCTGTACCCTAGTTACACGTATGATCCTAACCAAAACATCCCACAACCAGGCTATCATCAGAGTCATCATGCGCCTCTGCATAACATGACCAATAGGGTGTCGTCATACCATCATCAGCAAGGAGGTTCATACCCTCCCACACAAGGGAAACCATTGCACTTTGTCAAAATTCGTCGAAGACCCATGCCATTATAAGCATCCCTTTCAACAATTTTTACAATGGAAGGTCCCAACCAAACACCCATGCATACAATGAGAATTTATATACCATAACAAGATTATGCATATGGGCACTACATTCAACTTATCGTAAAATAAAAAACTCCCTTAAGGGCATCAGAAATCGTCGTCGTCAACCAAATCCGCAGATCACTACCATATAAGTGACATAGACAAAACCTTTATCTGTTAGATAGGCTTTTAACTAGCCAAAGCATCATGAGCACTGGACATGCCTGCCTTGCAGAAATATTGTATTTATTGTATTATACTATCTCTTGTAGGTTTCCAACAGAACATGGTCCGTCTTTTATTCACAGTAAGGGGTCTCCAACCTTAGGCTGCACGCAGGTCTCTCTCTCTCTCTCTCAACACAGGTTATACAAAACATAAACTATAATTTATTTCGGGTGTACAATTCTTCCTAGACCTCACACATTAGGGGGAAACTATTATCACTGGAAAATTGGACAAGTAAAACATACCATGAAATGTAAAGAAGAAGGATTTACATGGTTGAGAAACATTAGAGAATCTGGAAGGTCAAGAGGCAAAATTATCAAATTGCGCACAAAAGACATAGTCAAAGTGCACTCTGTGTGAATTTTTCTTTGATAGTAGCACTGGTATCTACGAATTTCACTCAATAAGTTGCACGGTCCTGAGTATGGTGGAAGGTCACCATCCGGGACCCCTTGGCACACTTCAGGAAAATATTCTCTACTTGAGGCCGCCCAAGGACAAACGCCTAGAGCCACCTTGAGACCGCAAGTGAGCACATTGTTATCACAAAATTAGACCTGATAGGCTGCTAATAAAATCAATCTAATGTAACTGTTTCAAACCAATATTTTGATTGAGGCTTAGCCTCCTCAGCCTGAGATGGCTCTCTCAAGGGTTAATGATTTTTGATAGAAATATAGATGGAAAACTCTATGTGGGGTAATAAGCAGATAAGTGATAGATATTGGTTGAAAATCACATCAGAAAGTGGAAATTGGGCTTATGGAGTCAAAGTAGCTTCAGAAAAACCACACAATCTACTTAGCATGGAAGTCAAGGCATATCAGAGTTCTAGTCAAGAGATACACATGTGAAACTGTAAAAAACACAGTTAGTTTGTCTATATAGGAAGTCAGAGCATCAAAGATGAATTATGAGTAACATAAATAAACACCACTACCATAGGATAGTAAAAATATGCAATTAGAACAATAACATACTAGAGCTCTTTATGAATCTCAAGTTGGCTAAGTAGAAATCTCTGTATTAAGTTGAAAACCAGTCACTTACAATAAACACAGTCCTTTGCTAAAAATGTCCAACCCTTGCATATTTGACTTCTTGATATTTTATAGATCAATTACAACAAAAGATAACCTTATCTAGAGCTAGATACATCGAACTCCTGACTCTTGATACCTTGCCTAACCATATGTCATGGTATTTATTACAAAAAGACAGCTGCTAATCTAATAAACAGTCCTATTACAAATAGGATTAAAACTCCTTATCTCTACTTATAATAATCTTATCTAAAATAAATTACATTATTTGCCAAGTGTATTCACATATGGTCAAATCCAGATGATAATCTTTAAAACTTTATGACCATAATGCTGATCTCCATTAAACTAGGAAACTGTCCCTTGTTTTCTAGGCATAGGATCCTTTGTATTCTTGAGACACTCTGACCAACATGAACTCATCACTTCAAGGTTATTTTTTGTTAGAAACTGAAATAACACCTGCCCAAAATCCTCCCTAATTCCAAGCTGTCCAAAACCATCATCAAACTATTCAAAATGAGCTGAAATAAAATGTGCTATGAAAACAACAAAGTTTCATAGCGCAACTACTTTAACCTTTTTTCTCCAAAATTTTGATTTCTTTCCTCCAGGATTATCTTAAATAACATTTATTACATCCTCCCTAGCAATTTCAGGTCATAATTCACACTTTTTCCCTTCAAAAATTTATGAGAAAGAGTGAAAAAAGCTGCTACAATAGTTTCATAGCGCTTTTCACTCTTTTTACATTGTTTGCACTACGAAACTACTGAGTGAGAAGTTTTGTCCAATTTTTTTCAAAATGAAAACCATAAATGTACCAAAACTAAAAATAACACTCGTTTCATCAAATAAAAAATTCAAATGAACTGAAAAACACAGTTTTCATGAGGTCCCTTCTTAATTTTCACTTGATTTAGTTTTTGACTTTTTAATGATTGTCATTCTGCACCTTTGTTCTTTAACTCATCTTGAGTCAATTTCAGCTGTTGCTCCAAGTCCTCCACTTGATCTCTAAGTATTCTATTACTGGCTCTCAAGTGAGTATTGATTACTCTGACAAATTTAGCTTCCTTGATGGCTGGAACTGTCCATGTGAAAAATTGTTCTGCACTACTTGGGGTTTCAAACCTATAACCAGTTTGACCTTCCCATAGTGCCTTCATTATTTTGAATTCTGATTTTTCAATACTATGCTTCCTAGCCCTCTTTCTCATCATAGAAATTTCTTGGTTTGCTAACCTCAATTTCTCCTCAAGATGTTGGCACTCTGTCATTTCTTCTTTTCCCTTCATTGTTCTGCTGGCTGCATGTTCTACTGTTGGTGATGAGAGATCAACCACTTCTTCAGGGAATTTAGCTATTTCAATAGGTTCTTGTACTTCCTTGATGCCTTCCTTGAGTTTCTTAGCATTCTTAGTTAAAGGTTTCCTTTCTTGAAAGATAAAGGCTACATTTTCACCCTCAAACTCAATCTTCTTTGCAAGCTTAACCTTTTTCTATTTGTGTTCATCTACTCCAATGAAGTCATCTTGCACAATGGGTGTCTCCTCTATGTCAATATCATGCAGGATGTCATCTAAATTTCCCTTAATTACTAGCTAAACTATGAAAATGAAACAAATGTCTTTCCTTTTAATGCCAACACTTGGCTTCTTGTCACTCTTTTGATTTCCTGCTTGCTGACATCATTTTTCTGTTTTGCCTCTTTGACACTCTTTGACCTCTGTTTTGAAAGTGATGGAGTTTGTGAAATAAGAAATTGCGTCTGCTTAGTACTTTTCTCAACTTGTTTCCTTGGTTTCAGTTTTCAAATTCCTTTGGTTTTGCAACCACAGGCTAACTAAACTCTGCTGCTGTTGGTGAAGGAGTTCCTTTATTTTTAGGGTTTCTAGCTGGGGTTAGGGTTTCCAGCTCAAAACCATTCATAAAAAAAAAGGATGACCAATCCCTTCCTATCTTCTGAAGCTCATTCGAAATCAACAACTTCATCAAACCATGATGAAACAAAGATGTTTCACAACCTTTAGATTTGGCTTGTACTTTATCAGCCATTTTAGCAAGACTTCTATGCAAGTAAAAGGGAAAATCAAGTGAAATCTTACCTGTGAAATGCAGAAGCAGCTTGAAATGATATGTGTATACCTTATGATATCTGCCTTCACATGCAAAATATCTCTGGATGCTGAGCAACAAATTTGCATAAGTGTCTTTGATGCAGCTTCTAGGGATAGTGTTATTGAGGTCCATATTTTCATATTCAGGTTTCATGAATTCTTTGCATGGCTCCATATCAAATTTGAAACTTTTGAATCAAGTTTCTTGACCCCTTGGTAGTTATGTCACAACAGAAATAATCTTTGGTGTAATTGGCACACTTAGCATCCCAACCTTGGTAGTTGTTCCATTAAAGTGCAAGGAAAATTCTTTAGACACTTGTGTGTGGCAACCTCACAGATTTTCACAAAACCGAAGACAACCTACTCTGCTGAATGCCTCCATCACTGCTGGGTCTTCAACCATGGCCTTAATATTTTCAGGCTCATATCTTAAGCAGTGTCCCCCCTCTGTGGACTTTCTTTTCCTCTGCCATGCTTCACTGAAAACTTATCAGCCTCACTTGAATATGTGAAACAATAGCCTCACTTGATTATATGAAACAACCTCGCTTGTGTTAGCCCCCCTGTAAATTTTTGACAGTCCAAGTAGGGGGCTAAGTCATTTTCTGAGCTTTCAAGGAATGCATTTCCCCTGCAAACACATCATCCTTGAAACCTCTTTTATGCCCTCTGCTCATTGATTATTTACCTCTGCTGTCCTTCTGTCAAATAGCCTCTCTGATTGGAAAAATTGGTGCTCCAAAAGGCCTTCATTTTCCCTTGAACCCCTGTAGAACCCCCCATTTTGACCCTTGTTTTTCCCTTGTCAAATTCCCCTCTAATCCCCTAAATCTTCTCAAAATCCCCTTTAAACCATGCATCCGCCCTTGGTTTAGCCAAGGGACTGCTTTATCCCTCTATCGTCACCCATTTTGGATTTTAATTTCATTTGAAATGGGCCAAAAACCATGTTTTCTATGTAATTGGGCCTTAGCCCCTTTCGGCCTAGGCCCATGTACTTTTTCCTCCACATGACCCAGCGCCATGGAAGAGAGAGCTTATTTCATATGTTCATTGGGCGCGTTTACAGCCATTGATCTAAATAGAATGGACGACGATCGCCGCCCCCTCAGCATCCGTCGTTCAACCTATTCACTGCCCGATCGAAGATCCACCGTTCGTTTTCCCGATGATCCGACGGTCTACAGAAAACCTGTCCTGGTGGTCCCATGCCCACGCACTATTTAGAAACCATCGGTTTCTATCGCACCACCTTTCGGAGGTAGGTGGTATTTCCCGATGGCCCAGCGATTCCACTCATCGCGCGATGCGTGGCAGCGAAACTGTTTCAAAACCGCCTGCTCATCGCGCGTTAACGTTTGGCACAGGATACGGAGCGATATGCATGTCCGTCGTCCGATCTGGGGCGCCTCATCCAATCGTTGCCGCTTCACGAAGTTGCGCGCGGGTTAATCAAGAGTTATCCGTACCCCTGGCCCACTGTCATCGCCCTCCGACGTGTTGTCCGCCGTCGATCTCCTCCCGAGATCGGACTGCCTAGATTTATTCTCAGTCCCGCTGTAACCCCGCCCTACCATATAATCTGTCTATGTGTTTTGTCACATCGTCTCCCATCCTTTTATATATTCCAGTCAAAGGTCGAAGTTCAAAGGTTTTGCATTTATTTTTCCTTCAACACCACCTTTCGACTGTAGTCCCTACTGTCTCCTCCACACTGCGAGTCTTCCACACCATTCTTCACCATTTCACCAGCTGCACGACCGTTATCATCATCTGCACTGCATCCACCACCTCCATTCATTGTTTTCTTAACACGTATTCATATTTTGCAGGGTTTCAAAGAGGCGGAAAAACGCCATGTTTCATATGTACTATTGTAATGGCGTGTTGTGCAGACAGAATTGAATTTGGAAGCTGGTACTACAGGGAAATGCTTGGAAAGGTGGAGGAAGCATAAATATTATCAAAGGATAGTTCAATCTCCACGAAATCCTATCCGGCGCCATTAAAGCCCAAATTTTGCAGATTGAGACATTTATGAAGCGACAGAGAAATACCAGCTAATGATCAACAAGTTCAACGTTCAATGTTTGAAGATATTTTGAGCCTTAATAAAATGATTTAGAGGCAAAGCACCAGGTTAGCGACATCATGGATCACACAGAGGGTACAACATGTAGAAATTCATGAATATCAAGGTTTGCACACCAGTAGAATGTTTTTCCCCATAAAGGACAAAATGCCCATACAGCTTTTATTCTATACCGTGTTCCTGGAGGTTTTCCCACCTTGACAAAAGTGCTACGATATCAGAAGCATTAGTTGCAAAGCATGGTAGAATTGAATCATTGATTTATTTTTGTTCAGATCACCATAATTACTACAGAGCACTGCAGCCAAAGTACATCAGAGACATACCCGGAGTTAATGGAAGCCTGGACAAAATCCACATCTTCATCCAAAGAACACCAGAGATTAATGCACAGAGTGGGCTTCGACTGTCTTCCTCTTCTGAATTTTTAATGCTGCATTTAGTTTCTCACCTACCTCCTCTACTCCACTGGAGCTATAAATTCATGAAGAAACTCATTATAAAGGTTGTTGATCAGTTATCAGAGAATTGCAAGTAGTTTGTTTTGAGACATAGTCTCTGTGTAAAGTCGTAAGATAGGCTGAGGAATATGATTACAGACTGAGTATTGAGCTATTGGAAATGTTGTACTTGACTGGTATTGCTATTTAATATGACAATCACATTTCTTTGGATCCTGATCTAAAGCAGTGGTGATGTTTTCCTATCTCTGTGTTTAATTCATTTCATTTCGTTTCTACTAGCTTGCATCATAAAATTGGCATAGGATTTACCCTTGTTAGGTACCCTATGTTTCTGCTCTCCTTTCCATTGATGTTTTTCTCCTGATTGTATTATCTAAGAATTTATTTCAATTTATTTAACCAATGTAGTGGATGTTATTTCCTGCTCTCTGATGTATGAATTAAATGAATCTGTTCTTGGATGTTTCTTGTTAAGGATTTAGCTAGAAGATTTGGGAACACTGGGGATTAGAGTTAGCCCTGTCCACTAGGATCCTTGTACGACCAGTTGGTATTTAACTTTGTGCCCTGAATTTGTGTTGTCTCTTCCTCTCCTACCCTTCCATATCACATAACCATCTTTAAGATCCAACGTTTTAGATGACTAGCCCAATTGAAAGCCTGCCTATTGATTAGCAAGAAAATCCTTTCCTGACTCCATTGCCCAATGGTTTTGAATGCTCCATGGAATATTTCACCTCTGCCTTATTCCTCTTTGCTCATCCTTGTCTTACATTGAACCCTCCTTTCCTGATAACCAGCAACCAAACAACAATCAAACAAACAAACCCCGAGCCTTATAACTAGCCTAACATCTTAAACTTTGAGCTTCAAAGACATATACTTTGGCATATCATAGAGAGATCCCTCTCAGGACCCAGGAGGGCTAGATCCCGAGGTTTGAAAGTGGTTTTTATGTTGTCTCATCTTTTGGTCTTGCCAATCTGGCCAAAACATGGGAACCCCAACATAATGGCGACTCTGCTGGGGAAAATCTGAGTACCATCCATCTTACTACATCATAAGGACCTCAGAAACCTACAATCTCTGGTTAGGTTGGCAGTAAAACACTCCTATTCACAGATCAACCTATATACCATTTGTTGTGTTTTCTCCCACACTCTTAGACAGAGTCTGGAAAGGGCCAGGTAGCCTCCAGATCTCACACTCTTTCAGAGGTGACATATCTGGTAAATGCCCTCCCAGTCAATCTCTAGTTAGAGTTTGTTGTGTTTGGAAGATGTCCTTGAAAGGGGACATCTCATAAGCACTGTGGTGGACAGTGTATCCTCCAAAAACATCCTAAACCTTCCACCCGACGACTCCATAATTCCTAAATGTTTTAAAGACTCCACTGGTGATCAGTAGGCCTGCTAATTATCTTGGTTCACATTAGACTCCACTGGGAGACCAAAGCCATTACAACATCAACCACAATAGAAGTAACAAGTAGGGTTAAGCTGCTTGGTTAGGAACAACACTCTGGCTTTTAGAACCATTCACACAAGAGCCTACCCTAACCCAGACCCACCTGAAATAGTTGAGAACCCTGAGAGCATCCTCAAGGGATCTCCTACACCTAAACAATCAACTATTTCCAGCCACATCCATAGAGCTAACTCTACACCAGAAAAAATTATAGCTCTATCAGACCCATTCTTTGACCTAGGCACTCAAAACATCTTACCAAGAACTAGGTCATTCAGTGTCCTAGGCCAACGAGACCTTGAGCTTCCTGATTCACCACCCCAAAGTGGTAGACGCCCTGGGAATAGATATACCCCTCCATCTACACCTCCTGATATCCACTTCATTCAGAACTTGGGGTTCAGTCACCCTAAATCTTCTCATCAGTCTTCCACTAGTCACAACATCCCTGTCATCCATATACCAGCTGCCCAAGTCAATCCTTTACCTCATCAAAACATCATCATGGTAGCCTAGTATGCACCTCTGGTTTTACCCGAGCCTCTGGTACCCCTACCAAATGATTATCAATCAAAGATCCCACACTTCACTGCAAAAGAGTCTACCACAACACAATACCATGTAGATAGGATGGAATATTCTTTTGACTACATGGAGATAGATGATGATACAGTCAAAATGAGAATCTTTTCCCAGAGCTTAGGGGGTGATGTGAATGAATGGTTTAAAGGCCTACCTTGGGGTAGCATTAATGATCTTCCATCTCTATATCATACTTTCATAAAAAAATGGGAGGTTAAGGCCAATCCTCGCCAAATCCTAGCAGAGTATATGAACCTTAGAAGAAACGTAGGAGAGAGTGTCCATGATTACACAACGAGATTTAACAGCATTTACAATGCTCTTCCTCCACACATGAAACCTCCCCAGGGTATGGCTCTAGCGAAATACCCCAAAGGATTTGATTCTGACATGGCCTACCAGATTAGGGAAATAGATTACAACACGTTGGAAGACATGCAAAAAGGAGGAGTGAGTGTAGAGGCCAATCTGATTGAGAAAAGAGAAAGATTGAGAGCTAAGAAAAGGGTAACATACAGAGATGACAATGTAGCTTCCACATCTGATCCAAACTATGATCGTTTATCTAAAAATGTGGAAAGGCTACAACAAATGATGGAAAAAATGGTTGTCTCAGTCAGTAACCAAAATAGAAACCAAAACCATAACCAGAACCAAAACTTTAGAAGAAACAATGCCACTCCCAACAGACAAAGAGAATCAGATCAGCAAGTTATTCCCCCATTTCAAGAGAACTTTCTTGATGAATATGAGGGAATCATCGAAGAGTCTGAGGGGAATACAATAAACATGTTTGAAACAGAGAATTCAATCCATAAATGTTACACAGAAGAAAATCAACCCTCACCCTCTGGTTGGGATGAGGAATGGTTAGAAACTGAGGATTACAGGTGGGATTTGAAAATGCCATGATGCAGGTCAGAGAACAATATGAAATTAGAATTAAAAAGAGCCAGGAAACTGCCAAACCAAAAGCTTCTGAGGTCACCATGAAGAAAAGACCTGAGAAAACTTCTAGAGTAACTACTGAAAGCAACAAATCAACAGCTGAGAGTTCTGGAAAGCATAAAGAAAAAGACAACCAAAACACTGATACATAAGGTAAACCAACTAGCAGCACTGACACTGCAGTTAGTGCTCCTGATAAAACATTTTCTAACATTGTACATAGTGAGAATCAACACACTGATTTAGCCACTAAGGCAGTGGCTAACAAAACATAGTTGAACATTCCAAAGAGTCAGTCCACTTTCAATTTGGAGAGTGAGATTGCAAAAATTAAAATCTCTGTCCCACTCTCTGAGCTAGCCACTCAGGTTGTATATAAAGGCCAAATTTTGAAAGAATTAAATTTAGGTGAGAACAATGACACTATAAATTTGAGTGATGATCAACCTACCCTTCTGTTTGGTCCCAGGATTGAAGGGAAGTTTCAGGAAGGGGTAGTGCCCCGTTTTTATATCAGTCTTAATATCCATGATAAGATTCTCCACAATGCAATGCATGATTCTGGGGCGTCACACAACCTAATGCCTAAAGTAGTGATGGAAAGATTAGGCCTAGAGATAACCCGTCCCTATAAAGACCTATATTCATTTGACTCTAGTAGAGTAAAGTGTCTCGGCTTGATCAAAGATTTATGTGTGAGCCTTACCCAGATTCCAGCAAAATGTATGGTCATGGACGTTGTTGTGGCAGATGTGCCACCCAAGTATGGCATGTTATTATCAATATCATGGGGAGCCAAGCTGCAAGGAACTATGCAGATGGATGGGGCCTATGCCACAATTCCCATCTTTGGCCAACTTAGAAGACTGTACAGGGAGACACAAATGAAATTCCTGGTTATTAGCCTTGAAAAGCCTGAAAATTCTCCTCTATACTCTGTACATACAGACCTTGAATCCTTCATCCTCTGTAATGATGAATCCTCAGAAGGGTCAGAGTCCCAAAACCAAGATACCAACGAGGAAATAGAGGCCATGGACTTTAACATAACGACTACTCTAGACTCAGAGGAGGAAAATGTAGAAAACCCAGAACAGTGCACTGAAATAAAAACTCAAAATGAGCCAGAAACATAATGGAATCAGCCAACTAGCCTCCTCTTTAATTTCCACGCACATGACAAAAAACAAAACAACCCACAACCTAGTGCAGCTCCTATAATGCAACGTAATGGCGAACTTAGCTGTAGGGAAGGAAATGATGACGAAATGAAAAATGAACCCCTGTGGGAAATGAATTTTGATTGGTCATGCACCAAGAGAACTGTTGGGGCAGGAGTGTGGATACGAAACACAGATAATGACTACGCAGAGAGCCATGCCTGCAACCTGCACTTCAAATGTACGAAGAATATTGCAGAATATGAGGCTCAGATCCTAGGCTTAACTCTGTTGAAAAATTTAGGAGCCCATAGAATAACTGTGCATGGGGACTCTGAGCTGATTATCAAACAGGTGAATGGTGAATACACAACAAAACATCCTAGGTTGAGAGCATATAGGAATGACACTATGGATTTATTGAAAAAATTTGTTGAGTACGAATTAGTGTTTGTCCCTAGGATTCAAAATGTCATTGCAAACGGATTAGCTTGCTTAGCTAGTTCATACCCTAAGACTCCAAGCAACCAATAGATCATCATTCAGACCAAATTCAGACTTGCAGTGCCAGACAATGAAAAATATTGGCAGGTTTTTGAAGGGGATAAACAGATTGAAGATTTCTTGGTAGGTAGAAACAAGTTTGAATTTTCTTAATTAGAATCTAAATATGACATTAGCTACCTAAGTGAAGAATCCTCAGACGAGGAAGAAACACCTCGTAACATAGAAATAAAGTCTTTGAATGAATAGATTAGGAATCCAGACGAAAAATGTGGAAACATAGATAGTGAAGAAGTAGAGGTGCTGTAGACCAAAGATAAGAGCATGCCTTGAGGTCTGGCACCTTTGGAAGACCTTTTTGACTTCGATGATGTAGCAAAAAATCCCACCATAGAACATGCAGACTCTGATGTTGAGGAATGCAACATAGGCACTGAAGATAAGCCCAAAATGATCAAATTGGCTAAGTCCCTGCCTGCAAACATGAAAAAGAAGTACGTTAACCTCTTCAAGGAATTCATTGATGTGTTTGCTTGGAGTTATGAGGACTTAAAGGCCTATGACACAAACATCATACAACATAAGATACCCTTGAGATAAAACCGGAAGCCCTTCAGAAAAAAACTTCGCAGAATAAACCCGAAACAATTACCTGTAGTGGAAAAAGAGATTAAGAAGATGTATGAGGCAGGTATAATTGTGCCTGTGAGTTTCTCTGATTGGGTATCAAACCTAGTGGCTGTAAGAAAGAAGACAAGGGAGATCAGGCTACGCATATATTTCAGGAATCTTAATAGAGCCTCACTCAAGGAAAATTACCCTTTACCAAAAATGGAACACATTCTTCAGAGGGTAGTAGGCTCTAAAAGGATCTCCTGCTAGACGGTTTCTCAGGTTACAACCAAGTCTTGGTAATCCCAGAATATCAACTCAAGACAGCCTTTACCACTCCATGGGGTACCTTTATGTATGTAAAGATGCCTTTTGGATTGATGAATGTTGGCGCAACCTTCCAAAGAGCAATGGCAATAACTTTTTTAGATGAAATAAGACACTTCATTGTCATCTACCTGGATGACATAATAGTCTACTCCAAAACTGAAGAAGAACATTTGAAACATCTGAGAAAAGTGTTTGAAAAATGTAGAAGGTTTGGTCTGTCACCGAATCCCAAAAAGACTGTATTTGGGCTGCAAGAAGGTAAGCTTCTTGGCCATATCATATCTAAGAAAGGGATTAGGATAGACCCACAAAGAGTTGAGGGAATAATACAAATCACACACCCAAGAAACATCAAAGAGTTATAGTCCTTCATTGGGAAAATAAACTTCTTGAGGAGATTTATTCCCAACTTAGCTGAACACCTTAGAAATATGACTAACATGCTGAAGAAAGGTGTAGGAGTTAAGTGGACTGTTGAAGCCAAGAAATATTTTGAATCAGTAAAACTTGCACTCACCCAGGCTCCCGTCCTATTCAACCCAGATTTCTCAAAATATTTCTTGATTTTTTCATTTGCCTCTAAGCATACCATAGCTGCAGTTCTACTGCAGAAAAATTCAGAGGGAATGGAACAACCCATTTCTTTCTTCAGCAAAGCACTCAGAGATGCACCCTTGAAATACAAAATTATGTTAAAACAGGCCTATGCTCTGATTAAGGCCTTGAAAGACTTTAGGGTGTACATACTGCATTCCCACACCATAGCCTATGTGCCAAATATAGTGGTTAAAGACATATTGTCCCAAGACCCAGATGGGAGAAGGGGCAAATGGATTGTTGTGATCTTAGAATACGACCTTGAGATAAAACCCACCAAATTGATCAAAGGTCAGGGCTTAGCTCAATTTATGGCTGAATAAAATCTACAAGCCCTAGACATTAACATGGTAAATACCATGGATGAGCAATAGTAATTGCCTGATCCCACTGTTGAGGAAAATTTTCAGAGCTCTCCTTGGTATTCTGACATTTTGTATGTGCTTTCATACCTCAATGCCCCTCCTGAACTATCAAAGACCAAGGCCATATTCTTAAAGCTGAAAGCCAGAAGCTATTGCATATTGAATAACTGCTTATACTGGAAGAATCCCAATGGCCTATTGCTTAAATGTTTTCCTGAGTCTGAAGTCGAAAGGATTAAACAAGAATTCCATGCTAGAGAATGTGGAGGCCACCTGAGCTGGAAAGCCATTGCAAACAAAATACTCAGTGCTGGCTACTATTGGCCCACACTCTTTAATGATTTCCATAAGATGGTAATTTCCTGCCACAAATGCCAGATCTTCGAAGGCAAAAGAAAACTCCTTCCCTTACTTCTAAAACCCATCACTGTTGAAGGTCCCTTTCTGCAATGGGGCCTATATTTCATAGGGGAGGTTCACCCTACTTCTTCTGCACAACATAAATGGATCATAACAGCCATATAATATTTCAATAAGTGGATAGAGGCCATACCTACTAGGAATGCCACAAATTCAATCATCATTAGTTTCCTAGAAGGTCATATACTCTCTCAGTTTGGCTGCCCAAGGAAAATAATCACTGATAATGCTGCTGCTTTTGGATCCAAGAAAATGGTCGATTTTTGTCACAAGTATCAAATAACACTTGGTCATTCAACTGCCTATTATCCTCAAGGTAATGGCTTAGCTGAAGCATCAAACAAAAGCCTGGTGACCATCATCAAGAAGCTGCTGGAAGAGAACAAAAAGTCATGGCATAACAAGCTAGTACATGCTTTGTGGGCTGACAGGATTACAACAAATAAATCCATTGGCATGTCACCATATCAGCTTGTCTATGGGACAGAAGTAGTGTTTCCTACCAGCCTTGGGGTACTAGTGATTAAGCTGGTCCAAGAGATTCAAACAGAAGAAGACAGTATGGTGATAAGGATAAACCAGACAATTCATCTCCAGCAAACAAGGGAAGAGGTTTACAACAGAGCAGTGAAGGTTCAGGAAAATATAAAGAAATTGTTTGACAAAAGAACCAAAGCTACTGATTTCAAAATTGGGGATAAATTTTTGAAGTGGGACTCAAGAAGAAAAGATAAAGGAAAGCACGACAATTTTGACAGTCTGTGGCAAGGTCCATACATCATCCAGGCCACTGTGGGTCCAAATGCTTTATTCCTATAGGAATTAGATGGTACAGAGCTGTTTGGGGGACCTGTCAATGGCAGGATGCTCAAACACTACTTCTACTGATTTTCAATTTCCAGTTTTCATTTCCATTGTACATACCATTATAGTTTTTTTTTCAAGAAAAAGAGAAAATGTTTCGAAAGACAGAGAGAAAAGAGAGGTTCAGATATGCTCAAAAAATGAACCTCTGAAGTACAAAGGATTGGCTCTAATATGATCAAAACCTGAGCCAAAAGAAGCAACGTGGCTGGTCCTAACATGCTCAAGAACTGGACCAGCAAAGAAGAATCAGCTCTAACATGCCCAAAACCAGAGCTGAAATAAAAAAAGAGGAAGTGACTCTAACAAGCGCAAAACTTGAGTCACAAAAAGAAAGAAGGATGCTTCAAGATGTCAGATTTCAAGCCTCCAAAATTTTGTTTCAGCTTTTGCAAATTTTTGTCCATGTGCAACTGCCGTTATGCCTTGGATCTACAACAAACTAGACTGTCTAATCCTATTTTGTCTGTTTTTCAATTTCTATTGTAGAATGTAGAGAAGAAATCTGCTGGACAGTCTAATCCCAACAGATATTAGATTAGGTAGAGAAACATATGAGACCAACAATCTAATTTGGTCTCATGGAGTAATAAGGGTAGATTTAGAATAGGTTTATTTTCTGTTTTAAAAATAAAGATTTAAAGGGTCTGCTAGCGCAAATGCACCCTAGAAGAAGAAAAAATGTTAGGACTGTAGTGTGGGTAGGTAGCTTGATTGGGAAATTTTTTCTACTAAATTGATGTATTCATTATTGTGGCAGCTGAAAACCAAAGAAGGGATGTGCCAAGCAGCAGGCATCTGGCCTACACCAAAGATTTATCTTCTGAATTCTTGACTCCTTCAAGAAGAAGCCATCCCCACGTGGAGCCACTGTTAGCCCCCCTGTAAATTTTTGACAGGCCAAGTAGGGGGCTAAGTCATTTTCTGAGCTTTCAAAAAATGCATTTCCCCTGCAAACACATCATCCTTGAAACCTCTTTTATGCCCTCTGCTCATTGATTATTTCCCTCTGCTGTCCTTATGTCAAATAGCCTCTCTGATTGGAAAAATTGGTGCTCCAAAAGGCCTTCATTTGCCCTTGAACCCCTGCAGAACCCCCCATTTTGACCCTTGTTTTTCCCTTGTCAAATTCCCCTCTAATCCCCTAAATCCTCTCAAAATCCCCTTTAAACCACGCATCCGCCCTTGGTTTAGCGAAGGGACCCCTTTATCCCTCTATCGTCACCCATTTTGGCTTTTAATTTCATTTGAAATGGGCCAAAAACCATGTTTTCTATGTAATTGGGCCTTAGCCCCTTTCGGCCTAGGCCCCTGTACTTTTTCCTCCACATGATCCAGCGCCATGGCAGAGAGCGCTTATTTCATATGTTCATTGGGCGCATTTACAGCCGTTGATCTAAACAGAATGGATGACAATCGCTGCCCCCGCAACATCCGTCGTTCAACCTATTCACCGCCCGATGAATATCCACCATTCGTTTTCCCGATGATCCGACGGTCCAAAGAACACTTGTCCCGGTGGTCCCATGCCTGTGCACTATTTAGAAACCATCGGTTTCTATCGCACCGCCTTTCGGAGGTAGGCGGTATTTCTCGATGGCCCAGCGATTCCACTCATCGCACGACGCATGGCATCGACACTGTTTCAAAACCGCCTGCTCATCGCGCGTTAACGTTTGGCACAGGATACGGAGTGATATGCATGTCTGCCGTCCGATCTGGGGCACCTCATCCAACGGTTTCCACTTCACGAAGTTGCACGTAGGTTAATCAAGAGTTATCCGTACCCCTGGCCCACTATCATCGCCCTCCAATGTGTTTTCCGTCGTCGATCTCCTCCTGAGATCGGACTGCCCAAATTTATTCTCAGTCCCGCTGTAACCCCGTCTCGCCACGTAATTTGTCCACGTGTTTTGTCACATCGTCACCCGTCCTTTTATATATTCCAGTCAAAGGTCAAAGCTCAAAGGTTTTGCATTTATTTTTCCTTCATCACCACCTTTCGACTGTAGTCCCTACTGTCTCCGCTACACTGCGACTCTTCCACACCATTCTCCGCCATTTCACCAGCTGCACGAACATTCTCATCATCCGCACTACATCCACCACCTCCATTCATTGTTTTCTTAACACGTTTTCGTATTTTTCAGGGCTTCAAAGAGGTGGAAAACTGCCATGTTTCATATGTACTATTGTAATGGCGTGCTGTGCAGAAAGAATTGAATTTGGAAGCTGGTACTACAGGGAAATTCCTGGAAATGTGGCGGAAGCGTAAATATTAACAAAGGACAGTTCAATCTCCATGAAATCCTATCCGGCGCCATTAAAGCCCATATTTTGCAGATTGAGACATTTATGAAGCGGCAGAGAAATACCAGCTAATGATCAACAAGTTCAATGTTTTGTATTTGAAGATATTTTGAGCCTTAATATAGTGATTTAGAGGCAAAGCACCAGGTTAGTGACATCATGGATCACACAGAGGGTACATCACGCAGAAATTCATGAATATCAAGGTTTTCACACCAGCAGAATGTTTTTCCCCATAAAGGATAGAATACCCATGCAGTTTTTATTCTATACCGTGTTCTTGGAGGTTTTCCCACCCTGACAACAGTCCTACGATATCAGAAGCATTAGTTGCACATCATGGTAGACTTGAATCATTTATTTACTTTTGTTCAAATCACCAGAATTACTACAGAGCAATACAGCCAAAGTACATCAGAGACATACCCGGAGTTAATGGAAGCCTGGACGAAATCCACATCTTCATCCAAAGAACACCAGAGATTAATACATAGAGTGGGCTTCGACCGTCTTCTTCTTCTGAATTTTTAATGCTGCATTTAGTTTCTCACCTACCTCCTCTACTTCACTGGAGCTATAAATTCATGAAGAAACTCATTGTAAAGGTTGTTGATCAGTTATCAGAGAATAGCAAGTAGTTTCTTTTGAGACATAGTCTTTGTGTAAAGTCGCAAGATAGGCTGAGGAATATGATTTCAGATTGAGTATTCAGCTATTGGCAATGTTGTACTTGACTGGTATTGCTATTTAATATGACAAGCACATTTCTTTGGATCCTAATCTAAAGCAGCAGTGATGTTTTCCTATCTCTGTGTTTAATTCATTTCATTTCATTTCTACTGGCTTGCATCAGAAAATTGGCATAGGATTTACCCTTGTTAGGTACCCTATGTTTCTGATCTCCTTGCCATTGATGTTTTTCTCCTGATTGTATTATCTAAGAATTGATTTCAGTTAGTTTAACCAGTGTAGTGGATGTTATTGCCTGCTCTCTGATGTATGAATTAAATGAATCTGTTCTTGGATGTTTCTTGTTAAGGATTTAGCTGGAAGATTTGGGAACACTGGGGATTAGAGTTAGCCCTGTCCACTAGGATCCTTGTGCGACCAGTTGGTATTTAACTTTGTGCCCCAAATTTGTGTTGTCTCTTCCTCTCCTACCCTTCCATATCACATAACCATCTTTAAGATCCAACGTTTTAGATGACTAGCCCAATTGAAAGCCTGCCTATTGATTAGCAAGCAAATCCTTTCCTGACTCCATTTCCCAATGGTTTTGAATTCTCCTTGGAATATTTCACCTCTGCCTTATTCCTCTTTTCTCATCCTTGTCTTACATTGAACCCTCCTTTCCTAATAACCAGCAACCAAACAACAATCAAACAAACAAACCACGAGCCTTATAACTAGCCTAACATCTTAAACTTTGAGCTTCGAAGACATATACTTTGGCATATCATAGAGAGATCCCTCTCAGGACCCAGGAGGGCTAGATCCTGAGCTCTGAAAGTGGTTTTGATGTTGTCTCATCTTTTGGTCTTTCCAATCTGGCCAAAACATGGGAACCCTAACAACTTGAATAGTTTATATCAACCTCGCTTGATTAGGATGAAAAAAAACTTTGTATTACACAGCGCCAGGTTTGGCTTGACACTTCAAAGCTTAGGCATTCGAATGGAGGCAAGAGAAATGTGTATGACCAATTAAGCAAAATTTTTAATTTGAAATGTCATCTCATAACTGAATTATGCCTTATTCATGCCCTATCATGAAAATGATGAGTACAACGTGTGTAAGTACATCGAATCTCATCATTAACTGACCTATCATACCACTAACATACCATTTCCCAATAAATTCTGACAATTTCCAGCTCAAATGACAAGACGGTTAAGAAATCGCGCTTTTGTAGCGCCCACAGTGTATTTTTCCCAATTTGTGCTACGAAACTATTAGTGCTTTCGTAGCGTAAATCAAATTTTTTGAACTAGTGGCGCTACGAAAATGTGGATTCTTGGCTAATTGCAGATTTTTGAACCAAAACTTTATGGAATGACTCCCAAATGGAAATTATGGATATTTTGACAATGAATGAACCTTTAAAATATTTTATTTGAACTTAATGATGGCCTTTGAACTTATAAAAATCTAACCTACCCTTAGCCAAATCCTAAATTGACTTCTAAACCCAATTTTGAACCATGACCAAAAACAACTTAACACAATGATGTTTTGAATTTTTTTTGGGTGATAACACACGTAATGGAATCAACCACCACTCTTGGGTCACTATCCAAAATTTTATCAAGAGAGGGAAAAAGATTTGAATTTTTCGTATAAAATGCCACCATGAGAAGAAAAATTCATAACACATTGTTATGCTGGACAAATTTCCCATGATCAAACCAATAGTGTGTTGTCTAAGAAAAAATAGAGTGAAGGGATTCAGTTGTTGGCCATCCAACATCTCAATCCCAAAGGAAAAGTGCACCAAGTGTCTGACATCCAATCACTCATTCGAGGCGAAGAGAGAGGCCTACAGACCAACTCAAGGGGAAAGGCCTCCTTGCTTTGGGTATTATAGCTCCATATCTCTAAGGACTCACTGCAAGTGTGTAACATTCTACCACTTCTTTACCACCAACGACTAATAAGAAGGGATTCTTTCTCCGTTAGGATTATTAGCTCGTTTACTGTATTGAGCTTGTGTTTATGTGTAATTGTTGTTTTGTTTCCTCTTCGTGTTTGTAGCATGCTATGTTCCATAAACTAGCTTTTTCTACATGTTAGGATGTTTCCACTAACCATCTAACAACTATTTTTTCCCTGTGACCATTGCTTGTAGGTTAGTAATCGCTCCTATCAAGCGCCAGTGTTTTTTGTACACTTGCGCAGTAAACACACCAACACGGGGATGATCAGTTGTTTTGAACTACAAGTTAAAGAATTTAATTTTTCTTGGAAGATTGAATTTTGTGTTTTTGTGGGGATTAAAAAAGGGAATAAATTTTTCAACGAAAAAGGGAAGAAATGAAATTTCCAAAAATGATATTTTTTTAGGAATTATTTTTTTTTTTCAAAAAATTCCATATGACATGAGCCATGATAATAATGTGGATTGACATGGTCCATGATCGCATAACTATGGTGGTAGTTTCTTTATTTCACATCATGAAGTTTGGCGAATTAATGGCCAAAATCACATTTTATTTTAAGATCAATGGTACAAATTCACTATGAATTGGGACAAAATGTTAGTTAGACAAATCCACTGATGACAATTTCATTGATGAACTAATTCTTCAGTTCATGGATGAAGACAAATTGAAGATACTGAAAAGTTCGTTGAAATTCGACAAAGTTAAAGAATTTTTTTTGTTCATCAAAGAAGTTTTGTATTTCAATGAAATTTGGAAAGTTATAAATTTTTAGAGCTCATTGAAAAAGACATTTTTCAGTGTGCACGAAAGTAGTTTTTCAGAGCTCATTGAAAAAGAGCTTTTCCAAAGTAAAAAAAAAGGTTTTTTTAAAGCCTTTTGAAAAAGAGGTTTTTTCAGAGTTTGTTGAAAAAGTGTTTTTTTTTTCAGAGTTTTTTGAAAAAGAGGTTACCATAGTTTATCAAAATATTTTTTTCAGAGTTCACCATAAAGGGGGGTTTTTCATAGTCCACCAAAAAATACCTAATTTATGTAATTCATCAAAGTGCATTTTGGAGATCATTAATGGAAGGGGAAATTTGATGAATTTTGATAAAATGAATTAGGAAACCACGTATAGAATAAATTTGACCCGAGATCAAAAATATAGAAAAATTTATGAACTCAAAATTTTACCTCTCTAATGAGTCAAACAAGTTTGTCTTACTTAAGTTTTCCCAAATTTTCTCTATTTGGGAAAAAACATTTTTCGTTGAGGATTCTAAGTCTCGGAACAATATAAAAGAAAGAAGGTTGAAATCCAAAATCATACAATTTTTTTTTGATTCATTGGGTCACCAATTGGGAAGCTATTGTATACTCATAATCATGAGCATTATCTACATCTAATAAAAAATAATACATAGTTCTTGACATATATTCCACTATAGGTGGTAGAAGTTAATCTATATCAATTATTTTACTAGTTAAACAAATAGAGAAAAAGGGCACAAATTAGTAGAATGACAAATTTAGGAAGCAATGACATTCAACTTTAGACTTAAGAATGTATATAGTTATTGGAAATGTGATTTCTAGTAAAAGATGATAGAATATTTAAGTTCCCAAGGAAGTTTCTAGTTGTCTCATAAAGTTGTAGAAAAAGGGTCATTGGACTCCATAAACTATATAATTGCTCATTCTGAAACTTTTTTTTTTAAACCAAAAAGAGAATTTGTATTATATAATTTTGCGCCTAGTTTGCAACAAATATATCAGTCATTACAGAGCTAATTTATCAAATTTTTTTGAATTATTTTATCCTTTCTAATAGGAATACATGAATTTATTGAAGATAATATATCTGAGCAACAAAAATAGGGGTTTTTTAGGTGAACACCATACAAAACTACACCGAAAAGACCAAAAATTTACAACACATAACACTACTAGGGAATTTTTTTAATTGACTTCATCTATCATTAAGGAATTAAAATAGGCCCGATTTAACCGTTAATATTTAATTCACCTATCTTTAACTTACACCCCTGATTAGCATACTTGTATTCTTCTTTATTTAAGTCTCTTAGGAGATGGAAAGATGCTTTGGATGGGATATCTTCCAAAATTTCTTGATTTTTGTTTTCCATAGTTTTCTCCTTTGGAAGGAAACCTTTGACTAGTTGATGCAAGATTATGAGAGAATCTCCCATAACAATTATTTTTTTCCACCTGATGTTTCTTGGCTAAAAATATTCCTTGATAGAGACCATATATATCTACTTGATTATTTTTCATATGACCAATACCCCATGATTACTTTAACAATTTTTCCTCTTTGGGGCCATAGAGTACCCCCCCCCTCTCATCGCCCCTAGTCTTCATTTGGATGCCTCATCAAAATAGAGAATCCATCCTAGTCACAAACTCTTCCATGATTTTATTTCTACCTATATTATTCTTAGCCTCTATGTTTCATCTATTTTAGGCTTGTTCCATCCTATGTTTTGGCATTTTTTTCCAAAATTATATAAACTTCTAAGCCAATCACTTTCCTTTTGGTCTAAGGTTTATTAATAAGAGTTTTGGTCTATATTTTGAGCTCCAAACTCAACACAAAATTAGATTGTTTTCATCATTTTGTTATGGATAGGAGTAATCATGTTATTAAAGATTTCATTATTCCTTTCTAACCATTCTTTCCAACATATAAGTGTTGTGGGAGCTTCCCAATAATTTTTGAAGAGAGGTTTCCTTGAAAAGCTTCTAGCACAATTTTTTGTCCAAGAAGAGAAGAATTCTTGAAAATCAAAGGGTTATTTCACTCTATTGGATAACAGGGAAATTGATTCCATCCAAATTTCTCTTGTCTAATAATAGTCTGAAAAGATATGGGAGATGCCTTCCACTCGATGAAAACAAAAAGGATACCAATAGAATCCATGAATGCCTCTCTTTATTAAATTCTTAGATGTCATAACATTTCTATGAGCAAGAAGCCAAAAAAAAGATTTTACCTTTGGAATGATATTAGATTTCCATAATTTTTTTCCAAGTTTTGAGATTCGAGGGAGCTCGAGACTGAAAGACCAAAGTGACTTATCCCTACTTCACTAAATAAAACGATGCATTGCATCATAATTGATCCACTTTTTGTGATCTCCATGGCGTGCATCCCATTAGTAGATCACAAATATTGAAGACCAAGTGGTGAAGATTTTGTGGAATATTTATAAGGTTCCATCTAGTCCAATTACCTTCCTTGTCCCAACTAGATATATTGGCCAAGGTGAATTATCTTTGAGCACATAATAATTATATTAGAGAAAGAAACTATTGGAAATGTTCTAGTGGCTGCTGATCCATTATTTTATCAATCTAGAAATTTGTATTTTCCCCATTTTCTAGCTTCCAATATAAACCTAAACAAATGAGAGGGGCCACTAATACAAATAATTTCCAGATCGAGGAACACCATATTGAGGCTTGAATTGAATATAAACTTATTATTCTTTTTCCTTGAAGGTACTTTTCCTTGAGAATTTCCTTCCACTAGTCTTATTCTTGGGTGATGAATCTCCAAACTAGTTTTTCACCTATTGATTTATTCATTAGCATAGGGTCCATGATGCCAATCCCTCCATGATTTTTAGGATGCTTCATAATAACCCATTTAATCAGATGGAACTTATTTTTACTTGTTTTACCTCCTTCCCATATAATCTTGCAAAACTATTTTTACTAAATAGAGAGAATGATTCATGGAGCAAGGAGTGGTGGGAATTGATAAAGTGGTAAAGAAAGAGGACTGATTTGATCAAAACAATAGTTCCTAAAAGATTGAACCATATAGACCCCTATGTAATGGATTTTCCTTTTAATTTTGAATAAACACCTTCCTAAGCTTGGGTTGAGTGTGATTTCAAGAAAATAAAAATGCCTAAATACTTAAATTCTTTCCATCTTTCCACTCATTAAAAGATGTCTTTGCTTTCTAAATGAAATATTCCATGTATAAATTTGATATTTCCTAGAATTTGTTTCACCTCCTGAAGCTTCAATAAAATTTTCTAGAACCCCATTGAATCTTATTGCTATTATTGAGGAAGCTCCACCCATAAAAATCGTATCATAAAAAAATTGAGAGTGATTGATGCTCTTAATATATCTGAAAAACGTGATTCATGGGAGGTTCTCACATCTTCTTTCAAATTCGAATCTATAGCTAAGGGAATCTACCATAATGACATATAAGAATGGAGATAATGGGTAGTCTTAGTGAAGGCCTTACGGGCCATGTAAAAATACAGATGCTCTCCCATTAGCTAGGGGAGAAATCAAAGGTGATTTTATGCAAGGAGAAACCAAATGAATGAATTTAGCATCAAAGCCAAATTTTGTCATCACCTTAAATAGGACTTCATGACTCACTCTGTTAAAGGAATTTTCCATGTAAAATTTGACAATCATGCCTTTGTCTCCTTGATTTTGACTATAATTGATAGCCTCTTGAACAAGAATGATGTTAATATCCAATATTTTCCTCTGATGCACAAAAAATCCTTGATTTTCTGATATTATTTTTGAAAGAAGGGGCTTAAGTATTATGGCCACAATCTTAGAAATTAATTTATATGAAACATTTACAAAATGAAATGGGCCTGAATATTGAAAAAGAAGCAAGGCTAATTCTTTTGGAATCAATGCTAAAAAGGAAGAGTTAATTCCACCCCCATGCAATTATTCTTAAAGGTGTAACCCACCATTCTACCAAAAAAATGTTATTACTTCCCAAAATTGATGATAGAAGTGTTGGAAATATGATGCAGAGTGTTGTCCTTGATGGCAACCCACTGAATGAAGATGAAGACATGCGACTGTTGACATGTGTTGTCCTTGATGGCAATCCACCTGATGAAGTTATGCTTGACTTGATGGACTTGGTAAATGATGTAAATCTGATGTGATATGATGCTTGTTAGCAATATGGCGCTGAGTGTTGTCCTTAAATGGAAATCCTCTTGATGAAGATGATGACAACTTACTTGATGAAGTTGTGCTTACTAGAACATGTTCTTGATGAAGAAAATACAGTGTGAACAGAAGGCAATGAAGAAAGGAATTCAGAATGTGCTCAAAGTATGATGAAAAGAGTATGTCTCTATGTATACGCGGATCTGTCTAAGGGAAGTCGCGTATGCACGCGGAAAATAACGTGCCAAGTCACGTATGGGCTAAAGCGCTCAAAAAGTGCAATACCAAGGGTAACCACCATGGTATTGACCCATTGTATTGGGTAATGATCCGCCCAATTGACCCCGTCTAATGTAGTTTTGGGCTCATGGTATTGGTTTGGCTCATGGTATTGAAAAAGGGGCTCATGGTATTGAAAAAAGGGAAAACCTATATAAGGAGAAGAAATTCTTTGTCTGGAATGGGTGAAACAGTGTGACAGATGAATCCACTTCTCTATAGTATAATACGTATGGGGAAAGGAGTAAAGGTTTGATGATAGATCTGAATCTATGATGCACCCTGAAGAAATGATAGACGGGATATTGGAATCACAGTGCACTTGTATTTGCTCGTCCGATTATGGAAAGCTTAGATACGCTGATGAGCGAGCATCACAGGCAGAGCTATATGCAAACAAAGAAATTGAGTGAACTAAATATATAATCGATGAAGTATCTTTGCTCTGTAATATTTAGAAGATATATCATCTTGTACAGCGGAGGAAATGACGTATATCTGTGACCCGTGAAAGCCAAGGCATACGCAATAAAATATACACTGAGGTATACGCTGGTTTGTGTGGACGGACGCGCGTATATACGCGACATCAGTAAAGGGAAAGCGCGTATGCAAACTAGGGTTTGCTGAAGCAAGGGGTATGAAATATCTGATCTGTTCTGCTGTGTTTCTGCTATCTGATCTGTGTTGATAAGTATCTGTTGGTGATATATGTTTGTGCTTAAAAGTATGGAAAGGGTCCAGTATGAAAATATGATGAAACGTGGCCTGCAAATGTTGTTCTATTGAAGTTGTTGGATCCAGTGTGAAAATTGATGAAACGTGGTCCAAGGTGGTGCTGAGGGTTGTAGCCTTCGGTCAGGGGGTTGTAGCTCCCTTCCAGGTGAGGCTGGTAAACGAGATCAGGGGGTCGTAGCTCCCTTCCAGGAGAGGCTGGTAAACGAGTCAGGGGGTTGGAGCTCCCTTCCAGGAGTGGCTGGTAAACGAGCGCAGGTGGGTGCCTGCGTGCTGGTCAAGTCTGCACCAGCACATATGTTGTAACATGTTTTCTCTATAATAAAAATATTGAAGGCTGAGCAACTGCAGCGGTGGTTTTCTCCCGATTTGGGTTTCCACCTAAAAATCCTGATGTTCATGTGTGATGCTTTGTGTGATGGTTTATTCTGTTCTTACTGCACCTGTTTACTGCTTATTGAATATCTGATGAATAAATGATGGAATGGTTTAAGTGAAGATTTAATGACATATCTAAATCTCTATGTATACGCTAGTTTCATAAAGGGGATCCGCGTATATACGCTAGTTTACTGAAGGAAAGTAGCGTATGGGTTTTAAGGAATGAAAAAGTAAAAAGATTTGATTATGCAGTAAATACTGATTCACCCCCCCCTCTCAGTATTTTTCCCAACAAGAAGTGGGTAGAAAATCCATCCGATCATGGAGCTTTGTCTAGGTTGAAGTAGAATACTGTCTGGCGAATTTCCTCTTCATTGGGATATTTTATTAAAGAAACGTTATCCTCTTAAGCTACATATTCTAGTTCAAACATTGATAATTTTTCTTCATAGCTTCTCAAGGTCGTGGTGCTATATAAATCAGTAAAGTGACGAACCACCTCAGCCTTGAGTTGAGAAAAGTATGATATTTTAGTATCTCTTGTTGTTATCTCTTTGATGTTACTTTTCTAGACTTGATCCTTTTCCTATTTAGGGAAAAAAATTGTATTCATATCTCCTACCTTCTAACTAAATACTCTTGAGACTTTAAACACCAAATTTCCTCTTCCTCTTTTACTGCTTTATGATAATCTAGAAATTCTTCCCTTTATTCCTTAAGTAAGTCATTTTTCATAGGGTCATAATCTATTTTGGATTGTATAATTTCCATTCCCTTTTCATGTACATGTATCACTTATTGTCTCTCTATTTGTTTTTCTTGGGCCCAATTTTTAATGTTCTTTTTAATCACTTAATATTTTGTTCTCAGATCATCACTAGGCTTACCATGACCCATTTTCTCCAAAACTCCTTTACTTGATCACTGAAACCTGCCATTATTTCCAAATTGAAAAATAATATAAGGGAAGGGACCCAAAATCAATATATTCTTTGATTTCAAGAACCAATGGTTTGTGATCCGAACTATTCCAAGGAAGGATTCGAGAATAGACCAATATATTTTGAGATAAGAATGAGCTTGTTATTAAGAATCTATCTAAATGAGAAATAATATGGCATGGTCTAGATCAATTTTTTCTCCAAATAGATTTGTTTCAGGAAGGATTTATGTCCAACAAATTTATTTTTTGGATGAGATCTTCCAATTTTACTTGAAACTGGTCTCTAACTTGAGATCCCCCTTTCTTTTCCCACTAGAGTTGTGTTAAAATCTCCTCCAAATATGAAATAAAAGTAAAAATGGAATCTAAGAGAACTCACAAAGAATCCCAAAATTCTCATTTTTCTTAAAATTGTACTACCATATAGATATTAACAAAAGAGCATACATGATTTGAGGGGATATGAACAAAGTTCGTGGCCAACTAGTGGGTGGATGACTTATATTAAAGCTACCTGAGTGATGATTGAGTCCATAGGGTCAAAACACCACCTGAGGCTCCTCTTGAACTAATAGAAATAATCCCACTACCATTCCAAATCTTATGTTGTTTTTTAAGTATTTATTGATCCTCAATTTTTGTCTCCTGGAGCAATAGAACTAAGGTTTATTTTTTCTTGATTAATGAATGCACCTCCTACACTCTTTTTTTTGACCCTAATCCCATACAATTCTAGGAGAGAACCTTCATTCTTATTGGTTGTATGCGTTCCCCTTACTGAGAGGAAATTTTTCTCCCTTTTTTGGTGTTTCTATATGATTAGATTTGGATCAAGGACCTAAGTGATAGCTCAAATTTCAAAGTTTTCAAAAGTGTGCCAAACATAAGAGACCGAATAGATCTCTTCTTCCTGATTCCGATGCCACAAACTATACGAAAAAATGACACCATATGAAGAAGTTATCGCGATTTGAAAAGTCTAGTAAACTGCAAATTTTGGCTTTTGACCAGGTTTGACTAGGTATTTGCAAAGCCAAAAAAAAGAGAATATTCCAGGGAATATTCTTGAATATTCCTCAAAATATTCCTTCTGGGCTAACTAGATGTTGAAAAGTGTCATGATACAATTGGCCAATGGATTGTACGTGGATTTTTAGGCCAATCAGAGGCTGCCATGTGGCAGGCCCAGAGGCCGCCATGTGACCCAAGTTTGGTGTATTAAAATTTTAGGTCAGGGACAAGAGTCAACCCTATGACCTCCTCGACAACACGCCAAAGCCTTACCATCTCTACCAAGATATGGTTCTTAACCATATGAGTCCACACGTTTTATTTAAAGTTGGTTGGTTTCTATTTTGGGGGAGCGGAGGGGCCAACCCTTCGGGCTAGCCCCTCCCCATATGACCCATGACCCCTGACCAAAGGGCTTATCACTAACCATTAACCTCCATCAATTCCATTGTGTTCATATGGTATTGTTTGTGGAACAAAATCCATGTGGTTAGGAAACTCGCCAATCAAACCAAAGTTTAACGAATGCAACCACAGTTTGTGCGTAGTTTCCGCCGATGGTCACAGTCAGAAGACCATGGATTTAGGGACATGTGCCCGAACCAAACAATAAAATTTATTATTATGGTTAAATTCAGCGGATAATCTGGTGGCACACACCATTTTTGGCAAAACGGATATTTAACTGGAGTTAACTATAGTGCTCCAAAATTAGTGGAGCTGATTTAGGGGTAACTGGACAAAATTTGTTTAGGCTCTATATTGAGCTAGATTCGTCCATTATGAGAGTGTGAATAGTCAATTTCGACTATCTCAGACATTCCAGACAAATTGGTGAGGGTTTTAGAGCTATTAGAGGACTTATGAGCATGATTTAGCTTCAGATAAGTTCTAGGGGCCACTAGGGACATCAGGTGCTAGCAGGAGAATGAGGCCTATCCAGAGCATACATTATCCATTCTCAGCAAACCAGTAGTCTATTCTGACTATTTTGAGCCTTCTAAATCCAATTGAGGGATTTTAGGAAAATTTTGAAGACTTTGAAGGTTGAGATGCTTCAAAGAATGTTTCAGTGACCCAGAGCCAAGGGGTGCCACTAGGTGTTGGAGGCAAAACTGGAGCAGCCGGAGGTCAATTTTAGCAAGTGAATAGTCTATTATGACTATTTTCGTCATTCTAAATCTATTTAAGGGTTTTTAAGAGTCATTTTGAGACTTTTGAAGGTCGAGAAGCCACAGTGAAGTTTCAGGCAGCTCAGGTCCAATAGTGGATGGAGGCCTAGATTGGAGAGCCAGAGCTCATTTTGAGTAAATGATTAGTAAATTTTTGATGTCTGATGTATGGCAGACAATTTGGAGGAGCACACCATTTTTGGAAAAATGGCTATTTTAACTGGAGGTAACTGCAGTGCTCCAAAATTAATGGAGCTGATTTAGGGGTAACTGGATAAAATTTGTTTAGGCTCTATCTTGAGCTAGATTCGTCCATTCTGAGAGTGTGAATATTCAATTTTGAATATATCTGACATTAAAGACTCATTGGTGAGGGCTGCAGAGCCATTATAGGACTTCTGAGCTTTATTTATCATCAGAGAAGTTTTAGGGGCCACTAGGGCCACCAGGGGCCAACAACAATTTAAGGCCTAGCTAGGGCAGCTAGAGGCCTTATTTAGGAATCCAATAGTAAATTTTGGATGTTTCAGACATTATGTAACTAATTGTGTGGTTTTTAGAGCCAATAGAGGACTTATAAAGGTCGATTTGCTTCATAGAAGTTCTAGGGGCCACTAGGGCCATCACGTGCTAGCAGGAGAATGAGGCCTATCTAGAGAAACCAATATCCATTTTTAGAAAAAAAATAGTCATTTCTGACTGTAATGAGCCTTATGAATTAAATGTAAGGATTTTCAAAAGCTTTTAAAGACTTTTGAAGGCCAAGATGCTTCAGAGAAATTTTTAGTGACCCTAGAGCCAAGGGGTGCCACCAGGTGTTGGAGGTGTAACCGGAGGCCAATTTATGAAAATGAATAGTCTATTATAACTATTTAAGACATTATGAATCCAATGAAAGTATTTTTAGAGTAATTTGGAGACTTCTGAAGGTCGAGAATCCACAGGGAAGTTTCAGGCAGCCTAGGGCCAACAATGGATGAAGGCCTAGATTGGGAAGCCAGAGTTCATTTTGAGAAAATGATCAATATATTTTGGAGGTCTAATATGTGATGGAGAAAATAGATGAGGTTTTAGGGACAAAAAAGGATTTCTTAAAGGGTTAGTACCATAGAGAAGCTCAGGGAAGCTTAAGGCACTGACAACAGAGATCAAGTCTAAGGAAGCCTAGTTCTATCTTCAGAGTGATGACATCCATTGTAGAAATTTGTTGAATAATGATTAATTATCCACCGAGACTATCCTGATCACATACAATTCGAATTCATATGCAACACATAATCTCTTCCACTCAGATCATCAAACATGCGGAAATAAAACAAGCGATAGCACATCAATTCATCATACACATTAACACAGTATGTATGGGGAAAGATTATAGATGAAACCCCCACAGCTATTGTGTATATTATAATGGATAAATCATGTAACAAAATCAGTACAATAATCCTCACAAGTACTCAGTACTTTCTCATAAATTTACACACAAACTAGCTTGGTTTTGAACAGGTTACTGATTCAAAACACATCCACTAATTGCCTTGCCTCTATTGCGCAATCATAGCCTGTCTAAATAGAGATCCAAGGTTCGAATCTCCTTGGCTTGACAGCGCAATCATCATGGGAAATTCCTCCAAGTGTGGTGCAAATCTCATGCACAACTGATGTCGCCATTGATAGCTAACTCCACCCTTTCATCTACCTCTTTCATTGGTCTCCACTGAACTGATCATGCACTGTAGTGAACCGATGTGTTCTTGAGTTGAATAATGAGTTACTAATTAATGAATTAAATAATATTTAATTCACTCCACTCATAACTAGTTGATTAGCTAGTTAAACTAATCTCAACTAGTTCAACTAAGTTAAACCGAACACAACTCCACTAGCTGTCTCATTAACTCCACCAAACTTATGCCACTGAAGTCCTAACTGAAGTCAACCATGCATGAGCTCACCAAACCCTTAGGAATAGTGTAATTCCTCTGTCAGATGCATGAGCCACTTCCAAGGCTCGAACTGAAGTGCTCCAAGAGAGTAAACTGAGGTTTATAGTCCAAATATTATTAAGGGTAAATAATATTTGACTTCCCTATTTTAAGGAGAGGCAGTCTAAAAATAGACTTCGACCTATAGGTCCAAAAAATAGAGTCCCATCTATTTTTACCAACATGACCAATTCTCCAAGAATAACATACTGCAATCCCCAGACCATGCTCCATATGTCTAAAAATAGACATAGTCTAAAAATAGATTTTGCGCCAGAATTTGCCTGCGGGCCCACTTAGTGAAGGCGACTTCATTTCAATAAGCTCCATCATATTGCTGCATTTTCAACACTCCCTCTCAGCAAGATATGGATTATCTGCAACCCCTATCCTGCCTCTGTGGAATTCGAACTTGCTCCTGGTGAGCGCCTTCGTCAAGATGTCAGCATCCTGATCCTCCGTGGGAACATATGAAAGCATCATGATTCTCCGTTGAACACAATCTCTGATATGATGGTACCTGATGTCGATGTGTTTGGATCTATCATGAAATAATGGATTGTCCAAGAGTTTAATGCAACTCTGGTTATCACAGTAGATCACTGTAGGCTCCAAATGCAACCCGAACAATCCAACGAGGATCTTCCTCATCCAAATAGGCTCGCATGCAGCCAAGCTAGCTGCCATGTGAGTGCTGAAATGAGTGCCACGGATCTCTGCTTCCTACTGTACCAGGAAACTGCTGTCGACCCAATGCTGAAAACTCCTCCAGATGTGCTCTTCCGGTCCATTGGGCTCCCTACCCAATCTGCATCAGTGAAGCCAGAAAGCTTCGCTCCATCCTCCTGTCTGTACCATAGACCATATCCCGATGTGCCTCTAATATAGCACAATACATGCTTGCCTGCCTTCCAAAAGAGCTTGGTAGGCTTAACCATAGCTTGCGAAAGCTGGTTAACTGCATAGCATATATCGAGTCATGTATTGACCAGATACATAAGCGACCCCACCAACTGTCGATGGACAGTGGCATCCACTACCTCCGCTGAAGTAGCATCCTCCTTCCTCCAACCACCAGGAAGAGGAGTGTCAACAGGCTTGCAGCCTTGCATGTTGAACCTCTCTAGAATCTCCGGGGCATACTTGCCCTGAGAAACAAACAGTCCTCCGCTGCGCTGCCAAATCTCCAATCCCAGGAAATAATGAAGGATGCCCAAGTCCTTCATCTCAAACTCTCGTGCAAGATCCTCCTTGCATGAAAGTATCAGCTGCTCATCGCCAGTCAAAATCAGATCATCTACATACAGTACGATGATCAACAACTTCCCCTCCACCACAATCTGGTACAGGTTAGGATCCGCCTCACTCTTGGAGAATCCAAGCCCGGTCGAAATAGTGTCTGTCAAAGTGTACCAGAAAAGCACGGTGCTTGCTTGATCCATACAATGCTCTCTTGGTCGGCACAGCAGCGACTCAGCACAACCCCGAAGATCTCGAAACCTTTGGGCTGCTCCGCCGCACACCTCCTCCTCAATAACTCCATTGAGGAATGCAGTCTTCACATCCATCTGATGAATGTGCCACCCCATCTGCGCTGAGAGAGAAAGGATCGTCCGTATGGAAGAGTACCTTGCGACAGGTACAAAAGTCTCCTCATAATCGATCCCCTCAATCTGTGAAAAGCCACGGGCGACAAATCTCGCCTTGTACTTCTCCACACTCTCGTCAGCCGCATGCTTCACTTTGTAGATCCATTGCGAACCCACCAATGATTTCCCCACCAGTCTTGGGACAATCTCCCATGCACTGTTCCTAACGATCGAATCATATTCTTCGATCATGGCATCAACCCATGCGGGTTCCTCCACAGCTTCCTCAAAAGAGGATGGCTCTGTCACGACACATTGACTCACAAGAGCCATGTATCCAGTGTACCGATCCGGTGACTGTCTCTGTCTGCGTTGTACTGTAGGTGGTCCTACAACCTTCTTTGCATCTCAAGCCAGTCGCTCAGCTTCTGTAGTGTGCATGCACCCTCTGATGGTTGGCGTTGCATGGGTAGTTTCTTCCACCTCCTAAACTTCCTCTTGTGGCTGATCCACATCCGGAAGCTCCTCCTTAGGAACTAACAGCTCCTCATCTGCATGCAAGTGTAGTTCCCTCTCAAGCGAACACTGCATGGCTTTCTCCTCCTGAAATTTTATATCCCGTCGCACAACAGTCTTTTGACTGTCTGACAAATACACCCGGTATTTGTGAGGTGTATCAGTGTACCCCACAAATATTCCAACCTCAGCGGTCGGATCCAGCTTCCTTCTTGCATCCTTCGTCACATGCATGTAGACAGGAGAACCAAAAATCCGCAAATGGGAAATATCAGGCCTCTTGCCAGAATAAGCCTCCTCCGATGTACTCATGCCAAGAACCTTGTGAGGACAACGGTTCTGCACATACACTGCTGTATTGCATGCCTCAGCCCACAAGTGAAGGGGTAGGCCCCGATCATGCAACATCGCCCGTGCAGCACCCACGATCGTTCTGTTCTTCCGCTCAGCCACCCCATTCTGCTGTGGGTTATGGGGTGTGATGAGCTCTCTCCGAATCCCTTCTGCACTGCAGAACTCCTTGAATTCAGCCGAGATGAATTCACCACCATTATCACTCCTTAGAGCAATCACCTTCTTCTCCGACTCCTTCTCGACCAGTGCTTTAAACTCACAGAACTTCGCGAATGTATCGCTCTTCTTCTGCATGAAGAAGATCCAGCACTTTCGAGAGAAATCATCAACAAAGATCACATAATACTTGTGCTTTTTTGTCGAAGCAACTGAGAAAGGACCACACACGTCTGTGTGAACTCTCTCAAGGATCGTCGTGGCGCGACTATCCTTCTCGTGAAAGGTGGCTTTCACATACTTCCCTAAAGTACACCCCTTGCACTGATCTGACTGCACAAGAGTGCCCTTAGGAAGTCCAGTAGATATCTGCTGCAGAATCTTCAAAGCTCCATGGTGAAGGTGGCCCAATCTCCTGTGCCACAGTTCACCCTCATCATCCCGACTCACCACTTCTCCCGCCTTGCATGCCATAGCTGCGCAGCCATCTACCTGCAACTGATAAAGGTTCTTGGTTCGAACCCCTATCTTCCGGGTCTCTCCAGTAGTCTTACTGCGCAGGAAGGCTTTTCCTTCGCTGAAGACCACATCATACCCCTTATCCTCAAACATCGCCACAGAGATCAAGTTCTTCTTCAATCCAGGTACATGCATGACATCCCTCAATACAAAGGGTTTACCAGACTCCCTCTAAAAGGATATGGTACCGATACCAGTCGCACTGTATCTACCATCATCGCCCATCTCGATGTGCACACCCAAATCTTTGTCCTCCAGATCTGAGAACAAATCCTGATCTCCCGTCATATGAAATGACGCACCGCTGTCCAAGAACCACACCGATCCCATCACACTTGAAACCAAGCATGCAATCAGTGAAAAGTCAAGCTCGAACTGTGAAGCCAAAGCTTCTCCATCTGCAGATCTTCCCGCTTGCTTGTTCTTCTTCTTCTTTGGACAATTGGTAGCATAATGTCTGTGATCATGGCAGTGAAAACACTTCACTTTCGCCATATCCTGCTTCTTTCCCTTTGCACCAGAATGAGAGGTTTTCTTACCCTTCCCCTTCTTTTCTTTGGCCACCAAAGCGCAATTTTCTTCATCAACTCCCTTTGATGAAGATCCATCTCGAGTAGTCCTCCTTATCTCCTCCTGCATGAGATCCGCCCAAAGGTGCTCCCATCCCGGCAGCTTCTCCCGACCATTGAAACTATCTTGATATGAGTGCCAAGCCTTCGGAAGACCAAGGAGAGCCAGGTCGACCATATCCTCTTCATCGACAGTAACTCCCACACTTCCCAGTTCATCTCTGCATTGAGTGAACTTCGTGAGGTATTTAGCGATGCTGTCGCCCTTCTCCATCTTGATGTTCCTGAGCTTGTCTTTGAGCGCCAGCTTCCTTTGGTCACTCTTACTCTGGAATAGATCCGTCAAAGCTTTCCACATTAAATATGGAGTAGCCTTTCCATGCAGGCTGGATACAATATGATCCTTGATGCCCTCCAACAGGATCCTTCGACACTTCGCCATCTTCTTTTTCCATGCTTCGACTTCAGCAGGATCAGTGGGCTTTTGGACATCCGTATCTACGAACTCCTTTAGACCATTATCTTCTAATACTGCCTCCATGCGATCCTTCCATGCAACATAATTCGAACTGCCTTCAAGAGCATATTCGAGTCGCAAATCGTTGAAAGACATTTTCAACACCGGCACCAAGAAAACAAAACTGCTGCAAAATTTCGAATTCCACCTCAAAGCTCAACCGCTCTAGATCTGTGAGAACAAATTATTTCTAGCATAGAGATCGACTGCAAGGGGCATTTACCAGACCTTTCACTTTCCGAAGAAAGATGAATCCGGAGGCTACCTGGCCCGCATGCAGACTCTGTCTACCAAAATAAGTTTGTAATCACTGTGATGATCAATCTGAACTTCAATAGCTCCGATACCATGTAGAAATTTGCTGAATAATGATTAATTATCCACTGAGACTATCCTGATCACATACAATTCGAATTTATATGCAACACATAATCTCTTCCACTCAGATCAACTCAGATCATCACACATGCGGAAATAAAATCAAGCGATAACACATCAAATCATCATACACATTAACACAGTATGTATGGGGAAAGCTTATAGCTGAAAACCCTGCAGCTATTTTGTATATTATAATGGAGAAATCATGTAACAAACTCAGTACAATACTCCTCACAAGTACTCAGTACTTTCTCATAAAGTTACACACAAACTAGCTTGGTTTTGAACAGGTTACTGGTTCAAAACTCACCACTAATTGCCTTGCCTCTATTACGCAATCATGGCCTGTCTATATAGAGATCGAGGTTTTAATCTCCTTGGCTTGATAGCGCAATCATCATGGGAAATTCCTCCAAGTGTGGTGCAAATCTCATGCACAACTGATGTCGCCACTGATAGCTAACTCCACCCTTTCATCTACCTCTTTCTCTGGTCTCCACTGAACTGATCATGCACTGTAGTGAACTGATGTGTTCTTGAGTTGAATAATGAGTTACTAATTAATGAATTAAATAATATTTAATTCACTCCACTCATAACTAATTGATTAGCTAGTTAAACTAATCTCAACTAGTTCAACTAAAATAAACAGAACACAACTCCACTATCTGTCTCATTAACTCCATAAACTTAACGCAGGTCACTTGAAGTCAACCATCGCCAGGAGTCACCAAACCCTATGAATCGTAGCCATTCCTCTGTCGGATACCGCAGCCACTAGCGCGTTACTCTTTGGATACTTCAGAGCACTTCAGAGCCTCGGCTTGAAGTACTCCAGAGAATGGCGAAGTTTATAGTCCAAATATTATTAAGGGTAAATAATATTTGACTTCCTATTTTTAGGATGAGCGGTCTAAAGGCAGACTTTGACATGATGTCGAAAAATAGAGGTCCATCTATTTTTACCAACATGACCAATACTCCAAGAATAACATACTGCAATCCCTGGACCATGCTTAATATGTCTAAAAATAGACATAGTCTAAAAATAGACTTTGCGCCAGAATTTGCCTGCGGGCCCACTTAGTGAAGGCGACTTCATTTCACTAAGCTCCATCATCTTTCTGCATTTTCAACATCCATGACAGGCGTATGATGGTATTATAAACACATTGGTTCAGTTTATTTAACCATTGGAGTTGAGTTTTTAACTTGTAAAATATATTTTCCATCATAATCCCAAAGAGCCAAGATAGTTGGCATAGGCTCAAGGAGACGTAGCCCACGATATTCGAATGAACTCCTATATTAAATTTGATGTTATGTGTTGATGATTATTTGATGAAATTTATGGTTATTTCACATGATTAATATCAGAAAAAACAAATGTTCTTAAAGAACTTAAACAGTTAAAAAACATACACCTGTTTCAAGTATAAAATTTCGCACAGTCATGTATAAGCACAATCATTTATTTGTTTAACTGAGTGGGAGGTGCTTGTGCATAATAATTTAAAGTTATCCACCCATTTTCAGATCAGGTTGGTATTAGAGCACTAGGTTTCTTTCTTGACAGAGCACTAGATTGCTTGATTGATAGAGCACTAGGCTGCTTGTTTGACTTGAAGGTGTTTAAGAGTGCAACGAATTTGACTGTTTTCAAATTTATTGTTGCTTACGAGTTTGAGTTTGCTAGAGGTGAAGGGAGAGCTAATGTTAGCTAAGTCCAGAAGATAAAAAGAAGGAAGAAGGCTGAAGAAATTATCCTTACCCAAAGGACCTCAAGGCAACCCTTGAAGCAAAAGAGGGTTTGTTTGCGAAAGGCTTCTTGAAGAAGAGCTTGAATCTACAGCCTTTTTGTTCAGAAGCTTTGTCAATTGTTTGTGAAATATTTTTGAATTGTCATTGAATTTTTTTAGTTCATTTAGATAATGATGAAAACTTCTCCATGTGAGGTTTCTAAATCATCCTTCTTCACAAGATTCTTCGATGAAGAGATGAAGCGAGACTTCTACATCCTGAAGGATAGGGTGCAAATTCTGTTTGAAGATAGAAAGGAAAGCACTAGACTTTGTGAGAAATTGGTTGCTATGAAGTAAGAGAAAGAAGGAATTATTCAAAGAATGCATGAGATGGAGATGCAGGTCCATTAAGCCCAAGAGGCCTTAACCAAGAACATGCGTGAAGTAGAGGTAAATCACTCACATTTTTCTTCAATTTCCTCTTCAAAAACATGTGTAGGTTCATTTGAAAAGCACATTAGAGGTATAAGGTCCAATTTGATGTTAAATAAGGGCTATGAAGGCAAGGGTTTAGGAAAATATGCACAAGGCATGATTGATCCTATTTTGGTTGAGGAAAGGCCTAGGAAGTTTTCTCTAGGCTATGTTCAATCCTATGGCTAAAACTCTACAGCCAAATTCAAAGAGAAATTTTGTTACAAGTTCTAAACCACAAGAATTTCAACTTTTCTTTCAAGTTGATTTCCATTGTTTGAAGCCTATGTTGTAGTAAGATGTTAATGAACATGCAACTTATGGTGAGCAAGAGAGTTCAGATAGCTATTAAGACAAGAACATTGATGTTAGTATTCAAAAGAAAGTTGGAACCTCTACGAGTTCATCTCGTCAAGAAGGTAAAAAGGATGGACATGCAAAGCAAAATTTGAGGTATAATTCTTCCCATATTCAAGTTGATTATGTTTCTGATAAGCATGACAAATATGTATGCTTGAATGGAAGAAAGAGATGTTGTTCCTATTGTGGTCTGTGTAACCATGATGTTTCAAAATGTTGGAAGAGGATGAAGGCATACAAGAAATAGTTGAAGCGAAGGAAACTTGCAAAGAAGGTGCAAAAGACTTGCACACATTGCCATAAGAGGGGACATGTTATTTCCCAATGTTGGACATTGCATCAAACTAATCATCCCATGCATTTGAAGCAAGAGGATAAAAATACTGGTGAAATTGGATCCAAAGATTCCATCATTAATGTGAGAACAGATGTTTCACATGAATAAGATTTTCAGCGGCAAAAACTGCCATGGAAGTGGCTTGTTAAGAAGTGGTTTGACTTCTTAACTCAGTAAGACATACATTCATTTGTACATATGCAAATTTCAGTCATGTATGAATTTATTTTGGAAAATTATGTTTATTTGAGCCACCTTGGATTGATGATCAAGGAAATGATGTTCAACTACCTTCTATAAATTTCTCGCTAGAAATTTCTGGATGAGCAAGGAAGACAATTCTTGACAGGAGGACAAGAGCATCTAAGAGGGTAAGTGTTGACTACCTTCGAGTTGGGTTCAAAGGCACTAAGCCATGCAAGGAAAAGTGTATGGAGGTTGTAAAAGTGAGGGTGTTGTACTCTCATCTATTGACCAGATTAGGTAATCAGTGTTTTGGGGTCCAAAAGATTCCCAATGGGCAGGTGTGATCAGATTTGGATCAAGGACCTAAGTGATAGCTCAAATTTCAAAGTGTTCAAATGTGTGCCAAACCTGAGAGACTGGATAGATCTCTTCTTTCTGATTCCGGTGCCACAAATGGTTCAAAAAACCGATAGCATATGAAGAAGTTATCACGATTTGAAAAGTCCAGTAAACTGCAAATTTTGGCTTTTGACCAGGTTTGAATAGGTATTTGCAAAGCCAAAAAAAGAGAATATTCCAAGGAATATTCTTGGAATATTCCTCAAAATATTCCCCAGAATATTCCTTCTTGGAAAACTAGATGTTGACAAGTGTCATGGTACAATTTTCCAATGGATCGTACATGGAATTTTAGGCCAATCAGAGGCTGCCACGTGGCAGGCCCAAAGGCCGCCACGTGACCCAGGTTTGGTGTATTAAAATTTTAGGTCAGGGACAAGAGTCAACTCTTTGACCTCCTCGACAGCACACCAAAGCATTACCGTCTCCGCCAAGATATGTTTCTTAACCATATGAGTCCACATGTTTTATTTAAAGTTGGTTGGTTTCTATTTTGGGGGAGCAGAGGGGCCAACCCTTCGGGCCAGCCCCTCCCCATATGACCCATGACCCCTGACCAAAGGGATTATCACTAACCATTAACCTCCACCAATTCCATTGTGTTCATATGGTATTGTTTGTGGAACCAACTCCACGTGGTCAGGAAACTCGCCATTCAAACCAAAGTTTAACGAATGCAACCACAGTTTGTGCGTAGTTTTCGCCGATGGTCACAGTTAGAAGACCATGGGTTTAGGGACATGTGCCCAAAACAAACAATAAAATTTATTATTACGGTTAAATTCAGCGGATAATCTGGTGACGCACACCATTTTTGGAAAAACGGCTATTTAACTGGAGTTAACTGTAGTGCTCCAAAATTAGTGGAGCTGATTTAGGGGTAACTGGACAAAATTTGTTTAGGTTCTATCTTGAGATAGATTCATCCATTATGAGAGTGTGAATAGTAAATTTCAACTATCTCAGACATTCAAAACTCATTGGTGATGGTTGAAGATCCATCAGAGGAATTCTGAGCGTGATTTAGCTTTAGAGAAGTTCTAGGGGCCATCAGGACCACCGGGGGCTAGCAGCAGTTTGAGGCCTAGCTAGGGAAGCTAGAGGCCTTATTCAGGAATCCAATAGTCAATTTTGGATGTTTCAGACATTATGGAACTAATGGTGTGGTTTTAAGAGCCATTATAGGACTTTTGAAGGCCTAGTTTCTTCAGAGAAATTCTAGGGGCCACTAGGGTCATCAGGTGCCAACAAGAGAATGAGACATATCCAGAGCATCTAGTATCCATTTTCAACAAAAAAATAGTAATTTCTGACTGTAATGAGACTTTTGAATCCAATTGAAGGATTTTCAGAAGCTTTTTAAGACTTCTGAAGGCCGATATGCTTCAGAGAAGTTTTCAGTGACCCGAGAGCCAGGGGGTGCCACTAGGTGTTGGAGGTGTAACCAGAGCATCCAGAGGCCAATTTATGCAAATGAATAGTATATTATGAATATTTCAGAAATTATAAATCCAATGAAAGTATTTTCATATTCATTTGGAGACTCATGAAGTTTGAGAAGCCACAAGGAAGTTTCGGGCAGCCCATGGCCAACAGTGGATGGAGGCCTCGATTGGGAAGCTAGAGCTCATTTTGAGAAAATGATCAGTATATTTTGGAGGTATGATATGTGTTGGAGACATTAGGTGAGGTTTCAGGGACAAAATAATTTATTAAAGGGTTAGTGCCATATACAAGCTCAGGTAAGCTGAAGGCACCGACAACAGAGATTAAGTCTAAGGAAGCCTAGTTCTATGTTCAGAGTGATGAAAGCCATGAAAGGGGCATGATGACATTCTAAACCCATTGGTTCAGTTCAGTTAACCATTGGAGTTGATTTTGTAACTTGTAAAAGATATTTTCCATCATAATCCAAAGAGCCAAGTTAGTTGACATAGGCTCAAGGAGACGTAGCCCACGATATTCGGGTGAACTCCTATGTTAAATTTATTGTTATGTGTTGATGCTTATTTGCTGCACCTTATGGTTATTGCACATGCTTAATATCAATAAAAACAAATGTTCTTAAAGCACTTAAACAGTTAAAAAACACACACCTGTTTCAAGTATAAAATTTCGCACAGTCGTGTATAACCACAATCATTTATATGTTTAACTGAGTGGGAGGTTCTTGCGCATAAGCATTTCAAGTTATCCACCCATTTTCAGATCACTATATCCTTTGATTTTTGGAATATAGAATTGACTAAGTGCCCATTTCTTTATTTTTTTCCATTTTCTCCAATCTCACCTCTCTACTATTCTTTAGACATGCATTTCATTGGAGCCTCTCTACTACCTTTTCCTTCTTATCATTTGATTTATCTTTTTTCAAACTCAGAAAATACAACCCCATCCAAGTGTTTTTAGGGGAGGAATTCTTCCTTCTCCATAGACGACTACATGAATTTTTTTGCTAACGTAAGATCTTCTTCTAAAGACAACATATTTTCATTAATTATTTCTAAATATGGATATGATACTGATTTTGATATTTCTAATTCGAGGAGGGGTTATTTTCTGCAATTTCCCCTTCTTCATTCACCATATTCAATTCCTCATATCTATTGCTATTCTCTTTCTTCCATTTTTCGGTTCTTTCTCTGCTTCCAAGATTTTTTTTCTTTTTGGGGGAGGCTAGTCCTTTCCATTTATTCCTAGTTTGATCTGGTTTCCTTGGATAACTATTTTGTTGTTTTATTGGGCCTTTTCTCCTTTTTCTTGTTTCCATTTATCTCCTTCCTCCTGTTGTGATATTCAACAACTCCCATTATTTTAGAATAGCTCCCTTAGAAAAATAATGGGGACCCTTTTAAAATATTTAGACTAGAACAAATAATACCCTTATGTGATTAATTGAAATAGAAATAAGAGTTAAAAGGGCTAAGTGACACCTTTTTATCTAAAGGGCACTTAGACGAAAAATTCAAAAGAAACATGCTTGCAGATTGCAATCGAAAAATTGCGAAGACAATATATGATCTCTAAAGCTACTCTAAATTATTTGCGATGCAATATCAATAAAAGGCTTTAATAAAGGAAAAAATATTCCAACCGAACCATATTTCATGAAAAGCCAAACCGTGGGACCCGCCATTGCCACGTCACCACTCGCAAATCATAAATCACATTTCCATCCTTCCAACATTCAATCCACCCCCGTTTTCATTTCCTCGATGTAATACATCCCATCACATCACACTTTCGCTAATGACCACTTCCTTCCACCATCCAATTTCACCGAAATTACAATTGCGATATCACATCGCAAATTTTTCATTTTCCTTTTCCCCCGCTAATGTGATGCAGGAGCATCTGGCTCAGAAATTTCATTGTAATTTAGTAGACATAGGAGATCTTGTACTTTTAAAGGAAGTTGGATTCCTATGTAACAAATTAAAATAATTTGTTTAGAGTTGAGTGATTTTAATGAGAGAATTAGGAGAAGATTTGAGAATTAATTGAAAATCCTAAATTAGAATTGGTCTCATGATTTTGGGGATGAAAGAGGATCCTTAGGGATTAGTTGATTCAAATGAGGACTTAGAGGATTCTTAGGAGTTCGTTGAGCAAGTTATGGATCTAAACCAGAATTGGTTGTAGAATCCATTCTTATAAATTATAAGCCTCAAAGGCATGGAAGAAGGGAGAGTGATTTAGGATTTAGAGAGGTAGAGTTTGGATTAGAAGCCTACGAGCATTAGGGAGAAAGAGGCCACTGATTTGAATACCAGGCCAGAAAAGAATTCGTATGTAAATATTAAGTTTAATACAGAGAATTCAATTTCTGAGTTTGTGTTTTATTATTGAGTTTATATTGTGTGCAGGTGAAATTGACAGAATCAAAGGAAATTCTGTCATTTTATATTTGAGCTACAGTTTTATGAGACTATGTGTTTTAAAGAGGTCGAATATTCATCTTATTGTTTGGGTTTTGTGTGGATTTGCATATATCGAAGACTGGTCATCGATCACTGAATGGATCGATGCCCATGAAATTGTTAAACATGACCCTACAATTCGATGTCCACTTTGCACTATATAGAGGCAATACGAGCAGACTGGGATCAGAAAATATATAACATAAAATGCCGAGAAGTTTTTTTTCTGTCATAGATTTGAATGTATTTTATAGTTAAACTTGAAGCTGCGTACATGCCAAGAAGAAGCCGTAGTTGAAATTCCTCAAACCATAGAATCAACAATGAAATCTAGATCGTAATTGAGAACACAAATTGAAACAAGGTATTTACTCATACACTGAATTTCCAAGAGAACTCTACAGAAGCAATAGTGTTACAAATTCTTCATCTTTGCCTCAGGTTTTAATTTCTGAAATGAAAGACATCTCATCTCATGAAAAACGTGGCTAAGTTATTCATATAGGCTGAGTTTATATATGCCATATTTCCATGGAATCCATGAGTTGAATTTGATCTATAATGCTCAGAAAAAAGAAGAAGAGAAGGTTGTAAATCAAATGAAGGTAGAAACCATGGTGCAGAGAAACAGAGAAGTGGTTTTTGGAAACTTGAAAATGGTTTTCACGTGGCTTTAAAATGGTAAATGGTAAACATTGAAGTCGTGCGATACAGTTAGGAGGGTGACACGTGGCATCAAAAAACCACCTATTTCGCATGAGATGAAAATGTTAAATATCAGGCAGGTTGAAATGTGAAATCCATTGGATTACGCACAATTCGTTTGTGAATTGTGATAGCTGTTGGATGGATGAGCCAAGGTGAGTTGGAAATAGTTGTGGGCCAACATAAAAATATTGGCACTTTGGTTTTTAACCAAAGTTGAAAACATTGACACAAATTTCATAAAGTAAGTGTTTTATTATGGTTGGTAATTATTTTTTGAAATTAAAGCGAAATTGCTTTTGCATGTGAGTTTTCACAAATTGGGGTTTAACTTGGTTTCATATGTATGAAACTATGCATTTTTATATGCATACTAGGGGTTTATAACTATTGGTTGTTAAAGGAGATTGAGTTCCTTTTAAGGGAATTTTAATAAGGAGTGTGTGCTATCCTAGTACTAAAGTGAGACATGCATTATTAATTTGTATATGTGGGTAAACACAACTTAGGCTGTGTCAAGTGGTATCAGAGCTGGAAAAATCTCTTTTGAAGATTTTTTTTTATTTTATTAAATTAGACAGAATGCATGTGTGATGAAGGAAGTAAGAGGAGATCAGATATTAAATTTGATAAGCAGCAGATACACAGAGTTGATGTGTAATAGGAATTTGCAGAAATAAATGAGAACAATCCATTCAAAATACTAGTGAATGGGGAGAACAAGGTCATCTAAAAATCTTGAAGGTGAGATAGTGTGTTTTATTTTAATCTGGTTTGAAAATTCTGGTTGCAGACAAGATAAAATATCTCAACAAAGAAAGATATGAGTCTTAAGAAGCAGTGATGGAGGAACTGGTAAATATTTCTGAAAGAAGGAAGGTGACTGAGTGCAATAGCCAAAGGAACACTAGGTTCAAGAGAGTGAACCAAAAGAATACCTAGGAAGAGGTCAAGATCATAAAGGAAGCTTGATAGGGTATTGAGTAGCAAAAGGAGATTTCTACAAGAAAAGGATGTTGCAGATTACAATTGAGCATTGATGAGCTCATTAGGAAGATGGCCATGGAGGATAGGAGAAGAGGTTCTAAAGAATGTCAGAAAGATAAAATAAGTGACGAGGATCGAGAAAGAGATATTGCAGTGATGAAAGTACAACTGGAGATACTACAAGGATGGCTACAAGAAAAATATAATGAATGCCGAAAGCATGGATGGAGAATGAGGAAATGGGTTAGATGGAACCTATTGTAAAAGAAGTGGAATGCTAAGCTGATGAACAAGTTTAGAGAACTTGAACAGATACATATTTCTTTGTTGGAAAAAGAAAGACTCAAAGAAATTGAGTCACAACAAATAGGATCTGCTGAAAACCAGAAAGTATATTGTGAAATAATGGTGTTTGAGGAAGAAAATGAGACTGAAAAGCCTTGTGGTTTTAAAACTAATGATTTATGTATGATTGCAGGTACATCACAGGATGATGAACAAACTTTGAAGTTTTTTAAGAAGAAGGAGCTGAATCTGAAATCTGTTCAAATTAATGCTGAGATTATAAGATCTCAGACAGAAGGGTCTCATGGAAATAAGCAACAGAATATTGAAGCAGAGGAAGAAGGTTCATCTAATGATTGGTCAACAACAAGTGAAGGTGTGAAAAACTGTGTAAAGTTTCCAAATTCTACCCCAATAGAAATTTTTGAGTTATATTAAAAGTTAGATCTTCAAAGAAGAGAGTTGGAAAAGCAGAGGATTTATACTTAGGATGAATTATTGAAAGAGAAAGACAAATAAATGGTCATGAATAACATTCAGGAAACATAGAGTAAGAATGCAAAAATGGTATTAAGATTCCAACAAATCGAAGGATTTAATTATTGTGAGCCAGAGCAGGGGGACATCCTTGAACCAGATGATATGAAAGAGAGACTAGCTGACAGTCTCATGGAGAATTTAAATCAACATATTGATGTGATGACAAAGGAATTAAATGAAAACTCAAATAAACATACTGAGATGCTACTAGAGGAGGAAGAGGCATTTAAACCTTGTATTTTTAATACAGATAATTCATGTGTTAATTATGTAGGTAAAGGAGGAAAACAAATGGAAAATGTCAGAGAATCTAATGAAAAGTAAACTATTTTAGCTGAAAACATAGTGAAGGATCATCATTCTATCATGGTGATTGGCGCAATGGAGATAAACTTCGAAGCTGGAAAGAAAGATAGTAAAAATTTTCTGAGTCCTGAAAAAGACTTAAAACTGCAAGAGGGAGATTTGGTGTCTGGATCATCAAATGATACCATTAGGTATTGTAATTTTGAAATTGATAATTTGACTATGTTTACAGATGTTGCAGAAGACAATACATCTCTTGGATTTGTCTTGAATGAAGATGAATTGTTGCAGAATAAGGAACCCATAGATTCCTTACTTAATAAGGTGAGACAATCATGTCCCATATGAATGAACTTGTTATTGTTGATGACAAGGAGGAGTTGGCTTGTCTGATTGGCCAAGAGAAGACTGTAGGACAAACCCTTAGAACCGTCACAGTGGTGGAGAATCATAATTATATTCTGATAAAGGAGGAAGATACAGAGTTTGAAGAAGCTGAATTGTCTGTCAAAATAAATCAAGGAGGTGAAGGACAATCACTGAACGTTGTCAAGGAAGAAGAAGAAGGTTATGTTGAAACTGAATTGTAGCATATTAATGATATGTTTGAGATGAAACAAGTACAAAGGGAATGGCTGAAATGTTTGCTAGAAACATTTGAACAAGAGAAAGGAATTGCAGACACTGAAGTGGAAATGTATGAAGCTGTGGAAGAGACAAAAATAGATACTAGTTTGCCAAAATTGATTATGCTTACTAGTATACAAAGAAGAATGAATGAGTATGTTACTGCAGTTAATGAATCGGAAGATAATTTATTTTTTGAAAGAGAATTTGTAGGTAGTGAGCACAAGAGGGATGTTGCAGAGGGAAATATATTAACAGATATTCAGGAAGTTTGGGAGGTAGCAATGTCCAGAGAAATATCTAGAACAGTATTTAGAGCAATATCTACAAGAGTATTTGGAGCAGTATCTACAATAATATTTGCAACAGAAATTGGAAGTAGCAACAAATGGCAGAGTGGTTACCAATCAGAAGATAACCTGGACATAGAAATTGAAAACATAAGAAGTTTGATGATGAAGGTGTCTCAGAAGAAGACAACAACAAGAAATAAAAGAAACAACAACAAGGAAAAAACAAGAATAGACTGTGAAAGCATAGCTAGTGGGAATATGCAGAATAAATTATGGAAGCCTGAAAAAATGCAACTAAAGAATGATTAAGACAATGCAACTTATGGACAACAGCAAAACAGAGTATGGGATACAAGAGGCTAAAGGTTGAAAGCACATGATCAAGAGATCATGATTATTTTCTACTTTTAGAGTATGATGCAGAAGCATCCAGATCAGAAATTTCATTGTAATTTAGTAGACATAGGAGATATTGTGTTTTAAAGGAAGTTGGATTCATATGTAACAAATTAAAATAATTTGTTTAGAGTTGAGTGATTTTAATGAGAGAATTAGGAATTGGAATATTTGAGAATTAATTGAAAATCCTAAATTAGAATTGGTCTCATGATTTTGTGGATGAAAGAGGATCCTTAGGGATTAGTTGAGTCAAATGAGGACTTAGAGGATTCTTAGGAATTTATTGAGAAAGTTATGGATCTAAACCAGAATTGGTTGTAGAATCCATTTTTATAAATTATAAGCCTCAAAGGCATGTAAGAGGGGAGAGTGATTCGGGATTTAGAGAGGTAGAGTTTGGACTAGAAGCCTACAGGCATTAGGAAGAAAGAGGCCACTGATTCGAATATCAGGCTAGAAAATAATTCCTATGTAAATATTGAGTTTAATACAAAGAACTCGATTTCTGAGTTTGTGTTTCATTATTGATTTTATATTGTGTGCTGGTGAAATTGACAGAATCAAAGGAAATTCTATCATTTTATATTTGAGCTACAGGTTTATGAGACTGTGTGTTTTAAAGAGGTTGAATACTCATCTTATTGTTTGGGTTCTGTGTGGATTTGCATATATTGAAGACTGGTCATCAATCACTGAATGAATCAATGCCCATGAAATTTTTAAACGTGGCCCTACAATTCGATGTCCACTTTGCACTGCATAGAGGCAATAAGAGAAGAATGGGATCAAAAAATATATAACATAAAATGCTGAGAAGTTTGTTTCTGTCGTAGATTTGAATGTATTTTAAAGCTATACTTGAAGCTGCGTACATGCCAAGAAGAAGCCGCAATTGAAATTCCTCAAACCACAGAATAAAAAATGCAATCCACATCGTAATTGAGAACACAAATTGAATCAAGGTATTTACTCATACACTGAATTTCCAAGAGAACTCTACAAAAGCAATAGCGTTACAAATTCTTCATCTTTGCCTTAGGTTTTAATTTATGAAATGAAATACATATCATCTTATGAAAAATGTGGCTAAGTTATTCATATAGGCCGAGTTTATATATGCCAGATTTCCATGGAATCTGTGAGTTGAATTTGATCTATAATGCTCACAAAAAAAAGAGAAGGCTGTAAATCAAATGAAGGTAGAAACCATGGTGCAGGGAAACAGAGAAGTGTTTTTTGGAAACCAGCAAATGGTTTTTGCGTGGCTTTAAATTGGTAAATGGTAAATATTGAAGTCGTGCGATACAGTTAGGAGGGTGACACATAGCATCACAAAACCACCTATTTCGCATGAGATGAAAACGTTAAATATCAGGCAGGTTGAAATGAAAAATCCATTGGATTACGCATAGTTCATTTGTGAATTGTGATTGCCATTGGATGGATGAGCCAAGGTGAGTTGGCAATAGTTTTGGGCCAACATAAAAATATTGGCACTTTGGTTTTTAACCAAAGTTGAAAACATTGACACAAATTTCATAAAGTAAGTGTTTTATTATGGTTGGTAATTATTTTTTGAAATTAAAGTGAAATAGCTTCCGTATGTGAGTTTTCACAAATTGGGGTTATCTTGGTTTCATATGTATGAAACTATGCATTTTTATATGCATACTAGGGGTTTATAACTATAGGTTGTTAAAGGAGATTAAGTTTTGTTTAAGTGATTTTTAATAAAGAGTGTGTGCTATCCTAGTACTAAAGGGAGACATGCATTATTAATTCGCTGATGTGGGTAAATGCAGCATAGGCTGCATCATAATGTTTGAAGCCTTTAGAAAAAATTAATCTTTTGAATTAAAAGAGTTATAGCGCGAAAAAGAATTGATCGCAATCAGAAAGAAGTAAGTATTTGGAATTTTAAGAAGTTTACACATAAATGGATCTATGATGCGATAATATCTTATTTAAATGCCTAACTGACTATTCGGGCATGTCAACCCATGCTTTCTATTAATTCCATAACTTAACAATATTAACAGTTCAAGCCTACAAATATGATTTGACTGCAAAAGAAATAAATTTTTAGATTATCTGCATGCCAAGTTTTATTTGCCATTATTTCCATTATTGTTACACTAATCTCCTATTGTGAAAATATTGCCCCTTTTTAGTTCTCGTTCTTATTATTTCGCAGGAAAATCCAAACAAACAAAGTTCCTCATAAATGTCTAAGTATGCAAAGAAGTCAAAAAAACCCATGGCTCCCCCTAATCCTGCGCCTTCTGCTAGTGAAGTAACAAAGATTCCACCCTTATTCACATATACTACTTGTGCATCAGAGAGTGGTTCTGCTTCTTGGGAAGAGATGTACATGTTATGTGAAGATGAGAAAACTCACAGGTTTGAAAGAATATCTACTACAGATTCCTAGTGATACCTCAGAAAATACTATAGCGGATGTCACCAACTCTTTTTTCTGCACTGAATTGCTACACGCCCCAATATTTTACCATATACAGATACGGTGAAATGGATTATTGACAACCTCAAAATCAGAGATAGAAATTTCCTAACAAGAAGAGGTACAATGATAGGGTCGTTCAAAGCCAAAGATTTGAAGAAAATGTACCACATTCCAGACCTTGAGAAGGTGTATGATAAATATTTCCTAACACAATTCACAAAGGAGAATAGGTTACATTTGGATCCCATAGAGAAATGGAGAAGCAACCATAACAAACACAAACATGATGATAAGGGTATGTATTCCAATACTTCTCTTTCTGGTCTCTATTGTTATATTTATGCTATGATGTATAATTTTTTTGGCCAACACAATACCACTAAATTCTTCGTTGAATGGGTTCCCTTATGTATTTTGTTACAAACTCTTGTATCATGGACCAGGGAACCATTTTGACAAATAATATTGCTACCCTGATTCTTGAATATAGAAAGAATCATTCCTTTTCATCTAAAATCCTTCCCTCATTTTATACGAGTGCCTACGTTATGGATGTAGTGTGTTTTAAATTAGATTTTCTGACTATGGGTCGGAAATGGACTATCCAAGATCGCACTCCCATTCATATTTATCATAGTATTCTATGGGAATAAAAATATGAAACTGATTTCTACAAAATATGCCATGGAGTTATGCTACCATTGTTTCAAGATGTGTTTAATGAAAACGCCCCTAGATTGTCCAAAGAAGCTCAAGAAGACTTCACATCCATTGGAAAATGGTTTGGGGAAGATTTTTTCACTTATGTCAGAGTTTTTGGGAGCTTAGCCCGACCACATGTCCTACCATTATATGTTCCAGATAAACTTCTCGCAAGAGAAATTGTCTATCAGACAGTGGGTCATGGATTGACCAAGGTTTTGAAATAAGCAAAGAAAGATTCATGGCCCTCCTTTCCTATTTACTATGGTGTCTATGAATTAGACAATTTCAAACACGTCGGGTTAGAAATAAATCAAATCCAATGTTTGAAATTACTCAGGATCTAACACGGTTAAATCAGTTTGTAGGAGCATATGCATCTGCCACCATTGAAAAAGTCACTGAAGTTCAACAATTAGTCAAAGAGAAGGATGAAAGGATCCTTCAATTGAAACATGAATTTCTAGTAGATAATTAAAGAATTAATTAGCAATTACAAGCACAAGTGTCACAACTCCAACAGAGCTTGGATCAACTAAAGCTACAAAACCAATCTGATGGTTTTGATAAATATGCTCAGATACACCAACTGCAATTCATTGTTGAACAACTGAAAGAAAATCCTAAAGTGGATGAATTTAAGAAAGAAACTTTAGAACTAAATACTCTGTTAGCCCAACAACAAGTTGTTTTCTATAAAAAATTGTCTAACATTATTGAACTGTGTGAAAAAAGCGATTCAATGATGAATCGAGTAGCTGACCAGAGGATCAAATTTGATGAAATTGATGACAAAGTATCCCAATACGTCACCTGGAAAGATACCGCTGAAGGTCGAAAGGCCAATATTCCCAGGATTGAATATTATAAAAAAGAAATCTTATTTACTGATTGGGACATACAGTTAAAATAGGATGAAAGGGAAATTTCTAGAGCCAGATATGTTGCCAATAACATTGTTGAAACAATCAGACAAAATCTCATTGTAGCTAATATGATTGATAAATTACCTCCCGATTCTCTACATGTTGTAAAATATTTGATAAGATAGTGGCAGGAAATGTCCAAGATGAAGGAATAAAGTGTCAAAAAATTGGATAAGCTGGATTGGGAAAAGTATTGGAAGCACTTGGTCAAGCTACATAGCGAATGGATGATGTTGTGTTGTCTAACCGACACTTACTCTTACATGATTCCTCCACTATCATATGTGGCCTAAAAAGGATAGCTACGTGTCAGGGTAGGAAAGCCTCCTAACGTTTAGACTATGATCAACATCCTTCAACTAAAAAAACGAATGGAAAAAGAGACAACATGCAACCTTGAAGCGAGTCATCCCACCAAAATATGTTTCCGTTTTTATTTCATTTAATTGAAGGAGAGTTGTTTAAACCTCCTCAGCTCTTTGTATATTTTCTATTTTTTGTAATTTTTATTTTATAATATAAACCATTTCATGTCTTTAAAGAAAGGGTCCTAAAATTTTGAAAAAAAAACTTTACAGAAGTTGCACTTTTGTACTCTTAAAGGTTTTCTTAATAGAAAAGGCTGGACCAGAGACTGTTTTTCAATTGAGAAAAGTTAGAATATATATATGGTACTTTTATCTTTATGTTGATATTCGGTTTCAAATGAGAAATATTTGATTTTCCTTATGACGTTTTGTTATATGTATCTTTTTAACACAATCAAAATTAATTCACTTATGAAAATGTTTGATTGACATTTTTTATACATATACAATACATGAAATAATTGATGCGATATATACCTAATCAATTGATTTGATTAACTATTTAATCAAATCAATTATCTTAAATTGTTTTTCATTTCTCTAAGTGTTTGATAAATATTCATTTGCATTCACTAAAAAATCATCTTTTTAAATTGCATATAACATAAATATAATTCATCCCGAGATAGAGATAGGTATAGATATTTTCATTAAACTTGTTGCCACTCCCATTCACCAAGTCACAGTCAGTTAAAATGCCACCCATCCACTCAATTATATTTCATTTGGAAACTGGTCCCATAAATCCAGTGGGAGCCACTATCTCAAACAGATAAGGGACACTTTTTTCAAGTCCCTGACCTGGTGGTTTTCCCCGATGGTGTTGCACCGATTTTCGAGGCATCAACATTTTTAATGCTAGAATGAGGTCCACTAGGCTATGAATGGCACCAAAGATTAATCCTAAAAACAAATACCATAAAAATAGTAATTCCTCCTCCAAATCTCCTACAACTTCAAGTCCACGCTCAAAATCTCCTATCTTTAGATTAGTAGTTGTTAAACCTTGTCGCAAGTCTCCTATTTCAATTTACAAAGAACTCTCCCCTGATTAAACTCCACAATCACCTAAAGTACAAACCTTAATAAAGAAATTAGAAGAAATCTCTATTTCAACATAAAATCCTGTGCTTTCTGAAGACTCTGAAGGAAGTGTTACTTCAATTTTACAAGGTATTGGTGTATTGACTCGTTCTTAGAGTGAAAAATTGGAATAACCCCATTTTAGTTTCCTCTTCATTCCCATCGCAGGAAAAATCCAACATCTGAAGCTCAAACATCTACTAGTGAGATTCTTACATCTTCTCCCCCTCAAACTCCATCATTTATTCCTTGTTCAATTACATCTTCCCAACCAATTTCCTCATCAACTCATATTTCTTCATCTCAGTCCACAAGATCTGCTTTGAGTAGTACTATTTCCGTGGTTGTTTCATCTTCAACTACATCCACCTTTGGAAATAAATCTTCTTCCTCAAATCCTTCTTCAAGACAAATCAACCCTCCGATTCACACAATGGAAAATAGACCTTGGACGAATCCTGGAGCTGTTCAATTACCAGGTCCTCTTCATCGTTTACCTAAGCATCCAAAAATATGGCTGCCTAAGTATAATACAGATGACGGCCTCCTTGTGGAATAAAATCTCCATAATTTCATGTTGTATATGAATATAAATGATGTCTCTAAAGAAGATTGTGTGGTAATATTGTTTCCCTATACTTTTCAAGGATCAGCTGGATCATGGTACTTTTCATTACCACCAGGAACTATTACTAGTTGGGACATATTTGAAGAATTTTTTTTAAACAAATTTGGTGATGATTGTACTATTTCTACTCTCATCAATGATATTTCAAATATTTAAAGAAAATTCAGGTGAAAATATTAAAGATTTCAATTCCAGATTTAACAAATTGCTCAATAAAATCCCAACTACATCTAAACCTAGTGTAGAAGTACATATTGAATGATATATATCCTCTCTTCCTTCTAATATAGAAATTTTTGTAGATAGAGCCAATAAGGCTGCTTTGGTACAAAACATGAAAGAAACCCTCTTTGTAGAAAAGATAATTATTTCTTTAGAAAAGAAAAATGCCTAGGAAGATAGAAAAACTAAAAAGGTTACGTTTAAGGATGAACCCAACAAGAAAACATCTAAAGATCATTATGATCTTGAAGGATTACAAAAGGTTGTCAAAACCATGTCAAATGACATGGTAGAAATTAAAAAACAAGTAGCTAAATCTTCTTCTAAGAAACCTTTCAGATCTTTTAAGAAAACTCGGGCTTTGAATCCTGAACCTACAAATGTAATATCTAATGTTGAATTAGATCAAGATGAAGACGGGGATGAAACAATATTGTTTGCAGATGAATCAAAAGATGAAGAGTTGGTTGAAGTTCATGGATTATGGGATTTTATTCTTCCTACATCCGATAATGAATATGAACATGAGGCACTGCCAGTTAGAACTAGAAGTATAAATCTTAATGATCTCCCTCAGTCTCCTAAAAAACATAAATCTTCTGTTAGCCACCTATAAAATTTATTATACCAAAATGTGGCTAAATCATTTTTGGAGCCTTCAAGGAACAAATTTTATTGCAAAAAGTGTTGGCTCTTGAAGACTCTTGAAGGCCTCATGCCTCTGTCCAAAATCTTCCCTACTGTGCCCATTTTATACTCTGGAATTCTATTGATTTCATGAGGAAAAACTGCTGCAAAATCATCCATTTCCCCTACTCCTCTATTGAAAAGATAACCTTCATTCTGCTCCTCTTTTCCTCCACAAAACTCCTCTATTTTCATGATTCCCTTTCTTCCATTCATAAAAATAATTTTACATAGTTTAAAACTCATTTTTAAACTGTACCGAAACCCCCAAAACCCTCGGAAAACCAGAAAAAATCATAAAAAATACATATTTTGTATGATAAAGGTTTAAGCCCCCTTGGGCCAAAATCATAAACCACTTCCCCTACATGCCCGCTCCCTACAAACCAGGCGCTAACCCCTAGCGGCGCTAATCGCATCGCAAACTCTGAAAATGGTTAGATCAAAAAGACCGAAGTACCGATTGCGATTAGCCCCTTTTTGTATACGCCCTGGGCATGTTAGATTACATAGAGACCAAAGGCCCCGCAAATGGGTGCCAAGCCATATTATAAATAAAACCATCCCGACACATGAGACCTTTGTTTGTATTAATTTTATTGTTTTTTGCAGGGTTTGAAAAGGTTTTCGTCGGTGCATAACTTAATTCTATCCCCACCATCGATCTGATCTGCAGATCGACGGCCCACAAATTGATCACCCCGGTGGTCCCCATGGTTATTCACTGTACAAAACCGGAGCAGTTTTGATCGCATTGCCTTTGAAAGGAAAGTTGTTTTCCCCGTTTGGTCGCGATCAATGCCACAGGCTAACACGTGGCCATGGGCGGTTTGGAGATACCGCCCTCCCCGGGCGTTAAAGGTCGACTGTGGGCTCAGTGCGATATTGACGTATGCCGTTCGATCTGAGGCCGGCTCATCGGACGGTGATCGCACTTAAAAGAAGCTCGGGGGATGAACTAAGGTATGACGCATTTATCAAAACATCCCTGCTATTGATCACATCAGATCTTTTCATGGGATGCATTCTTAACATTTTTTTTTCCCCGCCGATTGCGATCCTTCGATTAGATCTGGACCATCCATGTGTCCAGATCGGACGGTCCCATATCTTTCCTCATGGTTTCATCGCCCTCCGCCATCCACCAAGAGGATTTTTAAGCATGTAATCCCCTCCGTTGATCTCTGCGTGATTAACGGTTCTGACTTATTCTTCCCTCTGCTCTCCTTTTAACCGCTCTTAATTAATCTCGACTGTTGGATGATGCCATCTAACAGCCATGATCCTCCCCACAACCTTCTAAGTAGTTTTACCCAAGCAAATGCAGGATTTCTTAATTATTTTGTGTTTTGCAGGTTTGAATGGTTTGTTCCGTCATATTAAAGAGAAAGCCGAAGGCTGGGAATGACAATTCTCACACCTTTGATTTATCAAAGGGAACCATTCACGGGGCTCTACTCCACGTCTCATCGATGCTTCATGGGCATTGATGCCATATGAGCCCTGCGCAGTCTGCACATCAACAAGACATAGGGTTAAATAAATTAAAAGAGTATCAGTGTCGAAGACAGAACACAGCAGAACAGAAAGATTGAAGACAATTTGGGGATTATGGCTAAGATTGATTATCAAAAGCCTAATCCTCCAAATTAAATCAGAATTAAGGAAAATCATAAATATCTACAGGCAAAAAATCCCCCACCGCCACATCAGAGGCAAATTGATTCCTCCTAGATACCACAAAGCCACCTGTGCCTCAAAGCATTCAAACAGAGGCCGAATTTATTGATCAAGATCAGATATTTGCCTCAAACGCAGCTAGATATTTAATTCTGCTAAAGAAACTTAATGAAAAAATATATGCAGAGTTATCACGTCCTAAAACAGAGCCTAAAATTCAGTAAAATCTCCCACCTAGCTTTAATCTTAATTGTAAAACATTTAATACAGAGGACACATATGTAAACTTCTCCATCGAGCCCCTCAAAGGCCGAGAAGTCATTAACCTGTATTAATTGTCCTGGGAGATCTTTTATCCTCTCCCACCTCCTCATTCTTCTATAAATACTGCTGCAGAATATGAGAAGTTGTTGGTTGGTTGATCACTAGTTGTAATATTGAAACTCTTTGAAACAATACATAGTCTTTTGAAGTTGAAGAAGAAATTAAAGTCTTGGAAGCCCTGATGATGTTGTTGCATGCTTGTTACTGAGAAGGCTCTATCATTGGATCCATGGGCTTGGCTATTGGTGAAGTATTTTGAACTGTTTAATGTTTTCTCCTATTTCCATTTTGTTCCATAATTTCTTAATACAGTAGGTTGAAAGTTTTAGGCTAAGAAATGACTCCTGGAAGCACCTTAGACATGTTCATCCTTCACTGTTTCATGTTTTCTTCTGCTGAGGTATTTTAGAGTCTTTAATCTCTCTCTTTAGTCCTCATGCTTGTTTATTTCTATGATAGTTTGAATAATTTGGCTTTAGCATGATTTATGGTTCTTCCTGCTTGTCTGCTGCCACTTAAAAGCTGTTATTGAAGTCTCCCTTTGAAGTATTTTTGTTTATAGTGAGCCAAGGAGGCCTGTTCTGATCTTGCCCTTTGTCCTTGCTTAAACAGTTGTCTTAAAGTTCTTTGTAGTTGTAATCATAGATGTGTTAGGTGTTCCCTCTTCTATGAATGCAATTATCAGTGAATCTTTCATGTTTTATAAGTCATTTGAAATAAAATATTTGAGGAAATAGGGTGTTCCCCGAATCTTAGATTTCATTTTAAAAGTTGTTTTGAAGTCATTGTTTGCTTAAAGTGTGATTTGTAGAATTCATGGCCAGCCCTGTCTATCAAATACCTCTTTATTGTTCAAGTTATGCTTTCAAATTCCCTTTGTTGAGAATTTAGATTCTCTTTCCAAATCATTGATGTCCATCTCATTTCAAAAACCAAAGGATCCTGTGGCCAAGTTAGATTTGTCCTTTGATATCCCATATCCATTGATAAGTTTATCATGACGTCTTTTTGACTCCATTGCCTAATGAAGCTACTACTTCCTCTTTCTACCTACCTTTCCTAGACCTTTCATATTCTGCTATATCAATTCAACCAAACAAACAATCAAACACCTGCACTTAATAACTAGTCTAAAACCAATACTCTTAAGCACACAATATAAACCTTTGCAAACAAACTTTTGAGAGATCCCTCTCTGAGAACAGGAGGAATAGATCCTGTAACTCTAAAGATTGGTTTTGATGTTGCCTTGTCTTTTGATTTTCAAAACTATCAAAACACGGGACACCAACATAATGGCGATCACGGTGGGACACTGAGTAAAATCTTCAAAATTAAACACTCACTGTCTAGTATAACATAAGTAACCTTCTTCAAGCACTACCAAGAATAACGATAATCATGATAGGATTTATTTTTAATCAGTGACAAACTAAGTAACCCTTAGGATTCTCTTAGAACCTTATCAAACCTTGAAGGAATTAGTTACCAAGCCACAAAAGTGAACTCTGCATGTTTTGACACCCTAGCTAAGTGTTAAGTCAGATTTAGGACACTCTCATAACCTATAAGATAAAGAAACTCAGAAAAACTCAAAAACATTTCAGTTTGGCTTCATAATAAACTTGGTGGTGGACCATAAAACCTTTTACCTCCAAAAGAGCTAAAAATTTCCACCTGGTGACTCCACAATCCTAAACAGACCTTAAGACTCCACTGGGAAGACCCATAATCTTTGTAACATCATAAAAACTCAGTTAGAAGGCTTTAGGATTAAATTTTTCTTCTTTTAAAAAGATCAGTTAGCCTCTTAAAGATTTTCATATTTGGTTAAACTTTTCTTTTAGCTGGGTTCAAAAAACACAACATAGTGGCTCCTAGAAAGATTCATACTAGAGCCTTCCCTGACCCAAACCCACTGAAAATAGTTGACAACCCTGAAAGTATACTTAGGGAGTCTCTTAAGATTAAATTTTCAACTGTTTTCAGATCACCCTTGAGAGCTAATTCAGTTCCTGAAAATCTTGCAGCTCTACACCAATCACAAGTCGACTTAAGAAATCCTTTTAGAACTAGGTCGCTTGATGATATAATTCAAATAGACTCTGAGTCTTCACTTTTATCCCCAGAACAAAGTGAACATCTTGGTAGTAGAGAAACCACACCACCTAATTTACATTTCCTTCTCAATTTAGGTGTCTCTCATCCAAGATCAGCTCAACAATCTATCCCTGGTACATCCACATCTGTCCATCCAACATCCAGTATCCAAATCACTTCATTGCAGCCCACTTTCCGTTTCGTAAACCCACCCCTTGTAAATCCACCTTTCTTTCCAGCCATGGCAACATGGTATGCCCCATTAGTGTTACCACAACCTATGCTTCCCTTACCAAACGATTACCAATCCAAAATCCCTCATTTCACTGGAAAAGAGTCTAAAACAGCTCAACATCATGTAGATAGGATGGAGGATGCTTTCGATTACATGGAGATAGAAGAAGAAACTGTGAAGATGAGAATATTCGCCCAAATTTTAGGAGGAGATGTAAATAAATGGTTTAAAAACTTACCTCCTAACAGCATAAATGATCTCCCTACCTTGCATCAAACATTCATCAACAAATAGGAACTCAAAAAGAATCCTCTCCAAATACTAGCAGAGTATAGCAGACTCAAGAGAAATCAAGGGGAGAGTGTTCATGATTACTCCACTAGGTTCAATAGCGTTTACAATGCTCTTCCACCTCACATGAAACCTCCTCAAGGCATGGCCTTGGTAAGGTATCCCGAAGGCCTTGATGCTGAAATGACTTATTAGTTAAGGGAGAGAGATTAATTAACCTTAGAAGACATGCAGAATGGAGCTGTGAGCGTAGAAGAAAACATAATTGAGAAAAGAAATAGGTTGAGATCAGAGAAGAGGGTAACTTATAAAGATGACCTACTACCCTCAACCTCAATTTCTGACACAAAAATCGACAACCTAGTGAAGGTAATGGAGAGGATGCTTGAAAATATTAATTTGAATGACAGAGTGCCCCCAAGAGAACCTCAAAATAACCAAAATAGAAATAGAAATTAGAATTATAGAAGAGAAAACAATCAAGACAAACAGAAGGAAAATGACCAACAGATTAGACCTCCCTCCCAGCAAAACTATGTAGATCAATATGAAGAAGATAGGGAGTTGGAAAGGTTGGGAGAAGCTCATGTAAACTTGATTGGATCAGATAGTGGGGATGATATTTTCCTCACTGAGGAAGAACAAGGTTTATTATATGATCATAGAACAAACACCTATGAAGATTCTGATGACTATAGATTGGGTTTTGAAAATGCAATCATGGAGGTGCACAAATAATACGATATTAGGAGCAAGGGGAACACAAATAATTCAAAGGATAATAACACTAATAATGCTATCAAGAAAAACACAGAAACTCGGCCCAAAAAGACAGTAGAAGAAACCAACATTTTGACCAAGAAACTAGACATAAACAAAGACAAAAGTGTCCAGCCAAATGTTGAACAGAATATCCCTAACACTTCAGCTAGTGGTCCTAATAAAACTGTCCCAATTACCAATCCAAACAAGGTTCAGCAAATAAATTTTTTTGAAAATAATTCAATTGAAAAGACATATGTAAATATGAACAAATCAATTGTTCCTTTCAGCCTTGAGGGAGAGATTTCTAAGATAAAAATTACCATTCCCCTAGCTGAACTAGTAACCCAAGAAGTGTACAAAAACCAAGTTTTGAAAGATTTTAACTTAGGAGGTGATACTGACACCTTGAACTTGACAGATGACAAGCCTGAGTTGTTGTTTGGTCCAGAAGTTGAAGGAAAATACCAAGAAGGGGTTGTCCCTCCCTTCTATGTTAGCTTGAACATACACGAGAAAATTTTACACAATGCCATGTTAGATTTAGGAGATTCACACAATCTAATGCCCAAGGTGGTAATGAAAAGCTTAGGCTTAGAAATTAATAAACCATACAAAGACTTGTATTCCTTTGACTCAAGTAGAGTCAAATGTTTGGGTTTAATCAAAGATTTGTTTGTTAACTTATCCCAAATCCCTGCTAAGAGTTTAGTCATGGACGTAGTTGTAGCTGACATTCCTCCTAAGTATGGCATGCTCTTATCAAGATCTTGGGGAGCCAAAATTCAGGGAAGCCTTCAAATGGACATGTCTTATGCCACCAACCCTGTTTTTAACCAAAACAGAAGACTATACAGCGAATCTCACATGAAGTACATGGTGAGAAACATAGACAAACCAAACAACTCTCCAATCTATTCTATTCAATCGAGTTTAGATTCCTTTATCTTATGTAATGAAGATGAAATCACTCAACAAGATAAGGAAAACATAGACCCAATAAAATCTTCCCTCGAATCAAATTCAAAACATTGACAATCAACAACAACAAGAAAAGAAAAATGAGTCAAATATACTTTGGACAATAAATTTTGATGGATCCTGTAATAAAACAAGTGCAGGGGCAGGTGTTTGGATTCAAAATATGAATTAGAGTTTTTCATATAAATTAGATTTCCCATGCACTAACAATATTGCTGAGTATGAAGCACTTCTCCTAGGCTTACAATTGCTTAAACAATTATAAGCCTAGAGGATATAAATATTAGGAGATTCTGAACTTATTATAAGACAAATCAAAGGAGAATACTCTGCTAGAAATCCAAGGCTTAGGGAATATAGGAATGCTGCCCTTGATTATTGAAAACCTTTAAAAAATATGAACTTATTTTCATTCCTAGAGCACTGAATCATCTAGCGAATGAACTCGCCTTCAATGCTAGCAACTGCCAAATACCTGAGATAAATGAACAGCTTAGCGTAAAAATAAAACACGGGCCTACTGTGTCTGATAACGAAGATCACTGGAAATTTTTTGACTCTGAAAAACACATAGATGATTTCTTAAAATCAGAAAACGATTTCGACATACCAATATCAGAAGCCAGCCATAAAGAAAACTGTTTGTATATTGAACAAATCCCAGAAGTTGAAATGACATATTCTGTTGATATAAATCATTATGAGGATCGTTTTGAAGCAGAGATAATTGACAATGCAGACCAAGAAGACTTGGAAGTTTTACAATGCAAAAATGATAAAATTCCACGAGGTCTCACACCTTTAGAACACCTTTTTTATTTTAACGATGTAGCCAAAGAACCAAGAATAGAGCCTATGGAAACAAATGTAGAAGAGCATAACATAGGCAGTCTAACGGAACCCAAGATGATTAAACTATCCAGCACTCTCCCAGCTCACATAAAATTGCAATATATAGGGTTATTCAAAGAGTTTAGAGATATTTTTGCTTGGGGATACAAAGATTTGAAATCATATGATACCAGCATCATCCAACACAAAATTCCCCTCAAAGAAAGTCAAAAGCCTTTCAAACAAAAGTTGAGGAGAATAAATCCTCTCTTACTACCTTTAGTTAAGGAAGAAATTGAAAAGATGCATAATGCTGGGATCATTGTACCAATTAGATATTCAGAATGGGTATCGAACTTAGTTTCTGTTAGAAAGAAAATAGGCGAAATCAGGCTCTGTATTTACTTCAGAAATTTTAACAAGGGCCTCTTTAAAAGACAACTACCCCTTACCCAACATGGATCATATACTTCAAAGGGTAGTTGGGTCAAAAAGGATATCCCTCTTAGATGGGTTACAACCAGATGTTAGTGCTCCCAAGTGATCAAATCAAAAATGCTTTTACCACAACTTGGGGCACCTTTATGTATGTCAAAATTCCTTTTGGATTAATGAATGCAGGGGCCACCTTCCAAAGGGCCATGGACATAGCCTTTTCTGAAGATATTTGCTATTTCATAATCATTTACCTTGACGACATAACCATTTTCTCAAAAACTGATGAGGAACATTTGATTCACCTGAGAAAAGTTTTTGAGAAGTGTAGGAAATTTGGCTTGTCATTGAATCCCAAGAAGACCCTCTTTGGTCTATAAGAAGGTAAACTTCTTGGCCATATAATTTGAGGAAGAGGAATCAAAATAGACCCTACAAGGATAGATGGCATATTCAAATCAGTCATCTAAGAAGACCCTCAAAGAGTTGCAATCTTTCATCGGAAAGATTAATTTTCTGAGAAGGTTTATCCCTAATCTTGCTAAGCTATTAAAAAAAATTACAAACATGCTTAAGAAAGATGTTGGTGTAAAATGGACTTTACCAGCTAAACAATCATTCGAATTGGTCAAACAAGCTCTTACTCAAACACCAGTCCTGATTAGTCCATATTTTACCAAACACTTTTACATCTTTTCTTTTGCATCTGAGCATACAATAGTTGCAGTTTTACTTAAAAAGAATGACTTGGGGCAAGAAAAACCAATATATTTCTTTAGTAGGGCCTTAAGAGATGCTCCTCTCAAATATAACATCATGGAGAAGCAAGCCTTAGCATTAGTGAAAGCTTTAAAAGACTTTAGGGTCTATATTTTACACTCGCACATAATTGATTTTGTTCCACATACTGTTGTCAAGGACATTCTAAGTCAAGACCTTGATGGTAAAAGGGGAAAATGGATTGCAACTATTCTTGAGTATGACTTAGAAATCAGGCCCACCAAACTGGTTAAAGGGCAAGGATTAGCGAAACTTATGGCTGAGTCTAACTTCCAAGCACTAGACATGAATATGGTAGATGTGTTGGAAGAAATAGAAGAATATACTGCTCCTTTTATTGAAGAAACATTTCTAAATTCTCCTTGGTATGCTGACATTATTTATGTGATTTTATATTTAAATGCCCCTCCTTCTTTGTCTAAAACTAAAGCTAGATTTTTGAAACAAAAAGCTTTGAGTTTTTACATCTTATATGGGGTATTATATTGGAAAAATGCTGTTGGAATTTTTCTTAAATGTTTACTTGAAGATGATGCAGGAAAAATCATGCATGAGTTGCATGACGGAGAATGTGGAGGACACCTCTACTGGAAGGCCACATCGAACAAAATTCTTACATCTGGTTACTATTGGCCTACTCTTTTCCCAGACACTTAGAATTTGGTCATGTCTTGCCATAAGTGTCAAATCTTTGATGGCAAAAGAAAAATTCTTCCCTTACCCTTACATCCTATCAGAGTTGAGGCACCTTTTCAACAATGGGGTTTAGACTTCATTGGGGAAATTCACCCATCCTCCTCAGCTCAACATAAGTGGATCCTCACAGCCATTGACTTCTTTACAGAGTGGATAGAAGCTATACCCTCCAGGAATGATAATGACTCTGTCATTATCAAGTTTCTTGAAACAAATATCCTATCTAGATTTGGTTGTCCCAGAAAAATCATAACAGACAATGCTGCTGCCTTTAAATATAAAAATATGGTTGATTTCTGTTACAAATACCACATAACCTTGGGCCATTCCACTTCTTACTATCCCCAAGGAAATGGATTAGCTGAATCTTCCAACAAGAGCTTCATCAATATCATTAAAAAACTGTTGGAACAAAATCAGAAATCATGGCACAGTAAACTGGTTCATGCCTTATGGGCTGATAGGTTAACTACAAAGAAATCAATAAATATGTCCCCCTATCAACTAGTTTATGGCATGGATGCAGTCTTTCCCACCTCATTAGGAGTGCCAATAATGAAGCTCCTTCAAGAAGTGCAGGTTGAAGAGAATGATATGCAGAGGAGAATCAATCAAACCATCCATTTACAGCAGACCAAAGAAAAAGTTTATGAGAGAACACAGTTGATCCAAGAAAATATGAAGAAGCTATTTGATAAGAGAACTAAGGCAGACAATTTCAAAGTTGGAAATATTGTTCTTAAGTGGGATTCAAGGAGAGAAGAAAAGGGAAAACATGGCAAGTTTGAGAACTTGTGGAAAGGTCCCTATATTGTTCATGCTGAAAGGGGTCATAATTTATTTCTCTTGAAAGAATTGAATGGAGAAGATCTGTATGGAGGTCCTGTCAATGGCAGAATGTTAAAGCATTACTTCTGCTAGGAATCATGAATTTCAAAGCATTTTATTTTTTCATTGTAAATATCATAGTCTGAACATTGCATTCAAGGTTATAAAAATCAAAAATACAAAAACAAAGAAAGAAAGAAAAGAGGGCAGATTGTGAAAACAAGAAAGGTATAGCCCCATACCAAAAAGAGAAAAAAAATCTGAAAGTATGCAAGCTCAAATGCCACTCCTAGAGAACACACTCCTAGTTAGTCAAATAGCCTAATCTTGACTAATTAATTTTAAATTTTCTGTTGATAGGATAGTGAATTCGATTTTCCAAACTGTTTAATCTTGGCTTGTCAGTAGATAGTTTAGGATAGAAATTAAAGGTTCAAACATGCTCAAAATATGTGTTATCACTCAGATTTTCCTTGAAGTTGTTGGAAGAGGAAAGGGGTCCGAGGTAACCACAAACCAATCTTAAGATACATAATCTAGCCAATCTGTATCCAGAGAGGGCTCTCTTTTTATGATTTAGCTTTTTTTCTTTAAAAATATTAGGCTAGTTATAAGTTCAGGGGTTTGTTTGAATTTGAATGGTGGAATCCGCCAACTGAGGGCAAGATTGAGTTTTTTAGGCCATTGGGTTATGGAGTCGAAAAGATGGCTTTACTGGATTAAGTTTTTACAAAAAAGATGGCTTTACAGGGCAAGATAGCCAAAACAAAGAACAATTTCAGATATTAAAGTGAATGGAATGGATTTTTAAATAGATGAAAGGCAATTAAGAATCTTTCAACATGTTTAAATGAGGGAAAGTGAGTGATTACCAATAAAGAGCAATTAAGAATTCTTTACTAAGTAATCAAATGCTTAAACCAGAGAAACAAGAGCAATTAAGAATTCATTGTTTATGACCAGTTTAGAAGAAAACATTTAGAATAATAACAATTGAAATCAGAGTACACTTAAGCAATTTATGATTTAATCTTTTTTTGTTAATTATTCAGAAATGAAACACAGTGATATAGTAAACATATATAACACTTAAAACACAGGATAGAAATGACTTATTGAACTGTAGTCTGACACATGAATCCTGCAAAAAGTCTTGAGCTTCAATTCATCATCCAGCAAGCCACAAAGAAATTTCTCCAAAGCACTTTTATTCCAAAAAGTCAATGTTACAGCAAAGTAGAAGAATCCACCCTCAATAAGTCAATTGAGGGCTTATTTATACAAAAAATGATACAAAATATCTCTTAACAAAACGAGATATAATCTAAGATGAGTCATAAATAAGTTACAATAAAAATAGAGACAGATGGTCTCATAGATAAGACAAGAAGCAACCGATGTTGTGTTGTTTCCTCCTTTCAAGAATGTGCTGGGGGCAGGTGCTATATTTTGGCTCATCGTTGTCCTCTTCAGTAATTTTGTTTTAACTGCCTTGCTTCACTGATACTCTTTGTTCTTACTGATACACTTTAACCGAACTGATACTCTTTGACCTTTGTTTGTCCCTTTTATCCTTTATATTGTAGTAAATAGGCAAAATTTCATATCAGGATAAATTTTACAAAAAGTTCCAACAAATCTTCCCACCATTTATCTTCTGCTATTCTTGTCCATTGAAGCTTCCTTAATGTTTCATCAGCCTCAGTATATTTGAAGAAATTAGGCTGGTTAGGAAACAAATGCCTTACTTCATGTTCCAGATAAAACAAATTCTCTAATCTGTCATGAAGATTCCTTCCTGTAGGTAATGTTGCTTGTGATGAACTGGCTGAGGAATTGGCTAGATTATGAGCATGTATGTCCAATTTACTAACATAAGTTTCTAGGTCCATTATTTTATCTTCTTGAATCATAGGGCTAGGCAACCCTTTATTCAATAAAACATTAAACCTTTCTCTGAAAGTAATTATTTCTGCCTGCATGTCAAAGCACCTTCGCTCCAAATTTTGCATAAGAGTTCTTTTAGTAAAAACTCTTTTTATTTCTACTATTGTTGCAGTTCTATCCTGAATACCCACTTCTTCAAGCTGCTGTCTAATTTGGGTGTTTAGAAACTGTATAAGCTGATTGGCTTCCTCAGGCCTATTTCCTAATTCTGCTCGTGTGTTTTCAACTTCATCCAGAGCTGCTTTGACCAAATCATTATGCTCGTACATTATCTGGATTGAAGGCCAGATATCCTTTATTGACTGGATAATATTATCCCAAATAATTTCATTTATCTCTCTCAAAGGCTTCTCCAATGTGAGATCCTTTTCTAATGCTTTAACCAAATTTTCCAATCTCTTGATTTCTCTTGATTTGTTAGCAACACTCATTTTTGAAAGATCATATCTCTGTTCTAAATTGATAAGTTGTAACTTTGTGTGCTGAAGTTCATTTACTTGAAGTTTCAAGTCATTCATTTGTTTTACTAATTGTTCTGAACTCAAATTTGAAGTGTCTACCTGTGATGACTCTGCTGGCTGACCTGTTGGTTGACTTGTTGTACCTGTAATAACTACTGCTGTAGATACCGGAACACTGGACTGCTTGTCTTTTAAAGCTTGTTCCAGTTCTTTTTCTGTTTCAATCAGTTGCTCATTCATTTTTAAGAGAAACTCCATCATTTCTTCTTCAGAATTCTTCTTGATTACTTCTTCAGTTTGAGGATGTCTGGAGGCTGGCAATTTCAACTGCTTTCTCAAAGCAGCAATGTCATCATCCTTCTTTTTTATTAATGCTTCTATGCCTTTGAAATCCTTTGGATTGTGACCCAAACCAATTATTATTTCCTCCAATGTTTTTATCCTGTTATCTTTGGCTTGAGAAGAAGCCTTTTCAAGTTGCAACTGTGTATTGGTGTTCTCCAAAGAGTCTTGTAACTTGTGAGCTGCCATTGCCTTATCTGTCAAAGTAGAATAGATCATTTCCCTAGTCTGCTTATGTAATTCAATCTGATCTAAAGGATGGATATAGGACTTCAAAGTTTGTCCTAATATAATCAGCAGCTGTTTGGGGTTGTTGCACCTTGGGTTTGAAATGGCTCATTAACATTTTGCCCTGTTGGATGTCAAAATCTGACATCAATCTTTCTTGATTCTTTGGAGCCATTTTCAGATATTGATTATATACTTGTATTTTTAGTGGATCGTTCCTGGCCTTAATATTAATAAATGTTATTTTTATATCTCCTGTATCTTTGACTAGTGTTTTGAAAGAAGATATTTCCATACTCTGTTGCTTCTGTAGCTTTTTCCTTAGAGAGGTAGTAGATGCTTCACTGACTGTTCCTGTTTGTTGACTGCCCAATTTTTCTGGTCCTTCACTATCAAGGATTTCATTAATAGACTCTACTTCTGGAGGAGTATTCAATTTCTATCTCTTGGCCTGAGGCTGTTGTGAAGATCCAATGAAAGGGGTAGCAGCTTCAGCTTCTCTCCTTTTTCCCTTTTCCACATTTAATGGAGTTTGCAAAATTGACACTTCTACTGGATTGGTTTGAACGGGAGAGATTTGTGCCTGTCCTTGTTCTTTGGATGTCTCTGGTTGTTCTGTCATTGTGAACTTTTCAATTACTTGTATGTCTGGTTCTTTTTCTTTTCCTTTTGATTCTACTGCCACTGCACTGATCTCCTACAAATGTTGTTGTGAAGTTCCTGTTGAATAAGGTCCTGCTGTTTGTACCTGCCCAATAGAGTCCAGGTCAAGTATCTTTTCAAGGTCTTTCATTATATTATCAATATTGACCTGTTCACTATCTTTCTCTACCAAAGTTCCTTCCATCCATTCATATGTATTTGCATATTGTTCAATTTCTCGCATCCTAAAATGAATGTATGGAGATAATTTGTTTTTCACTCTTCTGTCACAAATAAAGCTATATGGATCATAGGGTGCCCAGTAGAAACTTTTTTTTAATTTGAGGTAGTCTTCTAAGATCCTTTCGGCTTCTTTCCCAGCCTACCTAAAATTACAAACAAAGGGACCTAATTGGCTCTTTATCCTGAGTTGTGCCTTCTTCTTGGCATTACAGAAATGAACTATATCTGAATTGTTCATCTGTCTGAAATATTCAAGTGCAAAAAGTCTCATTGGAACATATCTGGGCAACTTGAATGGACACAATTCACATCCATAAATCCTAATTTCAGTATAACTCTGATATAAATACCAATCTCCCACTTTATATTGTTTTGAGAGTTGAAGGGTTCTTTTGATTTCATTACTAACTCTGGGAGGAGAAATTCCAGTTAACAAAGTGGTTGCTGGTTGTACAAACAGATCAATAAACTCGTTGTAGGAGTAAGGAGAATCATAAGAATGATGGGTGATAGCAGACCAAAATATGACTGATATAGGGTTTCCTTTAGCATCAAGTTTCTGAATATGGAAAGGAAAACTTTCTGACTGATAGTATATCATGAGATGATATATGAATAAAGAATATTTGAATACTCTCTCATTTCCAAATCTCATGAATTGATCATGGATTTTGTCAGCAATAAAAGATGCAAAATCATATATAACAGTAGGAGGCTGTCCAGGGGTAAAAATAGACAATAACACTAGGGTCAATTGGTCAACAAACTCACTAGTATTAAAACCCATTATTGAAGATATCATGTTTAAAATGAGTTTGCCTTCATCAGTAAAATAGGTGTGGCCATAAGGGGGAGGTCCTTTAGGCTGATGCTGTGGCAGCATGAAAGTATGACAAAGACGGTTTAACTCTTCATGGGACAATTGTGTAGACTTCTCAAGTAATTCAGCCATGTGCAGAGGGGTGAGGGCTTGACCAGGCTGGAAATGTAGCATTTCATTTATGGATTGAGCAGTTATTGGGAAGAGGACATCTTGATTTGGGGATAAGACTGCTCTTTGGTTAGGATCATAGTTAGCATGGCAAAGATGGATGATTTCAGGGAAAATACAGACTGCTGGGAGAAGGTACATGGGCATATTGGACTCCCAGAGTCCAATTATGTCAGAACCATTCAAATAATTGTCTTTGCAGTGACAAAATATTCAAAGGGGATTTTCACTGATACCCAGGTCTTTAATTTGAAAGTCCATATCGGCTAAAGGTAAATAATCCAATTCTTTGTGAGGGGTATTCAACGGTGCTACGTTTAAAGCCACATGAACTTCCATTTTTGGTTCTTGTGGATTCAAAAATGGAAATTTGGGTTTTGACAGGAAAAACAGGTGCAATTGCAAGTTTGGGAATATAATTACACTTCTCAGGATTTAGAACTGAACTAGAAATTAAATTTTTAACTCCGTTTCAGTCAAAGAGTACGAAAATTAGGTTTATTACAGAGTTCAGTGGGATTTCTAGGGTAAATACCTGTTTTTCTGAGGATGACACTGGTTTCAAACAGGTACTGGATAGGCGAATGATTTCTTGAATGCTTGACTGCAATTTTCTTCGACGAGACCAAGGTTGGCGGACTTCAGCTTTTGAAATTCGAATTTTTGCGTGGAGGGTGTATTCGTCTACTGCGTACGAAATGATGAAAAAGACGTGAATTTTTTGTTTTATTGGAAAAGTTAATGTGTGGCAGAATTTTTTATTATTTTATTGGATGATGTCAGCATGGTACAGTGGTCATGTCGCGAGCGGAAAGGTGGTAAGTGATTTTTATCGCACCGCTTATGAGGGAAGGCGGTTTTAGGCAGAAGGGCAGCGATGCGATACAATGACTGACACATAGCACGATACTGTTTGAAAACCACTTGGCCATCGCGCGTTATCTTTCATACGCGAATGGCCAGCGAAATGGATGAGGGCCGTAGATCTTTGAGCGGGTGATCGGACGGTCGACGGGACAGGGAGATGGCGGGGGATTAACGGCGCAGGCCCAATGTAATTAACTGTTAATTAAACTCATCGGACGGAGTTTGATTGGCGGGTTGGATTATTAATTAATCGTGGGGATTAATTAATCTGTTTGTATGGTCGGAGATGAAAAATGCACGGGGATGGAATATTTTCAAAGTTTGGTTTTAATTAAACTTTGGATTTATTTTTTTGTTTTAAACATATATACATATGTTTAAACGTTTTTCATATATTTTTATTAGACGATAATTGAATTAAATTAAACCAATTACCATAGGGGGCGGGAATAGAACTAAATATATATTTTTAGCCAAAAGGGGGTATATTGTGGGTTTTTGATTTGAATAAATAGGAATTAAATACTTTTGGCTCAAAAGTCATAATATAAGGGTTTTGGGGATATTATTATAAAATGATTTATATAGAATAGGACAAGGTGATCTTCATAGGGAGTTAATATATAAATTAGAGTTAATATGACAAGGGAATAATGTAAACTCAAAATACTTAAATATCACCAAGAAAGTGAAGATTTCAAAAGTAAATGGCATTATTATACTTTCATCACTTAAACTTAGAATAAAAGTGATTTTGAGGGCTTTTCATGAAATATTGAAGGATTTTCCTAAGTAAAATTGGATTTTACTTAGAAAAAGATTTTTGAGAGGTGAATGAATGTGATAATGGATGATTTCAAGTACTTAGGTTTTTTCAATTATTGGGCTGAGGGTCCGTTCCCTCCAAAAGTCAAGGAAATGCCTTGAGCCCCTCTAATCTTCAAATACCTTAGCACTTAGGGGAAATTAGTGAAATGTTTAGGGAAAATGAGAGGGGAAGTTAATAATTTGACTTTGCTTTGCTGTGAACTTTTCCAATGTAGTATCTGCGTTTGTACTTGTGATGAAAGTAAAATTGAACACATTCAGAACCATTATTCATCACATGTAATTCTGCAACAACATCTACCTACCCTACTTACTTTACCCTACCATTTTCTCTTCTTTATTAGGGTGCACTTAGATTGGAAAACCCTTATCAATCTTCTTTTTCTTTTACATGGAAAATCTATCTATTTCTACACTTATTACATCCAAGGGCTCAGATTAAACTATTGAGCACCTTTTATTAACTCGACCTATCTACTTATCTGCCAAGATTAAACTGTTTGGTCAGATATTTATTCTCTATTCTACAACATGAAATTGAAAAAAGAATGAGTCAAGTTTAAACAGTTTGACTCTTCATAAATTGTGGCAAAAGTTTGACAAGCTGCACACAATTTTGTTTATTACAAAAAATGAAATAGTAGTGGCATTTAGACTTGCACACTTTCCTGGTCTATTTTTGTTTGGGTTCATTTCTTTCACTTTTTTGACCATTTTATTCTTTTCACCCTTTGATTTCTCTTTTAGGGTATACCCTCTTTACATTTTTTAAATTTTTTGATTTTTTGATTTTTTAAGAATATGGAACACTTTTGCAACAAGAAAAAGGTTTGACATATTGCATAGTTCAATAAGTCAATCATGAAAAATGACACCTATTGGTATAGGAGTCTAACACTGGCTCCACTCGGGGATGGCTTTTCTTGGTGAAAAGTCAAGAATAGCAGGTCAGATGCCTCAAAATGCCTTTAACTGAACCATGAAATCTTCTTTTTCTGGTGGCTTTATTGTATATATAATAGTAAAACTTCTGAAGCTTAGGGCCTTCACTTCGGGCTTCAACTTCAGTAAGTCACCATCCAATCAAAACTGATGCATTAGAAAGGATATATTATGTACAAGTTAAATAGTCAGAACATCCTAGTAAATAGGATCAAAGTAGTGTTTTAGCATTTGAGCATTGACTGGTCCTTCCTCAGCTTCTGAACCATCCAAATTATTCAAAAAATATGTGTTATTTCCCTGTAAAGCATGAATGATGTAAGGTCCTTTCCATAAGCAATCAAATTTCCCATGTTTCCCTTTATCTTCCCTTCTGGAATCCCATCTAAAAACTTTGTCTCCCAGTTGAAAATCTTCTGCTTTAGTTCTTTTGTCAAACATTTTCTTTAACTTTTCCTGCAAAACTTGGGATCGTTGATACACTTCTTGTCTGGTCTGCTGCAAGTGAATTGTTTGATTTATTCTTCTCTAAATATCATTTGGTTCTACTTGAGCCTCCTGAAGTAACTTCATTACAGGAACTCCTAAAGATGATGGAAATCTAGCCTCAATACCATAAACTAATTCATATGGACTGGTCCCAATTGATTTTTTGGTTGTAAGTCTGTCTGCCCACAATGCATTGGTAAGTTTCTTATGCCAATTCTTCTTATTTTCTTCCAATAATTTTTTAATGATGTTAATGAGACTTTTATTGGAAGATTCAGCCAGTCCATTACCCTGAGGATAATAGGCTGTTGAATTACCTAAAGTGATGTGATATTTATTGCAGAAACTAATCATTTTTTTGGACTTGAAAGCAGCAGCATTATCAGTTATAATTTTTTCCGGACAGCCAAATTTTGAAAGTATATTGGTTTCTAAGAACCCTATAATTACAGAATCATTGGCCTGTCTGGATGGGATAGCTTCAATCCATTTAGTAAAGTAATATGTGGCAGTGAGGATCCATCTGTGTTGCCCAGAAGAGGGGGGATGGATTTCTCCAATAAAATCCAGTCCCCATTGTTGAAAGGGTTTCTCGGTGGAAATTGGTCTTAATGGTAAAGGTAACAATTTTCTCTTGCCTTCAAAGATCTGACACTTATGACAAGCAGTTACAAATTTCTTAACATCTGAAAACAAGGTTGGCCAATAAAAACCAGCCCTTAAGATTTTATCTGCAGTTGACTTCCAGTAGAGGTGTCCACCACAATCTCCTGCATGGAATTCATTAAGAACCTTGTCAGCTTCATCTTTCAATAAACAATTTAATAGAATTCCATCATGATTCTTCCAAAAAAGAGCATTATCTAAAATACAATACTTTAAAGATGTCATTTTCAAAAACCTTTGTTTCATTCTGGATAACCCTGGAGGAGCTTGCAGGTTTAACAAAACATAAATGATATCATTGTACCAAGGTGAGTCTAAAAAGGCGTGACTGATTTGTGGAGTCGCCATCTCCTGTTCGTCATCCAGTTCATTAATGTTCAGGGCTTGGCAATTTGTTTCAGTCATGAGTTGAGCCAAACCTTGTCCTTTTATGAGTTTTGTAGGTCTTATTTCAATATCATATTCTAATATGGTAGCTATCCATTTACCTCTTTTTCCTTCAATTCCATCTAGAGTTAAGATGTCTTTAACGACAACATTAGGTACATAATCTATCACATGAGAATACAATATATAAACTCTGAAATCTTTAATTGCTTTCACAAGTGCAAAAGCTTGTTTCTCCATGATATTATATTTCAATGATGCATCTCTAAGTGCTTTACTAAAAAAGGCTATTGGTTTTTCACATCCTTGATCATCCTTTTGTAGTAAAACAACCACAACCGTATGTTCTGTTATCACTCAGGTTTTCCTAGAAGTTGTGTAAGAGGAAAGTATACCCGAGGTAACCACAAACCAACCTTTTAGATGCAGAATCTAGCCAATCTGCATCCAGAGAGAGCTCTCTCTTTATGATTTATCTTTGTTCTTGAAAAGTTTTAGGCTAGTTATAGATTCAAGAGTTTGTTTTGAGAAAATGGTGGAATCCACAGACTAAGGGCAAGGTTGAGGGCTTTCAGTCCATTGGGCTATGGAGTCAAAAGGATGGCTTTACTGGATTTCTATTCTAAACACAAGATGGTATTACAGGGCAAGATAGCTAGACAGAGAACAATCCTTAAAATTTAAAGTGGATGGGATGATCTTGAAGGGATGAAAGGCAGCTAAGAATCTTTCACCATGTTCAAAAGGGAGAAATGAGATGACTACAAACAAAGAGCAATGAAGAATTATTTATTATAGTAATCAACAATGTTTAAATTAGCAAAGCAAGAGCATTTAAGAATTCATGCTTATAACTAATTTAGAAGAAAACATTAAGAACAACCACATTTGAAATCAGGGTACAATTAAGCAAATTCTGATTCAATCCTTTATGTAAATTATTCAGAAATGGATATGATGATATTATAAACTAATATAAAATTTCAGACAAAGGGTAGAAAAACTTATTGAACTGTAGTCCAACACATGAATCCTGCAACAAGTCCAGTGCTTTAAATCGTCATCCAGTAAGCCACGAATAAATTTCTCCAAAATGCTTTTATTCTGAAAATCTCAATGTTACATCAGAGTCATAGAATCCACCCTCAATGCTCTCTTTGAGGGTTTATTTATACACGAAATAATTGAAAATATCTCACACTATCCTAGCCCATAATCTGGGGTGACTAAGGATTAATTTACAAGTAAACAGGAGACAAATGGTCTCGTAGATAGAATAATAAGTAACTGCTGATGTGCTGTTTCCTTTCTTTATGGATGTGATGGAGGCAAGTGCTGAAAAAGAGCTTGTTGCTGTCTTCTGGAGTAATTTCTTTGCTTGTTTGATACTCTTTGTCTTTACGGATACTCTTTAACCTGTGTAACTGATACTCTTTCATCTGTACTCATTTTTACCATTTACCTGATAGTAAAGATAAATTCTCATCCTGAAAATAACTTTTATAGAATTTCTAATAAGTCTCTCCACCATGAATCGTCTGGTATCACGGTCCTTTTGAGTTTTCTCAATGTCTCATCTGCTTCTGTGAGTTTGTAAAAGGTGGGCTCATTAGGAAATAGATACTTTATTTCATGTTCCAAATGAAATAAATTCCTCACTCTATCATAGATGTTTCTCCCTGTTGGTAATGTTGATTGTGGTAAACTAGGAGAACAAGCAACTGTATTTTGAGCATGAGCATTTATTTTCTTTACATAGGTTTCTAAGTCCATTATTTGATCCTCTGAGAGCATAGGACTTGGTAAACCACTGTCCAACAAAGCTTGAAATTTCTCTCTGAAAATATTGATATCAACCAAAATATCTGTGCACTTCCTTTCTAAATTCTGCATGAAAGTTCTTTTGATGAAAACTCTCTTTATTTCCAAAACTGTGCCGGTTTTGTCATCAATCCCCAAAACTGCCAGCTGTTGCTTTGTCCGGGTGTTCAAAAACTGCATAAGCTGATTGGCCTGCTCAGGCCTGCCTCTTAATTCATTTCTGGTTCTGTTTATTCCTTCTTGGGCTATTTTAACCAACTCATTTTGTTCAAAAATAGCTTGAATAGAGGGCCAAATACCCTTTATTAACTCAATGATGTTACCCCAAAGAATGTCATTTATTTCCTTTAAAGGCTTTTCCAATGAAAGATCTTTTTCCAAAGCCTGAACCAATTTTTCTAACCTTTTTATTTCCCTGGTGTTATCAGCAACTGTCTTTTTAGATGTATCATATTTTTCCTCCAATTTTACTAATTGCAATTTTGTTGTTTGGAGTTCTGTGACCCTTAGTTGTAGACTTTCCATCTGTTTTATTAATTCATCAGAACTCAAACCAGAAGTGTTTACCTGGGATGGCTGTGTTTGCTGACCTGTTGTTGTAGTACCTGTGGTTGATGTCTGCCTGATAGTTTCCTGTTCCTGCAAAGCTTGTTCCAATTCCTTCTCCGTTTCACTTAGTCACTCAGTCATATTTAGGAGCAACTCCATTATTTCTTCCTGTGAATTCCCTTTTAGAACTTCTTGGGTCTGAGGGTGCCTTGAGGCTGGCAATTTTAGCTGCTTTCTCAGTGTAGCTATGTCATCATCTTTTTTCTTTATTAATGCCTCAATACTTTTAATGTCTTTGGGGTTGTGACCCAAACCAATGATTATGTCTTCTAAAGACTTTATTCTATTATCTTTTGCCTGTGAAGAGGCCTTCTCAATTTGCAATTGTGCAGTTGTGTTATTCAAAGAATCCTGCAGCGTTATAGCTGCCATGGCCTTATTGGTAAGAGTAGAATAGACCATTTCCCCAGTTTGTCTGTGTAGCTCTATCTGGTCCAGAGGATGGATATCCTTTGCCAAAACTTCAAAATTTGTCCTGATGTAGTTAGCTGCAGTAATGGGTTTTGGCACCTTTGACTTGAAGTGGCTCATTATCATTTTGCCTTGTGACATGTCAAATGCTGACATTAGCCTTTCTTGGTTATGGGGAGCCATTTTCATATATTGATCATATACCTTCATTTTTAATGGATCATTCTTTGCTTTAATATTAATGAAGGTTCTTTTAATATCCCCTGTGTCTATCTTTGGTGGTCTGAAAGAGGATACCTCAGTACTTAATTGCTTTTGTAAAGCTTTTCCTTTCTGTCCTGTGTTTGTTTCACTAACTGTGCCAGTTAGTTGACTGTCTTCCCTTCCATCATCAAACACTTCATCTATGATTTCCACATCTGGAAGTGGATCTGATTTATGTTTTTTGGATTGATGTACCTGTGAGGTCCCTTTTGGAGGTGTGGTATCTGGAACCTGCCTCTTCTTTCCTATTTCCACATTTAATGGAGTTTGCAACTCTGGAACTTGTGTGTGCTTTGCCTGTGTGGGAGAAACCTGTGATTTTTCAGGTGCTTTGGAAGTTTGTGGTTTCTCTGCCATGACCAAAGTTTCAATGACCTGGATTGCAGGTTCCTTTCCTTTGCCCTTTGTTTCTGCTGCAACTGATGAACTGCTTTCCTGTAATGTGTGTTGTAGAGTTGCTGCTGAAGAAGTGCCAATGTAGGGTACCTGCACTTGACCACAAGATTCTAGGTCAAAGTTCTTCTCAACATCTTTCATAATTTTATTCATTTTGTCAGCTTCACTTTCTTCCTCAACAAGTGTTCCTTCAACCCATTCATCTTGATTGGCATATTGTTCTAGATCGGGAATCTTGTGGTGTATATAAGGGGATGATTTATTCTTTAATCTCTTTTCACAAATAAAACCAAATGGGTCATAAGGAACCCAACGGAAAGATGTTTGGAACTTTCTTTGTAATATATTTTCTGCCTCTCTCTCGGCCTCCTTAGAGTTGCAGATGAAAGGACCTAATTGACTTTTGATCCTTAATTGAGCTTTCTTCTTTACACTACAAAAATGGATCACATCTGAATTTTTCATTTGCCTGAAGTATTCCAAGGCAAAAATCCTCATGGGCACATATCTTGGTAACCTGAATGGATGTAATTCACATCCATAAATTCTGATGACTGTATGGTTTTGATACAAATACCAATCCCCAACTTTATAAGTCCTTGAAAGTTGCAAGGTTTTTTTTATTTCATTACTGAGCCTTGGGGGAGAGATTCCTGTTAAAAAAGTTGTTGTAGGATATACAAAATGATCAATGAACTCAGTGTAGGAATAGGGAGAATCAGAGGAAGAATGAATTATGGGGGACCAAAATATGACTGACCTGGGGTTTCCCTTGGCATCAAGTTTTTGAACAGGGAAAGGGAACTTTTCTGACTGATAGTAGATAATGAGATGATATATGACTGAGGAATATTTAAAAACGTTTTCATCATCTAGCCTCATGAATTGATCATGGATCTTGTTGGCTATGAAGGAGGCAAAGTCATATTTAATCTCAGGAGGTTGCCCAGGAGTAAAAATGGATAGCAAAACCAAGGTTATCTCATCCACATATTCACTGGTGTTGAATCCCAAGACAAAAGATATCATATTTACAATGAGCCTTCCCAATGTATTAAAATAATAAAAACCATAGGGAGGAGACCCTTTTGGCTGATGCTCAGGCAACATGAAATTCTGGCACATGGATTTTAGCTTTTCTGGGGTTAATTTCCTGGTCTTCTCAATCAATTCTTCCATGGACAATGGTGCTAGTTCTTGGTCTGGTTCAAAGTGTAACATGGCATTGATAGCCTGGGGAGTAATGGGAAACAGAACACTTTGATCAGGAGCTATTACAGCCCTTTGAATGGGATCATAGTTTGAATGGAAATAATGGATGATTTCTGGGAAATAAATGACTGAAGGGATGAGATACCTTGGGAGATTGGATTCCCACAACCCTATAAGATCTTGCCCCTTTGAGTATTCGTCTCTGCAGCGACAATAACTCAAAAGGGGACTTTCATCAAAATGCAAGTCTTTAATTTGGAAATCTTTATCTACCAAAGGTAAATATTCCAATTCACGGTGAGGGGCATTCAGTGGAGTGATATTCAAAGCTGTCGGGGCCTCCATTTTGGTTCTTGTGGATTCAAAACGGAGGTTTCTGGTTTTCTTCACAGGCCGGGCGCGATTTCTAAAATGAAGGAAATTAACACAAATGCAGTTTCAGGGAGAAATTGCACAGTTTTAAAACCTCTGGGGGAGATCTCAGTGATGAGTTTTAATTATCAATTCAGTAGAAAACAGGGAAAACAGATTTTCTATTAAAGTTCGGGGCGCTGTGAGATAAATACCTGTTCTTGGACGAAAATTGGCTTTTAACAGGTATCAGGCGATGGCGGGAGTGTACTTGAACACAAGTGCAGCGGAATCTTGGAGCGAAATCAGATAACACAGTAAATTTCAGTGGAAATTCGAAAATCGTAGCAGAAGGTGCTGTTGTTTTCAATAACGAAAATAACAGAAAAACACGAAGAATTGGCTTTATTTACAATTTAAAGGGTTTTTTAGTTTTCCGAGGTGTGACGTCATCAACGTACAGGCTGATGTATGGTGGAGGGGCCGGGCGGTAAGTGGTAAGTTCCCGCACCGCTTATGAGCAAAGGCTGTTTTAGTCGGGAGGGCAGCGATTCCACTGGATCTTTGACGCGTGGAAGGTGAACTATTTGAAAACAACCAATTCCCCGTGCGTTAATGTTCTGACAAAGGAGAGGTAGCGGAATTGACGTGGAGCGTCGATCTGTGGAAAGGCGATCGGACGGTGGAAGGTACAGGGAGCTAGCGGGGTACTATCGTGCGGGCCCGGCGGGGTTTTAAACACGTTTTAACGTTATTTAATCATTCCGGGGGGTATATAATCGGCGGAAAGGTATGATTATTAGTTAATTCAGATAATTAACTAATTCCATGGTTATAAAGGAAATAGGGGTCGCGGTGGGGTTAAAAGGTCGGGTGAAAAGCTAGGTGGATGAGCCACGTTGGCGCGGGGTTTTCCAAAGTTTAGCTTTGAATTAAAAACCTTGGATTTATTTATATTTTTGTGTTAAGCATACATATCGTATGTTTAAAGTTTTTTGTATATATGTTTTTATTATATGGTAACAAATAAACATTATTTAATTACCATAAGGGTGGGATTATAATATAATGATAAATTTAACCAAAGGGCGTATAGTGGGTTTTTATTTGAATGCGTGGGGAAATAAACACTTTGGTTAAACTTTATAATAGAGGGGTTTTTTGGGTTATTTATAAAAAAGGAGTTATATACTTAGGATAGGGTATTGTACTAGGGATTTAGTAAATAAAGTTAAACATCAATATGACAAAGGGACAAGGGAACTCAAAACACTTTGCACATCTAAGAAAGTGATAATTTTTGAAGTAAATTGCAATATTTCATCTTCAACACTTGAACTTAGAATAGTAAGTTATTTTGAGGGATTTTTTATGGAATTTTGCATGATTTTCCTAAGCAAAATAGGATTTTACTTAGGACAATGTTAAAGGTGAATGATTATAATGATGAATTATCTCAAGTACTTAGGTCCTTTTGATCATTAGGCCGAGGGTCCGGTCCCTCCAAAAGTCAAGGAAATGCCTTGAGCCCTTTTGATCTCCAAATACCTTAGTACTTTGGGGGAAATTAGTAAAACCTTTGAGGGGAAAGTGATGAGGGAAGTTAATAAGTTTGACCTTGCTTGCTGTGATTTTCCAGTGTATTTCCTACTTTAGTACTTGTGAGGAAAGTAAAGGCTCAAAAACATGTAGCAACATCATTCATCAGATAACACTTTGCAGCACCATCTACCTACCCTATCTACTTAACACTACCATTTTCTCTTCTTTATTAGGGTGCATTTAGACTTGCAAACCCTTTTCAACCTTTTCTTTTTATATGATAAATCTATCTATTTCTACCCTTATTACATTCAAGGGCTCAGATTAAACTGTTGAGCACCTCTTATTAACTCTACCTATCTACTTATCTGCCAAGATTAAACTGTTTGGTCAGATATTTATTCTCTAATCTACAACATAAAATTGAAATATGATTAAGCCAAGTTTAAACAGTTTGACTTATTCATGAATTGTGGCAAAGGTTGGACAAGCTGCAAACAATTGCTTTATTGCAAAAAATGAAATAGTAGTGGCATTTGGATTTGCACACTTTCCTTGGTCTATTTTTTGTTTGGGGTTCATTTCTTTGTCTTTTTTTTTTACCATTTTATTCTTTTTACCCTTTGATTTTTCTTTTAGGGTATACCCTCTTTACATTTTATAAATTTTTTGATTTTTTGGTTTTTCAAGAATATGGAACACCTTTGCTCAAGAAAGAAGGTTTGAACATATTCCATAGTTCAATCAAGACAATCATGAAAAATGAAACCTATTGGTATAGGAGTCTAACATGTTCAGAAGCAAATGAAAAAATTATGAAATCTCTATCAAATTTTGGATTGGTAAGAACTGGTGTTCTGGTTAAAGCCATTTTGATTTCTTCAAATGATTGCTTGGCTTCTACTGTCCATTGAATACTCAAATCCTTTCTTAACATGTTAGTGAGTAATCTAAGTAATTCAGCTAAACTAGAAATGAATCTTCTCAAAAAAATGATCTTTCCTATGAAAGCTTGAAGTTCTTTAATATTCCTGGGATGAGGTATCTGCAATATAGCTTGTATTCTTTCAGGATCAATTCTAATGCCATCTTTAGAAATAATGTGACCTAGGAGTTTTCCTTCTTCAAGACCAAACAATGATTTTTTCGGATTTAAAGAAATACCATACTTTCTGCATTTTAAAAATACTTGTCTTAGATGATCTAAATGTTGCTGATCTGTCTTGGAAAAAATAGTTAAATCATCTAGATAAATAACCAGAAAATCATGAATTTCTTTGGCGAATGCAATATTCATTGCTCTTTGAAAGGTTGCCCCAGCATTTTTGAGTCCAAATGGAATCTTAACATATTTAAACGTACCCCATGGTGTTGTAAATGATATTTTGTCTTGATCATTAGGATGAACTAAAATCTGGTTATACCCTGAAAATCCATCCAGAACAGAAATTCTTGAAGATCCTACTACCCTTTGTAAGATATGGTCCATTTTAGGCAAAGGATAGTTATCTTTTAAAGAAACTTTGTTTAAATTTCTCAAATCGACACATAGTCTAATCTCTCCAGTCTTCTTTCTTGTTGGTACCAAATTAGAAACCCATTCAGAAAACCTAATAGGAGCAATGATTCCTGCTTCATACATTCTTTTAATTTCTTTTTCAATTGAAGGTAATAATACATGGTTGATCCTTCTAAGTTTCAGTTTGAATGGTTTCTGATCTGGTTTCAAAGGTATTGTATGTTGAATGATTGATGTATCATATGATTTAAGATCTTCATAACTCCAGGCAAAAACATCCTGGATTCTTTTAAAAGTTCAACATATTTAACCTTTTGATCCTCTGGTAGAGATTTAGATAACTTAACCATCTTGGGATTTCCTTCAGTCCCCAAATTGTATTCTTCAATATCAACTTTTAACGGTTCCATTTTGGGTTTTAGTGGAATGTCATTTGAGTCAAAAAGGTCTTCTAAAGGAGTTAATCCTTTAGGTAAATGATTATCTTTCAGATTGATAATTTCAGATTCATCTTCTATAATCTCATCGATTTCCATTTGCTTCAAATCCTGCATATCCTTTTTAGTGAATTTAGTTGGGTGAAGCATGTGAATTGCAGTTTCTTCTGAAATATCTATTTCTTGTTTCTCTATTTGATCAGATTCATTGATTGTTGTGTCTTCATCTATACTACTGTTAGAAAATTCATTTTCTAAGGTCAAAAAATTGTTAATCTGGTTATTATTTACAAACACTTTCCAATTCATGAGATTGTCCGGTATAGCAGGTCTATGTCTAATCTCAGCTGTGAACTGATGATTAGGTCCAAAAGGTAATTTACAGGCGCTAGCGAACATTGCAAGAATGTGAGCATGCAAATTTTGTTTTCTAGGAATTTTGGCAAGTTGAGCTTGTAGAAGAGTGTTGAGAATTTCCACAACTATTTCTCTGTATTGTTTCAATCTGGGGTCTTTTGTTGAACATTCACCATTGATCTGTTGGATAATTAACTCAGAGTCTCCTATGATTGATACCCTAATTGCTCCTAAATTTTTGACATGTTTAAGCCCTAGCAAAAGAGCCTCATACTCTGCCATATTATTAGTGCATCTAAAGTTCAATCTATAAGCATGGCCTTCGGCATGATCATTTTCAACGTTATGTATCCAAATTCCAGCTCCTACTCCTAACTTATTTACTGAACCATCAAATTCTAAATGCCACAGAATTTCATGTTCATAATCTTCATCGACTGTTTTAACATGTTTCTTAACAAGGAGCTCTGGTTTTTCGATTTTTTTTGGTATTTCTTGTATGTCTGATGTTTCTTTGTTTTCAGAAATTTCTTCGATTTGAACATTAGATTTATTTGCAGTTTCTGTTTCTGGTGCTTCTAGTTCAATAGGAAGGTCAAATTCATCATTATAAAGGATGAATGAGTCCATATCAGAATGTACTGAATAGACAGGTAAGTTTTCAGGCTTCTCCTGACTACTTACTAAATATTTCATCAAGGTCTCTCTGTATAGTCTTTTAGGTTGACCAAATACTGAAATAGTAGCATATGACATATCTAATTGAAGAGATCCTCCGAGTTTGGCACCCCAGGATCTGGACAACAACATACCATATTTGGGAGGAATATCTGCAACTACTACATCCATCAGAATAGATTTCGCAGGGTATTGTACCAAAGTAATACACAAATCTTTAATCAAACCTAAACATCTTACCTGACTTGAATCAAAGGAAAAAATATCTTTATATGGTCTGGTAATATCTAGGTTTAATCTTTCCATCACAGCTTTGGGCATTAAATTGTGGGACGCTCCAGAATCAAGCATGGCATTATGAAGTATTTTGTCATGAACATTCAAACTCACATAAAATGGAGGAGTTCCTCCACTTTCTGGTTTTCCATTTACCTCAGGGCCAAAAATTAGTTTGGGTTGATCATCAAAAACATTTACTGAATCATCCATTCCAGTAATGTTAAGGGATCTGCTGATTTGGCTTCTATAGACATCATGTTTAGCCAATTCTGCTAAGGGAACAACTATCTTCAGTTTTCCTATTTCAGCTTCTAGATTGAAAGATTTTTCTGTTTGAGCTCTAGTATTTTGAACAGTTGGATTTTCTCTGTTTTTTGGGTCTTCAGTGTTTTTCTCTTTTTCATGAGAGGGATTATGAGTTGAAGGTGTTTCTGAATTAACTTCTGCTAGTTCTTCTACGTTTCCTGCAGGAGGAAAAGTATTAGAAAGTTGTTTATTATTTGGTTGATTATCAGACACATCTTCAATTATTGGATTTGCGGGGTTAGGACTTGTTCTAGAAAGAATTTGTACAGGAGGAGTGTTAGTTTTACCTTTGATGTTTTGTTTTACAGCTTTCTGTTTGCTATTCTCTGGCACGTCAATCCGTCTGCTTCTCAAATTGTATTGTTTATGAACTTCATAAATTGTTGAATCATATCCTTCTTTGAAATCAAAAGTTTCTCCTGAATGAGTTTGAAATGTTTCAAGAATATGATTTTCTTGATCTTCTTGAGATAGGAAAACTTATGGTTCATTTTTGTTCTTAGTCACATTATTTATTTCAACATCCTCTGTCGGTTCCTCAGAAGATGAACCTTCAACAAAATTTTCCTGGAATGGTGGCCTGATGTTTTGGTCAGGAACATTTTTCCCAGTATTTTGGTTTTGGTTTCTTCTAAAGTTTGGGTTTCTAACAACATTTTGACCATCGCCAGAAGACTTTCTTTGGATTGTCCTTACTATGTCTCCTAGTATTTCCATACCTTTAATAATTGCATCCAGATTTCTTTCAAAAGCCGAAGGCTCTTCGTTTATAGGCATCCTTCTCTTAGCTCTAGCTCTAGCTCGTTTTTCTATGAGGTTAGCTTCAACACTAACAACTATGCTTTGCATCTCTTCTAGAGTTTGAGGGGCTCTTTCCCTAAGTGAATATGCTATTTCAGAGTCAAAACCATCAGGGAATTTAACCAGTACTGAATCCGGAGGGGGTCTAAGGTTTTGGGGAACAACGTTGTAGGCTTCGTTGAATCTAATGATATAATCTTGCACTGCTTCATTAGGTCCTCTCTTCAATTTTCCAAAGTCAGATAGGATCTGAAGAAGGTCTTTCTTCTTCTCCCATCTATTTAAGAATGCCCTATACAGGGCTGGTAAGTCATCAATACTGTTTGGAGCAAGAGCCCTAAACCATGTCCTGACTTCCCCAGTAAGGCTCTGGACAAAAATTCTCATTCGGACATCATCAGCGTCTATTTCATAAAATTCAAAGTAATCAGTCATCCTTTTGGTATGTTTTTGAGCAGTGTAAGTACCAGATCCATCAAAAGGGGTGATCTTACTCTGGTAGTCTGGAGGCAAAGCGGTAGGGTTCCCTGGAAATCTTAACGGAGCATATCTATTGGCCATTGGAAGGTGTAATGGAATAACAGGTGATGATGGTCTGGAAGTAGTGGGTGGAGGAGTAGGAGTGGCTTGTGTTTGGGAAACTTGGGGAAAATTAGCTGAACTTGGGGAAGCTACAGTAATTACAAAAATGTTTGAAGTTTCTTCAAAGGTCTGTTCAGATTGAATGGAATTTTGTAAATGTCTGTCAAGATGAAATGAAACAAATCTCAATTGTAAATCTTCAAGAAATAATGGGTCCGGAACCAGTCTGGATAATTCAGTTTCAGAAAAATTCACAAATAAATATGTTTCGAATCGCTCATCAAAAGGTTCTTCATCAAAATAAATCCACTTTACAGGACAAGATGCTGATCTATGAAGAGGTTGAGAACTTCCAGAGCTTTCTTGACTTTCTGTTTCAGAACTTAATTGATTTCTAAGAATCCTAGGAATCAGATTCGGATTTTCAAATATCGGTGGTGGGTTAGGGTCAGGATTTGACCTGGTATAATGAATCCTTTCTGAAGCCAGTTTTCTTAGTAATGTTTCTTTTTAAGTTTTTTGATTTAAATGGAATGAAAATACAACTTCAACAAATTCTTCAAGAAATTAAATATTTTTAATTAAAATTTTCTCAAAGATTTATTGAACTAGAGAGTCTGATTGAATGTTTGAAACTAAAATTCAGTTATTAAGCTAAACCAGAGATAGAATGAAGCAGCATTTATTTACTATGCAATTGCAGAGAAAAATTATTTCAAAGGCTACCTGGTTGATCTTCAGACTCTGTCTGTAGCTTATAAGCAAACAATAGTAATAATAAGAATGATTCAGAATCCCCAGTATGGTCGCCACTATGTTATCACTCAGATTTTCCTTGAAGTTGTTGGAAGAGGAAAGGGGTCCGAAGTAACCACAAACCAACCTTCAGATACAGAATCTAGCTAATCTGTATCTAGAGAGGGCTCTCTCTTTATGATTTAGCTTTTGTTCTTTAAAAATATTAGGCTAGTTATAAGTTTAGGGGTTTGTTTGAATTTGAATGGTGGAATTCGCCAACTGAGGGCAAGATTGAGTTTTTCAGGCCATTGGGCTATGGAGTCGAAAATATGGCTTTACTGGATTAAGTTTTTACACAAAAGATGGCTTTGCAGGGCAAGATAGCCAAAACAAAGAGCAATTTCAGATATTAAAGTGAATGGAATGGATTTTAAATAGATGAAAGGCAATTAAGAATCTTTCAACATGTTTAAACGAGGGAAAGTGAGTGATTGCCAATAAATAGAAATTAAGAATTCTTTACTAAGTAATCAAATGCATAAACCAGAGAAACAAGAGCAATTAAGAATTCATTGTTTATGACCAGTTTACAAGAAAACATTTAGAATAATAACAATTGAAATCAGAGTATACTTAAGAAATTTCTGATTTAATCCTTTTTGTTAATTATTCGGAAATGAAACACAGTGATATAGTAAACATATATAACACTTAAAACACGGGATAGAAATGACTTATTGCACTGTAGTCTGACACATGAATCCTGCAAAAAGTCTTGAGCTTCAATTCATCATCTAGCAAGCCACGAAGAAATTTCTTCAAAAAACACTTTATTCTGAAAGTCAATGTTACAGCAAAGTAGTAGAATCCACCCTCAATAATTTGATTGAGGGCTTATTTATACAAAAAATCATACAAAATATCTCTTAACAAAACGAAATATAATCTAAGATGAATCACCAATAAGTTACAATAAAAATAGAGACATATGGTTTCATAGATAAGACAAAGAGCAATCGATGTTGTGCTATTCCCTCTTTTCAAGAATGTGTTGGAGGCTGGACCTATATTTTAGCTCTTCATTGTCCTCTTCAGTAATTTTTTTCTAACTGACTTGCTTCACTGATACTCTTTTTTTTTACTGATACACTTTTAACTGAACTGATACTCTTTAACCTTTGTTTATCCTTTATACTGTGGTAAATAGGCAAAATTTTATATAAGGATAAATTTTACAAAAGTTCTAACATATCTTCCCACCATTTCTCTTCTGATATTTTTGTCCGTTGAAGCTTCCTTAATGTTTCATCAGCCTCGGTATATCTGAAGAAATTAGGCTGGTTAGGAAACAAATTCCTTACTTCATGTTCCAGATAAAACAAATTCTCTAATCTGTCATGAAGATTCCTTCCTGTAGGTAATGTTGCTTGTGATGAACTGGCTGAGGAATTGGCTAGATTATGAGCATGTATGTCCAATTTACTAACATAAGTTTCTAGGTCCATTATTTTATCTTCTTGAATCATAGGGCTAGGCAACCCTTTATTCAATAAAACATTAAACCTTTCTCTGAAAGTAATTATTTATGCCTGCATGTCAAAGCACCTTCGCTCCAAATTTTGCATAAGAGTTCTTTTAGTAAAAACTCTTTTTATTTCTAAGATTGTTGCAGTTCTATCCTAAATACCCACTTCTTCAAGCTGCTGTCTGGTTTGGGTGTTTAGAAACTGTATAAGCTAATTGGCTTCCTCAGGCCTATTTCCTAATTCTGCTCGTGTGTTTTCAACTTCATCCAGAGCTTCTTTGACCAAATCATTCTGCTTGTACATTATCTGGATTGAAGGCCAGATATCCTTTATTGACTGGATAATATTGTCCCAAAGAATTTCATTTATCTCTCTCAAAGGCTTCTCCAATGTGAGATCCTTTTCTAATGCTTTAACCAATTTTTCCAATCTCTTGATTTCTCTTGATTTGTCAGCAACACTCATTTTGAAAGATCATATCTCTGTTATAAATTGATAAGTTGTAACTTTGTGTGCTGAAGTTTAGTTACTTGAAGTTTCAAGTCATTCATTTGTTTTACTAATTGTTCTGAACTCAAATTTGAAGTGTCTACCTGTGATGACTCTACTGGCTAACATGTTGGTTGACTTGTTGTACCTGTAATAACTACTGCTGTAGATACTGGAACACTGGACTGCTTGTCTTTTAAAGCTCGTTCCAGTTCTTTTTCTGTTTCAATCAGTTGCTCATTCATTTTTAAGAGCAACTCTATCATTTCTTCTTCAGAATTCTTCTTGATTACTTCTTCAGTTTGAGGATGTCTGGAGGCTAGCAATTTCAACTGCTTTCTCAAAGCAACAATGTCATCATCCTTCTTTTTTATTAATGCTTCTATGCCTTTGACATCCTTTGTATTGTGACCCAAACCAATTATTATTTCCTCCAATGTTTTTATCCTGTTATCTTTGGCTTGAGAAGAAGCCTTTTCAAGTTGCAACTGTGTATTGGTGTTCTCCAAAGAGTCCTGTAACTTGTGAGCTTCCATTGCCTTATCAGTCAAAATAGAATAGATCATTTCCCCAGTCTACTTATGTAATTCAATCTGATCTAAAGGATGGATATCCTTTGCTAGGACTTCAAAGTTTGTCCTAATATAATCAGCAGCTGTTTGGGGTTGTTGCACCTTGGGTTTGAAATGGCTCATTAACATTTTTCCTTGTTGGATGTCAAAAGCTGACATCAATCTTTCTTGATTCTTTGGAGCCATTTTCAGATATTGATTATATACTTATATTTTCAGTGGATCGTTCCTGGCCTTAATATTAATAAATTTTTTCTTTATGTCTCCTGTATCTTTGACTGGTGTTTTGAAAGTAGATATTTCAGTACTCTGTTGCTTCTGTAGCTTTTTCCTTTGAGAGGTAGTAGATGCTTCACTGACTGTTCCTGTTTGTTGACTGCCTAATTGTTCTGGTCCTTCACTATCAAGGATTTCATCAATAGACTCTACTTCTGGAGGAGTATTCAATTTCTGTCTCTTGGCCTGAGGCTATTGTGAAGATCCAATGAAAGGGGTAGCAGCTTCAACTTCTCTCCTTTTTCCCTTTTCCACATTTAATGGAGTCTGCAAAATTGACACTTCTATTGGATTGGTTTGAACGGGAGAGATTTGTGCCTGTCCTTGTTCTTTGGATGTCTCTGGTTGTTCTGTCATTGTGAACTTTTCAATTACTTGTATGTCTGGTTCTTTTTCTTTTCCTTTTGATTCGACTGCCACTGCACTGATCTCCTGCAAATGTTGTTGTGAAGTTCCTACTGAAGAAGGTCCTGCTGTCTGTACCTACCCAATAGAGTCCAGGTCAAGTATCTTTTCAAGGTCTTTCATTATATTATCAATATTGACCTGTTCACTATCTTTCTCTACCAAAGTTCCTTCCATCCATTCATCTGTATTTGCATATTGTTCAATTTCTGGCATCCTAAAATGAATGTATGGAGATAATTTGTTTTTCACTCTTCTGTCACAAATAAAGCTATATGGATCATAGGGTGCCCAGTAGAAACTTTTTTGTAATTTGAGGTAGTCTTCTAAGATCCTTTCGGCTTCTTTCCCAGCCTCCCTAGAATTACAAACAAAGGGACCTAATTGGTTCTTTATCCTGAGTTGCACCTTCTTCTTGGCATTTCATAAATGAACTATATCTGAATTGTTCATCTATCTGAAATATTCAAGTGCAAAAAGTCTCATTGGAACATATCTGGGCAACTTGAATGGACACAATTCACATCCATAAATCCTAATTTCAGTTTAACTCTGATATAAATACCAATCTCCCACTTTATATTGTTTTGAGAGTTGAAGGGTTCTCTTGATTTCATTACTAACTCTGGGAGGAGAAATTCTAGTTAACAAAGTGGTTGCTGGTTGTACAAATAGATCAATAAAATCATTGTAGGAGTAAGGAGAATCATAAGAATGATGGGTGATAGCAGACCAAAAGATGACTGATCTAGGGTTTCCTTTAGCATCAAGTTTCTGAATATGGAAAGGAAAACTTTCTGACTGATAGTATATCATGAGATGATATATGAATGAAGAATATTTGAATACTCTCTCATTTCCAAATCTCATGAATTGATCATGGATTTTGTCAGCAATAAAAGATGCAAAATCATATCTAACAGCAGGAGGCTGTCCAGGGGTAAAAATAGACAATAACACTAGGGTCAATTGGTCAACAAACTCACTAGTATTAAAACCCATTATTGAAGATATCATGTTTAAAATGAGTCTGCTTTCATTGGCAAAATAGGTGTGGCCATAAGGGGGAGGTCCTTTAGGCTGATGCTGTGGCAGCATGAAAGTTTGACAAAGACGGTTTAACTCTTCATAGGACAATTGTGTAGACTTCTCAAGTAATTCAGCCATGTGCAGAGGGGTGAGGGCTTGACCATGCTGGAAATGTAGCATTTCATTTATGGATTGAGCAGTTATTGGGAAGAGGACATCTTGACTTGGGGATAAGACTGCTCTTTGGTTAGGATCATAGTTAGCATGGCAAAGATGGATGATTTCAGGGAAAATACTGACTGCTGGGAGAAGGTACATGGGCATATTGGACTCCCAGAGTCCAATTATGTCAGAACCATTCAAATAATTGTCTCTGCAGCGGAAAAATATTCGAAGGGTATTTTCACTAATACCCAGGTCTTTAATTTGAAATTCCATATCAGCTAAAGGTAAATAATCCAATTCTTTGTGAGGGGTATTCAACGTTGCTACGTTTAAAGCCACAGGAACTTCCATTTTTGGTTCTTGTGGATTCAAAAATGGAAATTCAGGTTTTGACGGGAAAAACAGGTGCAATTGCAAGTTTGGGAATATAATTACACTTCTCAGGATTTAGAACTGAACTAGAAATTAATTTTTTAACTTCGTTTCAGTGAAAGAGTACGAAAATCAGGTTTATTACAGAGTTCAGTGGGATTTCTAGGGTAAATGCCTATTTTTCTGAGGATGACACTGGTTTCAAACAGGTACTGGATAGGCGAATGATTTCTTGAATGCTTGACTGCAATTTTCTTCGACGAGACCAAGGTTGGCGAACTTCAGCTTTTGAAATTTGAATTTTTGCGTGGAGGGTGTATTCGTCTGCTGCGTACGAAATGATGAAAAAGACGTGATTTTTTTGTTTTATTGGCAAAGTTAATGGGTGGTGGAATTTTTTGTTATTTTATTGGATGACGTCAACATGGTACAGTGGTCATGTCGCAATCGGAAAGGTGGTAAGTGGTTTTTATCACACTGCTTATGAGGGAAGGCGGTTTTAGGCGGAAGGGCAGCGATGCGATACAATGACTGACACGTAGTACGATACTATTTGAAAACTACTTGGCCATCGCATGTTATCTTTCGTATGCAGATGGCCAGCGAAATGGATGAGGGCCGTAGATCTTTGAGCGGGTGATCTGACGGTCGACGGGACAGGGAGATGGCGGGGGATTAACGGCGCGGGCCTAATGTAATTAACTGTTAATTAAACTCATCAGGCAGAGTTTGATTGGCGGGTTGGATTATTAATTAACCGTGGGGATTAATTAATCTCTTTGTATGGTCGAAGATGAAAAATGCACGGGGATGGACTATTTTCAAAGTTTGGTTTTAATTAAACTTTGGATTTATTTTTTTGTTTTAAACATATATACATATGTTTAAACATTTTTCATAAACCCATTATTAGACGATAATTGAATTAAATTAAACCAATTACCATAGGGGACGGGAATAGAACTAAAGATATATTTTTAGCCAAAAGGGGGTATATTGTGGGTTTTTGATTTGAATAAATAGGAATTAAATACTTTTGGCTAAAAAGTCATAATATAAGGGTTTTGGAGATATTATTATAAAAGGATTTATATATAATAGGACAAGGTGATCTTCATAGGGAGTTAATATATAAATTAGAGTTAATATGACAAGGGAATAATGTAAGCTCAAAATACTTAAATATCACCAAGAAAGTGAAGATTTCAAAAGTAAATGGCATTATTATACTTTCATCACTTAAACTTAGAATAAAAGTGATTTTGAGGGCTTTTCATGAAATATTGAAGGATTTTCCTAAGTAAAATGGGATTTTACTTAGAAAAAGATTTTTGAGAGGTGAATGAATGTGATAATGGATGATTTCAAGTACTTAGCTTTTTTCAATTATTGGGCCGAGGGTTCGGTCCCTCCAAAAGTCAAGGAAATGCCTTGAGCCCCTCTAATCTTCAAATACCTTAGCACTTAGGGGAAATTAGTGAAATGTTTAGGGAAAATGAGAGGGGAAGTTAATAATTTGACTTTGCTTTGCTGTGAACTTTTCCAATGTAGTATTTGCCTTTGTACTTGTGATGAAAGTAAAATTGAACACATTCAGAACCATTATTCATCACATGTAATTCTGCAACAACATCTACCTACCCTGCTTACTTTACCCTACCATTTTCTCTTCTTTATTAGGGTGCACTTAGACTGGAAAACCCTTATCAATCTTCTTTTTGTTTTACATGGCAAATCTATCTATTTCTACACTTATTACATCCAAGGGCTCAGATTAAACTGTTGAGCACCTTTTATTAACTCTACCTATGTACTTATCTGCCAAGATTAAACTGTTTGGTCAGATATTTATTCTCTATTCTACAACATGAAATTGAAAAATGAATGAGTCAAGTTTAAACAGTTTGACTCTTCATAAATTGTGGCAAAAGTTTGACAAGTTGCACACAATTTTGTTTATTACAAAAATGAAATAGTAGTGGCATTTAGACTTGCACACTTTCCTGGTCTATTTTTGTTTGGGGTTCATTTCTTTCACTTTTTTGACCATTTTATTCTTTTCACCCTTTGATTTTTCTTTTAGGGTATACCCTCTTTACATTTTTTAAATTTTTTGATTTTTTGAGAATATGGAAAACCTTTGCAACAAGAAAAGGTATGAACATATTACATAGCTCATCAAGTCAATCATGAAATATGACACCTATTGGTATAGGAGTCTAACACTGGCTCCACTTGGGGATGGCTTTTCCTGGTGAAAAGTCAAGAACAACAGGTCAGATGCCTCAAAATGCCTTTAACTGAACCATGAAATCTTCTTTTTCTGGTAGCTTTATTGTATATATGATAGTGAAACTTCTGAAGCTTAGGGCCTTCACTTCGGGCTTCAACTTCAGCAAGTCACCATCCAATCAAAACTGATGCATTAGAAAGGATATATTATGTACAAGTTAAAAAGTCAGAACATCCTAGTAAATAGGATCAAAGTAGTGTTTTAGCATTCGACCATTGACTGGTCCTTCCTCAGCTTCTGAACCATCCAAATTCTTCAAAAAATATGTGTTATTTCCCTGTAAAGCATGAATGATATAAGGTCCTTTCCATAAGAAATCAAATTTCCCATGTTTCCCTTTATCTTCCCTTCTGGAATCCCATCTCAAAACTTTGTCTCCTAGTTGAAAATATTCTGCTTTAGTTCTTTTGTCAAACATTTTCTTTAACTTTTCCTGCAAAACTTGGGATCGTTGATACACTTCTTGTCTGGTCTGCTGTAAGTGAATTGTTTTATTTATTCTTCTCTGAATATCATTTGGTTCTACTTGAGCCTCCTGAAGTAACTTCATTACAGGAACTCCTAAAGATGATGGAAATCTAGCCTCAATACCATAAACTAATTCATATGGACTGGTCCCAATTGATTTTTTGGTTGTAAGTCTGTCTGCCCACAATGCATTGGTAAGTTTCTTATGCCAATTCTTCTTATTTTCTTCCAATAATTTTTTAATGATGTTAATGAGACTTTTATTGGAAGATTCAGCCAGTCCATTACCCTGAGGATAATAGGCTGTTGAATGACCTAAAGTGATGTGATATCTATTGCAGAAACTAATCATTTTTATGGACTTGAAAGCAACAGCATTATCAGTTATAATTTTTTCCAGACAGGCCAATGATTCTGTAATTATAGGGTTCTCCTAATTTCTTCAGATATACCAAGGCTGATGAAACATTAAGGAAGCTTCAACGGACAAAAATAACAGAAGAGAAATGGTGGGAAGATATGTTAGAACTTTTGTAAAATTTATCCTTATATAAAATTTTGCCTATTTACCAGAGTATAAAGGATAAACAAAGGTTAAAGAGTATCAGTTCAGTTAAAAGTGTATCAGTAAAAACAAAGAGTATCAGTGAAGCAAGTCAATTAGAACAAAATTACTGAAGAGGACAACGAAGAGCTAAAATATAGGTCCAACCTCCAGCACATTCTTGAAAAGAGGGAACAACACAACATCGGTTGCTCTTTGTCTTATCTATGAAACCATCTGTCTCTATTTTTATTGTAACTTATTGGTGATTCATCTTAGATTATATCTCATTTTGTTAAGAGATATTTTGTATGATTTTTTGTATAAATAAGCCCTCAATCGGATTATTGAGGGTGGATTCTTAGACTCTGATGTAACATTGAATATTTTGGAATAAAGAGCTTTGGAGAAATTTTTCGTGGCAAAACTGGACAAGGAATTGAGGTAGAATACTTTTCTCAGGATTCATGTGTCAAATGAAGGATCAATAAGTCATCTCTATCCCATGTTTTGAAGTTTTATATTTTTTTACAATATCATCTGTGTTTCATTATCTTAATATTTAACGAAAAGGATTAAATCAGAAAGTACTTAGGTGTAATCTGATTTCAGTCGTTATTATTCTAAATGTTTTCTTCTAAACTGGTTTAAACAACGAATTCTTAATTGCTCCTGTTTGTCTAGTTCATACATCTTTGGTTATTTAGTAAAGAATACTTAACTGCTCTTTATTGATAATCAATCTATTTCTCTTCTCTTGAATGTGTTGAAAGATTATTTATTGCATTTCATACGTTTGAATTCCATTCCATTCACTTTAGATCTATGATTGTTTCTAGTTTGATTATCTTTCCCTGATAAACCATCTTTTGTTAAAAAACTTAAGCCAGTGCAGCCAATCCTTTGACTCCATTAGCCCAATGGACTGAAACTACTTGATCTTAATCTCAGCTAAAGAATTCCATCAAACCAAACAAAATCAAAACCCCTAGACTTTATAACTAGCCTAATACCTTGCAAAACAAAGCTAAATTTTATAGAGAAAGCCCTCTCTGGGTACAGATTGGCTAGATTATGTACCTGAAGGTTGGTTTGTGGTTACCTCGAACCCCTTTCCTCTTCCAACAACTTCAAGGAAAATCTGAGTGATAACAATATGAACCTAAGTTTCCAAAAAGAATGACTCAAATCTGTTTCAAATTCTGAGTCAAAAAAGAGGTAAATCTGGTTCAAATTAGCTCAAAATCTGAACCAGTTGACAAAGGAAAGACAACTCAAAACAAAATTCAAAACAGAGCTGTAAAAAAGATGAAGGAAATGCCTTGAAAATTCAGATCTTAAACCTTCCTTTTTTATTTAAATTTCTGCAAAATAAGATCTACGTGCAACTTATTTTTTATGCCATAGATCAGCATCAAGTTAGACTGTTCAATCCTGACTTGTATGCTTTTAAATTCCTGTTGTAGAATTTAGTGAATAAAAACTGTTGGATAGTTTAATCCCAACAAATAGTAGATTAGGTAGAGAATCATATGGGCTCAACTGTTTAAACTGATTCCATGGAGAAATAAGGAATAGAAATAGATTAGTTTTCCTGCTTTCAAAAGAATAAAATGTTGTAAAAGAGTTTTCCAATCCAAATGCACTCTAAAGAAGGAAAATTTTTTAGATCTGTAGGATTTGGTAGGTAGAAAGCTTGTTGATGAAATATCCATTGTTTGTATGGCTGCTAACCTGATTTCAAACCAAAAGAAGATCATCCAAAGAAAGAAAGGCAACCCAAAGGATGAGGCACTGATCAGCCTCCCAGAGAATGCATGTCTGAAGTTCTTGATGCCTTCAAGAAGGAACCATCCCCAAGTGGAGCCACTGTTAGCCACTTATAAAAATTTTTATACCAAAAGGTGGCTAAATCATTTTTGGAGCCTTCAAGGAACAAATTTTATTGCAAAAAGTGTTGGCTCTTGAAGACTCTTGAAGGCCTCATGCCTCTATCCAAAATCTTCCCTACTGTGCCCATTTTCTACTTTGGAATTATGCTGATTTCATGAGGAAAAACTACCGCAAAATCATCCATTTCCCCTACTCCTCTATTGAAAAGCTAACCTTCATTCTCCTCACCTTTTCCTCCATAAAACTCTATTTTCATGATTCCCTTTCTTCCATTCATAAAATTCATTTTACATAGTTTAAAACTCAATTTTAAACTGTACCGAAACCCCCAAAACCCTCGAAAAACCAGAAAAAATCATAAAAAATACATATTTTGTATGATAAACGTTTAAGCCCCCTTGGGCCAAAATCATAAACCACTTCCCCCACATGCCCGCGCCCTACAAACCAGGCGCTAACCCCTCGTAGCGCTAATCGCATCGCAAACTCTAAAAATGGTTAGATCAAAAAGACTGAAGTCTCGATTGCGATTAGCCCCTTTTTGTATACGCTTTGGGCATGTTAGATTACATAGAGACCACGGGCCCCGCAGACGGGCGCCAAGCCAGATTAATTCTCTCCCCGCCGGTGCATAGCTTAATTCTCTCCCCACCATCGATCTGATCTGCAAATCGACGGCCCACAAATCGATCGCCCCGGTGGTCCCCACGGTCAATCACTATACAAAATCGGAGTAGTTTTGATCGCACTGCCTTTGAAAGGAAAGCTATTTTCCCCATTTGGTCGCGATCAATGCCACAGGTTGACACGTGGCCATGGGTGGTTTGGAGATACTGCCATCCCCAGGCATTAAAGGTCGACTGTGGGCTCAACGCGATATTGGCGTATGCCATCCGATATGAGGCCAGCTCATCAGACGGTGATCGCACTCAAAAGTAGCTCAAGGGATGAACTAAGCAAAACTAACCTCATATTTGCCTTTTCTTTTCCCATCAAATCCTTCATTATCATGTTTTCCCTTTCTCCCTTAATCAAAACCCCTTTGATAAGGTCTAAGACCATTTATTAGCCTTATCGAAACCCACCAACTCCTTTGAAAATCATTGAAAAATGCCTAAAATCACATTTTCATATTATGGACTTAAGCCCCCTTAGGCTAAGTTTTTAGCCCTCCCTTCCATACGCCCTGGTGCTGGAACCAAGCGCCAGCCTTCCAAGTGCTTATTGCGTTGCCCAATTGTGATTAGACCCTCCTTTTTAACCCTCGGTCATATGTTTCTCCATGCGCCCAAAGGCCTCGCAATCGGGCGCCAAGCCATTTTGAATATTAACTATGTCCGCCGAAAGTTTAAACCTTTGGTTATATATTAAATCTGTTGGATTTTTATTATATTACATTTCTCCACCAGTCCAAAGTTCAAGGCAATCTCCACTATCGATCTGATCCATAGATCGACGGCGTGAAATCTCTCGCCCCAGTGGTCCCCGCCATCCACTCTACCGCAAAGCCACACATCGGTGATCCATCGTACCCCACTTTAAGAGCTGGGTGCATTATTTTGCAGCTGATTCACACCGCTGACTTGTGGTCGGGCACTGCTCATAAACCGGCACACCATCGTGCGTTAAGGATCGGACGTGGACTCGGCGTGATATTGACGTCCACCGTCTGATCTGAGGCCGCTCATCGGATGGTGATTTCTCACTAAAAAATCCCGATGGTTAACCAGGATATGACACGGTCATTGAAACATCTCTGCCTTTGATCTGATCTGTAGATCGACGGCCCATAATTCATTGCCCTGATTCCTCCGCTTCAACTTTTCGCCTCCACTCTTGACCGTCGATTTCTGCACGATCGACGACTCCAATTCAATTTATTTTTCCACCTTTCCTTTGAATTCCTCTGATGAATCTCGACCGTTGGATGATGCCATCCAACGGCCACGCTTCCTCCACGTGCCTTCTAAAGTAGTTAACCTATACATGCAGGATTTTATAAATAGTTGTTTGTATTTTTGCAGGGTTTTATGGTTTTTCCGCTATGACTGAAGAAAATTCTAAGGTGGAGGGTGACGATCCTCTCACCTTCGATTCATAAAAGAAAATCCTTTGCAGGGTTTAAAATTCATGTTTCATCAGTGATTCATGAGGCATTGATGCCATATCATCCCGCACAACCCTGCACACCAGCAAAAAACATAGTAAAACAAGCACAGTTAGAGAAGTATCAGTGCGGAAGACAAAATATATCAGGACAAAAAATTAAAGACAGATCTATAGGGATTACGGCTAAAAATGGATTATCAGAAGCCTGAAACATGGTTTAAAGAAAATCATAAGTGTCTTATCAGACAGAAAGCATACGATGCCACATCGGGGGCTAATTAAAATTCCCCAACCGTCACAGAGCCACCTACAACCTCAAAGAAATCAAAGGAAAGTTGAAGTTATTACCAAACTCAGAGATATTCTGCATCAATACAACTAAAAAATTATTTCAACCAAAGGAACTTATTGTCAGCTGTCAGCAGAAGTTATTACAAGGATAACAAGGAGCCTTGGATTCAAAAAATTATTTCCAGCAAACCAAATAGTTAATATAAGTAATTTAATACAGAAGACACCTTGTAAGATTTTTCATTGAGCCCCCAAAGGCGGAGAAGCCATTTAAGTCTGTATTAATTAGTTTTTGAGATATTTTATCAGATCTCACCCCCTAATTCTTCTATATATACTTCTGAAGAAGATGAGTAAAGGGTTGGTTGATCACTAGTTGTAATATTGTAACTCTCTGAAATAATACATATTCTGTTGAAGTTGAAGAATAAATTGAAGTCTTGGACGCCTTGATGATTTCTTTCCATGCTTGTTACTGTGAAGGCTCTATTATTGGATCCATGAGCTTGGTTTTTGGTGAAGTATTCAAAATTGTTTAGTGTTTTCTCCTGTTTTCATTATGTTCCATGATTTCTTACTACAGTAGGTTTAAAGTTTTAGGTTAAGAAATGACTCCTGGAAGCACCTTAGACCTGTTCATCCTTCACTGTTTCATGTTTTCTTTTGCTAAAGTATTTTAGAGTCTTTAATCTCTCTCTTTAGTCTTCATGCTTGTTTATTTCCTTAATAGTTTGAATAGTTGGTTTCAACATGATTTATGGTTCTCCTTGCTTGTCTGCTGCCACTTTAAAATTGTTATGGAAGTATCCCTTTGTAATTTTCTGTTTACAGTGAGTCAAGGAGTTCTGTTCTAATCTTGCCCTTTGTCCTTACTTAAACAGTTGTCTTAAAGGTCTTTGTAGTTTTAATCATAGATGTGTTAGGTGTTCCCTCTTCTATGACTGCAGTTATCAGTTAATATTTTATGTTTTCTAAGTCATTTGAAATAAAATCTTTGAGGAAATAAGGTGTTCCCCGAATCTTAGATTTCATTTTAAAAGTTGTTTTGAAATCATTGTTTGCTTAAAGGTGTGATTTGTAGAATTCATGGTTAGCCCTGTCTATCAAAAAGCTCTTTATTGTTCAAATTGTGTTTTCAAATTCCCTTTGTTGAGAATTAAACTTCTCTTTTCAAATAATTGATGTCCATCTCATTCCAAAAACCAAAGGATCCTGTGGCAAAATTAGATTTTCCCTCTGATATCCCATATCCATTGATAAGTATGTTATGACCTCTTTTTGACTCCATTTCCCAATGAAACAGATGTTCCTCCATTCTATATATCTTTCCTAGGTCTTTCATGTTCTGTTGTATCAATCCGACCAAACAAACAAACAAACACCTGCACTTAATAACTAGTCTAAAATCCATACTCTAAGCACACAAGATAAACCTTTGCAAACAAACATTCGAGAGATCCCTCTCTGAGAACAGGAGGACTAGATCCTGGGACTCTAAAGATTGGTTCTGATGTTGCCTTGTCTTTTGATTTTCCAAACTATCAAAACACGGGACACCAACATAATGGCGATCACGGTGGGACATTAAGTAAAATCTTCAAAACGAAACACTCACTATCTAGTATAACATGAGCAACCTCCCTCAAGCACTACCAATCAATGGTAATCATGATAGGACCTTTTGAATCAGTGACAAACTAAGTAACCCTTAGGATTCTCATAAAGCCTTATCAAACCTTGAAAGATTCAGTTACCAAGCCATAAGAGTGAAATTTGTACGATTTGACACCCTAGCTAAGTGTTAGGTCAAATTTAGCACACTCTCATAACCTATAAAACCAGAATAACTCAGAAAAACCAAAAAACATTTCAGTTTGGCTTCACAAATAAACATGGTGGTGGAACCATCCAATATCTTACCTTCATAAAAGCTAAAAAGTTTCCACCTGGCGACTCCACTAGCCCCAGTAGGCCTATTACTCATCTAGGTTCCCAGGTCTCTTTAGGACTGTGTTAACCAACTTTGAAGAAGTTTAGGAGCCTAGTCCCTTACTAGATAAGACATCGTGAGAGGTAAAAATTCCAAAAAACAGCCCTTAAAACCTCAACCTCTCTCATTTTTTGAAAAACAGTCTGGCTTCACATAGGATCAACACTAGATCCCATCGAGACCCAAATCCTCCTTTAATCATTGACAATCCTAAGAGAATTATGTGGCAGACTTCTGACTCTAGAAAATCAGCTGTTAATAGGAGCCTCTTAAGAACAATTTCCGTCCCTGAAAACCTTGTTGTCCTAGAGGATTCACACTTTGATTTACATCATACACAGAACATCTTTAGAACTAGATCTCAAGGTGATTTAAACGAGACTGATCTTAACTTTGTAGATTTGCAACAGAGCTTTAGTAGAGAAGCCTTACCTTCCACTCCTCCTAATTCCCAGCTTCTTCATCACTTTAGTCTTTTCCATAACAAGTCTGCTCAAAATCAGTTTGTTGGCCCAAGTATTTCTTCCACTCCAATTCATACTACCATTGTTCAAAACACTCCTGTTCAACCCACTTTTACTCTTGTAAATCCACCCTTATTTCCAACCATGGCAACATGGTATGCCCCATTAGTGTTACCACAACCTCTACTTCCCTTACCAAATGATTACCAATCTAAAATCCCTCACTTCACTGGAAAAGAGTCTACAATAGCCCAACATCATGTAGATAGGATGGAAGATGCATTTGATTACATGGAGATAGAAGAAGAAACTGTGAATATGAGGATCTTCGCTCAAATTTTAGGAGGAGATGTAAAGAAATGGTTTAAAAACTTACCTCCTAACAGCATAAATGATCTCGCTGCCTTGCATCAAACATTTATCAACAAATGGGAACTCAAAAGGAACCCTCTCCAAATACTAGCAGAGTATAGTAGCCTCAAGAGAAATAAAGGGGAGAGTGTCCATGATTACTCCACTAGGTTCAATAGCATTTACAATGCTCTCCCACCTCACATGAAACCTCCCCAAGGCATGGCCTTGGTAAGGTATCCCGAAGGCCTTGATGCTAAAATGACTTATGAATTAAGGGGGAGAGATTACTTAACCTTGGAAGACATGCAGAAAGGAGCTTTGAGTGTAGAAGCAAACATAATCGAGAAAAGAAATAGGTTGAGATTAGAGAAGAGGGTAACTTATAATGATGACCTACTACCCTCAACCTCAGCTTCTGACACAAAAATTGACAACCTAGTGAAGGTGATGGAGAGGATGCTTGAAAATATCAATTTAAATGAGAGACTTCCACCAAGAGAACCTCAAAACAATCAAAACAGAAATAGAAATCAGAATTATATAAGAGAAAACAATCAAGACAAGAAAAAGGAAAGCAACCAACAGATTAGACCTCCCTTCCAATAGAACTATGTAGATCAATATGAGGAAGATACGGAGTTGGAAAGGTTGGAAGAATCTCATGTAAACTTTATTGGATCAGACAGTGGGGATGATGTTTTCCTCACTAAGGAAGAACACGGTTTCTTCTCTTATGATCAAAATACGAACACCTATGAATATTTTGATGACTATAGATTGGGTTTTGAAATTTCAATCATGGAGGTACACAAACAGTATGATCTTAGGAGCAAGGGAAGCATAGATAATTCAAAGGATAAGAACACTAGCACTGCTGTCAAGAAAAACGCAGAAAACCAGCCCAAAAGGACAGCAGAGAAAACCAACATTTTGGCCAAGAAACCAGACTTAAACAAAGACAAAAGTGTCCAGCCAAATGTTGAACAGAGCACCCCTAGCACTTCAGCTAGTGGTCCTAATAAAATTGTCCCAATTACCAGTCCAAACAAGGTTCAGCAAATCAAAGTTGCTGAAAAGAATTCAATTGAAAAGACAGATGTAAATATCAACAAGTCAATTATTCCTTTCAGCCTTGAGGGAGAGATTGCCAAGATAAAAATTTCCATTCCCCTAGTTGAACTAGTAACCCAAGAAGTGTACAATAACCAAGTTTTGAAAGCTTTGAACTTAGGAACTGATACTGACGCCTTGAACTTGACAGATGATAAACCTGAGTTGTTGTTTGGTCCTGAAGTTGAAGTAAAATACCAAGAAGGGGTTGTCCCTCCCTTCTATGTTAGCTTGAACATACACGAGAAAATTTTACACAATGCCATGTTAGATTCAGGAGATTCACACAATCTAATGCCCAAGGTGGTAATGGAGAGCTTAGGCTTAGAGATTACTAAACCATACAAATATTTGTATTCCTTTGACTCAAGCAGAGTCAAATGTTTGGGTTTAATCAAAGATTTATGTGTTAATTTAGCTCAAATCCCTGCTAAGAGTCTAGTAATGGATATAGTTGTAGCTGACATTCCCCCTAAGTATGGCATGCTCTTATCAAGATCATGGGGAGCCAAACTTCAGGGAAGCCTTCAAATGGACATGTCTTATGCCACCATCCCTGTTTTCAACCAAAACAGAAGACTATACAGGGAATCTCACATGAAGTACATGGTGAGTAACCTAGACAAACCAAACAACACTCCAATCTACTCTATTCAATCAAGTTTAGATTCCTTTATATTATGTAACGAAGATGAAATCACCCAACCAGATAAGGAAAACATGCACCCAATCAGTTCACCAGAACAATCAAATCTTCCCTTCGATCAAATTCAAAACATTGACAATCAACAACCACAAGAAAATGAAAATGAGGCAAATGTACTTTGGACAATAAAATTTGATGGATCCTGTAACAAAACAAGTGCAGGGGTAGGTGTTTGGATCCAAAATACGAATCAAATTTTTTCATACAAATTGGATTTCCCATGCACTAACAATATCGCTGAGTATGAAGCCCTTCTCCTAGGCTTACAATTGCTTAAACAATTAGAAGCCCAAAAGATATCCATCCTAGGGGATTCTGAACTTATCATAAAATAAATCAAAGGAGAATACTCAGCTAGAAATCCAAGGCTTAGGGAATATCAGAACGCTGCCCTTGATTTATTAAAAACCTTCGAAAAATATGAACTCATTTTCATCCCCAGATCACTGAATCATCTAGAAAATGAACTTGCCTTCAATGCCAGCAACTGCCAAATACCTAAGATAAATGAACGACTCAGTGTAAAGGTAAAACACAGGCCTGTTGTGCCTGATAACGAGGATCACTGGCAATTTTTTGAATCTGACAAACACATAGATGATTTCTTGAAATCAGAAAATGATTTCACCATACCAATATCAGAAACCAGCCATGAAGAAAACTGTTTGTATATTGAACAAATCCCAGAAGTTGGAATGAAATATTCTGTTGATATAAATCATTATTAGAATCCTTTTGAACCAGAGATAACTGATAACAGACCAAGAATACTTGGAGGTTTTACAATGCAAAAATGACCAAATTCCAAGAGGTCTCACACCTTTAGAACACCTTTTCGATTTCAACGATGTAGCCAAAGAACCGAGAATGGAGCCTATGGAAACCAACATGGAAGAGCATAACATAGGCAATCTAGCAGAACCCAAAATGATAAAACTATCCAGCACTCTCCCAGCTCACATAAAATCGCAATACATAGAGTTGTTCAAAGAGTTTAAAGATGTTTTTTCTTGGGGATACAAAGACCTGAAATCTTATGATACTAGCATCATCCAGCACAAGATTCCCCTAAAGGAAAATCAAAAGCCTTTTAAACAAAAACTAAGGAGAATAAATCCTCTCTTACTACCTTTAGTTAAGGCAGAAATTGAAAAAATGCATGATGCTGGAATCATAGTACCCATTAGATTTTCAGAGTGGGTATCAAACTTAGTTTCTGTTAGAAAGAAAACAGGGGAAATCAGGCTCTGTATTGACTTCAGAAATTTAAATAGAGCCTCTTTAAAAGAAAACTACCCCTTACCCAAGATGGACCATATACTTCAAAGGGTAGTTGGGTCAAGAAGGATTTCTCTCTTAGATGGGTTCTCAGGTTACAACCAGGTGTTAGTGCTCCCAAGTGATCAAATCAAAACTGCTTTTACCACACCTTGGGGCATCTTTATGTATGTCAAAATGCTTTACAGATTAATGAATGCAGGGGCCACCTTCCAAAGGGCCATGGACATAGCCTTTCTGAAGATATTGGCTATTTCATAATTATTTACCTTGATGACATAACTGTCTTTTCAAAAACTGATGAAGAACATTTGACTCACTTAAGAAACGTTTTTGAGAAGTGTAGAAAATTTGGCTTGTCATTGAATCCAAAGAAGACACTCTTTGGTCTCCAAGAAGGTAAACTTCTTGGACATATAATTTCAGAAGAGGGAATCAAAATAGACCCTACAAGGATAGATGAGATATTGCAGATTCGCTATCCAAGGAGCCTCAAAGAATTGCAATCTTTCATCGGAAAGATTAATTTTCTAAGGAGGTTCATTCCTAATCTTGCTGAGTTATTAAAAAAAATTACAAACATGCTTAAGAAAAATGTCGGTGTAAAATGGAATTTACCAGCTAAAAAATCATTTGAACTGGTCAAACAAGCTCTTACTCAAACACCAGTCCTGATTAGTCCAGATTTCACCCAAGAATTTTATATCTTTTCTTTTGCATCCGAGCATACCATAGCTGCAGTATTACTTCCAAAGAATGACTTGGGGCAAGAACAACCAATATATTTCTTTATTAGGGCCTTAAGAGATGCTCCTCTCAAATACAACATCATGGAGAAGCAAGCCTTAGCATTAGTGAAAGCATTAAAAGACTTTAGGGTCTATATTTTACACTCTCACATAATTGCTTTTGTTCCACATACTGTTGTCAAGGACATTCTAAGTCAAGACCCTGATGGTAAAAGGGGAAAATGGATTGCTACTATTCTTGAGTATGACTTAGAGATCAGGCCCACCAAACTAGTTAAAGGGCAAGGATTAGCAAAACTTATGGCTGAGTCTAACTTCCAATCACTAGACATGAATATGGTAGATGTATTGAAAGAAATAGAAGAATCTACTGCTCCTTTTATTCAAGAAACATTTCTGAATTCTCCTTGGTATGCTGACATTATTTATGTGCTTTTATATTTAAATTCCCCCCCTTCTTTGTCTAAAACTAAAGCTAGATTTTTGAAACAAAGGGCTTTGAGTTTTTGCATCCTAGATGGGGTGTTATATTGGAAAAATGTTGTTGGAATTTTACTTAAATGTTTACTTGAAGATTATGCAGGAAAAATCATGCATGAGTTGCATGACGGAGAATGTGGAGGACACCTATACTGGAAGGCCACAACAAACAAAATTCTTAGATCAGGTTACTATTGGCCTACCCTTTTCCCAGACACTCAGAAGTTGGTCATGTCTTGCCATAAGTGTCAAATCTTTGATGGCAAAAGAAAACTCCTTCCCTTACCCTTACATCCTATCAAAGTTGAGGCACCTTTTCAACAATGGGGGTTGGACTTCATTGGGGAAATCCATCCATCCTCCTCAGCTCAACATAAGTGGATCCTCACGGCCACTGACTTCTTTACCAAGTGGATAGAAGCTATGCCCTCCAGAAATGCTAATGACTTTGTCATTATCAAGTTTCTTGAAACAAATATCCTATCCAGATTTGGTTGTCCCAGGAAAATCGTAACAGACAATGTTGCTGCTTTTAAAACTAAAAATATGGTTGACTTCTGTTACAAATACCACATAACCTTGGGCCATTCCACTGCTTACTATCCCCAAGGAAATGGATTAGCTGAATCTTCCAACAAGAGCTTCATCAATATCATTAAAAATTTGTTGGAACAAAATCATAAATCATGGCACAGTAAATTGGTTCATGCCTTATGGGCTGATAGGTTAACTACAAATAAATCAATAAATATGTCCCCCTATCAGCTATTTTATGGCATGGACGCAGTTTTTCCCACCTCGTTGGGAGTGCCAGACATGAAGCTCCTTCAAGAATTGCAGGTTGAAGAGAATGATAGGCAGAGGAGAATCAATCAAACCATCCATTTGTTGCATACCAGAGAAGAAGTTTATGGAAGAACACAGTTAATCCAAGAAAATATGAAGAAGCTATTTGATAAGAGGACTAAGGCAAACAATTTCCAAGTTTGAAATGTTGTTCTTAAGTGGGATTCAAGGAGAGAAGAGAAGGGAAAACATGGCAAGTTTGAGAACTTGTGGAAAGGGCCCTATATTATTCACGCTGAGAGGGGTCACAATGCATTTTTATTAAAAGAATTGAATGGAGAAGATCTATATGGATGTCCTGTCAATGGCAGGATGGTAAAGCATTACTTCTGCCGAGAGTCTTGAGTTTAAAGCATTTTATTTTTCATTTTAAAGATCATAGTCTAGACATTGCATTCAAAGTTGGAAAAATCAAAAAATAAAAAAACAAAGAAAAGAAAGAAAAGAGGGCAGATTGTAAAACACAAGAAAGGTATGGCCCCATACTAAAAAAGAGAAACAAATTCTGAAAGTGTGCAAGCCCAAATGCCACTCCTAAAAAACACACTTCTAGTTAGTCAAACAGCCCAATCTTGACTAATTAGCTTTAAATTTTCTGCTAATAGAATAGTGAATTCGATTTGCCAAACTGTTTAATCTTGGCTCATCAGTAGATAGTTTAGGATAGAAATTAAAGGTTCAAAAATGCTTAAAATATGAACCTGGGTTTCCAAAGAGAAAATGACTCAAAATCTATTCCAAGTTCTGATTCAAAAGATGTAAAAATTTGGTTATGATCAGCTCAAAATCTGAACCAGTAAGCAAAGGAAAGAAAGCTCACAAAAGAGTCAAAATAGAGCTGAAGAAAAGAGGAAGGAAATGTTTTAAAAATCTCAGATCTCAAACCTTCCATTTTTGTTTTAAATTTTCTGCAAAATAAATGTCTATGTGCAGCTTGTTTTTATGCCATAGATCACAGCAAGTCAAATAGCTCAATCTTGACTTGACTATTTTTTAAATTTATGTTTTAGAAATTAGAGAAAAAAATTCTGTTGGACAATTTAATCCCAACAGATAATAGATTAGGTAGAGAATCATATGGGCTCATCTGTTTAATCTGAGCCCATGGAGAAATAAGGAGTAGAAATAGATTATTTTTCCTGTTTTCAAAATAATAAAATGTTGTGAAAGAGTTTTCCAATCATGGTGCACTCTGATGAAGAAAAAATGTTAGAACAGTAGGATTGGGTAGGTAGAAAGATTGTATTGATGAAGATCTGTTTTTTTTATGGCTGCTAATATATTTCAGATCAAAAGAAGATCATCCACAGAAAGAAAGGCAGCCCCATGGATGAGGCATAGGTCAGCCTCCCAGAAAATGCAAGTCTGAAGTTCTTGATGCCTTCAAAAAAGGCACCATCCCCAAGTGGAGCCACTGTTGGCCACCTATAAATTATTTTATATCAAGTGGTGGCTAAATGATTTTGGATAGCCTTCAAGAAACAATTTCACTTGCTAAAAAATTTTGATGCTTAAAGTCTTTTGACAATATCCTATCCTTTGGATAATTGTCACTGCTTTTCCCCCTTTTCAACTCAGAAATCCTGTTGATTCCCAAGAAAGAATACTGTTGCAACCACCATTTTCCTTTTCCCCCTTCTGCCAAAACTAACCTCATCTTTGCCTTTTATTTTCCCATGAAATCCTTCATTATCATGTTTTCCCCTTCTCCCTTCACCAAACCACTTTGATAAGGTCTAAGACCCTTTCTTAGCCTTATCGAAACCCACCAACTCCTTTGAAAATCATTGAAAAATGCCTAAAATCACACTTTCATATTATGGACTTAAGCCCCCTTGGGCTAAGTCTTTAGCCCTCCCTTCCATACGCCCTGGTGTTGGAACCGAGCGCCAGCCTTCCAAGAGCTTATCGCGTTGCCCAATTGCGATTAGCCCCTCCTTTTTTAACCCCCGGTCATATGTTTCTCCATGCGCCCAAAGGCCTCGCAATCGGGCGCCAAGCCATTTTGAATATTAATTATGTCCGTTCAAAGTTTAAACCTTTGGTTATATATTAAATCTGTCATCTTTTATTATATTATATTTTTCTGTCGGTCCAAATTTCAAGGCGATCTCCAACCATCGATCCGATCCACGGATCTACGGTGCGAAATCTCTCACCCCGGTGGTCCCCGCCATCCACTCACCGCATTGCAAAACCGCGTGGTATCCATCGCACCGCTTTTAAGAGCGGGGCGGTAATTTTTATTTTGTAGTGATTCCATACACGCTTGATGCGTGGCACAGGTGCTGTTCATAAAACCGCCGTCCATCGCACGTTAAAGATCGGACGTGGAATCGGCACGATATTGACGTCCACCATCCGATCCCGAGGCCGCTCATCGGATGGTGATCGCTCCCACCGAAGAAGCCTGGCGAGTTAACTAGGATATGTCGCGGTAATTGAAACATCTTTTGCCGTCGATCCGATCTGCGGATCAGACGACCCATAATTCATCGCCCTAATTCCTCCACTTTGACTTTTCGCCTCCACTCTCGACCGTCGATCTCTGCGCAATCGATGGCTCCAATTAAATTTATTTTTCCGCCTTTCCTTTTTAATTCCTTTGATGAATCTCGACGTGCTTCGTCCACGTGCCTTTTGAAGCGCTTAACCTATACATGCAAGATTTTATAAATAGTTGTTTTTATTTTTTTGCGGGGGTTTTATGGTTTTTTACGCTATGTATGAAAGAAAATTTGAAGGCGAGAGGGTGACGATCCTCCCGCGTTCGATTCATGAAAGAAAATCCTTCGTAGGGTTTAAAATTCACGTTTCATCGGTGATTCATGAGGCATTGATGCCATATCATCCCTGCACAAACCACACACCAGCAAAAAACACGAGTAAAACAAGCACGATCGGAGAAGTATCGGTCATGAGGGACAAAATATATCGAGACAGAAAATTAAAGATAGATCTATAGTGATTATGGCTAAAAATGGATTATTAGAAGCCCTGAAACACAATTTAAAGAAAATCATAAGTGTCTTATCGGACGAAAGCATACGATGCCACATCGGGGGCTAATTAAAATTCCCCCGGTGTCACAAAGCCACCTACGGCCTCAAAGAAATCAAAGAAAAGTCGAAGTTATTACTAGACTCGTAGAATATTTTTCATCAATACGATTTTGAACAATTATTTCAACCAAAGGAAATTATTGTCAGTCTGTCAGCTGAAGTTATTACAAGGATAACAAGGAGCCTTGAGTCAACAAATTCTTTTCAACAGAAACCTAATAGTTAATATAAGTAATTTAATACGGAAGACACCTATGTAAGCTTTTTTCATTGAGCCCCCAAAGGCCAAGAATCCATTTAAGTTTGTATTAATTAGTTTTTGAGATCTTTTATCGGATCTCACCCCCTCATTCTTCTATATATACTTCGAAGAAGATGAGTGAGGGGTTGGTTGATCACTAGTTGTAATATTGGAACTCTCCGAAATAATACATATTCGTTGAAGTTGAAGAAGAAATTGAAGTCTTGGATGCCCACGATGATGTCGTTGCATGCTTTTTACTCGTGAAGGCTCTATTATTGGATCCATGACCTTGGCTATTGGTGAAGTATTCTAAACTATTTAATGTTTTCTCCTATTTTCATTCTGTTCCATGATTTCTTAGTACGGTAGGTTGAAAGTTTTAGGCTAAGAAATGAATCTCGGAAGCACCTTAGACCTGTTCATCCTTCAATCTGTTTCATGTTTTCTTCTGCTCGAAGTATTTTAGAGTCTTTAATCTCTCTCTTTAGTCTTCATGCTTGTTTATTTCCTTAATAGTTCGAATAGTTGGTTTCAACATGATTTATGGTTCTCCCCTGCTTGTTATCGCCACTTTAAAATTGTTATGGAAGTCTCCCTTTGTAGTTTTTTGTTTACAATGAGTCAAGGAGTTTTGTTACGATATTTCCCTTTGTCCTTACTTAAAAAAGTTGTCTTAAAGGTCTTTGTAGTTGTAATCATAGATGTGTTAGGTGTTCCCTCTTCTATGGTGCAGAGTTATCGTTGAATATTTTATGTTTTCTAAGTCATTTGAAATAAAATCTTTGAGGAAATAGGGTGTTCCCCGAATCTTAGATTTCATTTTAAAAGTTGTTTTGAAATCATTGTTTGCTTAAAGGTGTGATTTGTAGAATTCATGGTTAGCCCCGACTATCAAAAAGCTCTTTATTGTTCAAATTGTGTTTTCAAAATCCCTTTGTTGAGAATTAAACTTCTCTTTTCAAATCATTGATGTCCATCTCATTCCAAAAACCAAAATATCCCATGGCCAAGTTATATTTTCCTCTGATATCCCATATCCATTGATAAGTATGTTATGACTTCTTTTTGACTCCATTTCCCAATGAAACAGATGTTCCTCCATTCTATATATCTTTCCTAAGTCTTTCACGTTCTGCTGTATCAATCCGACCAAACAAAGAAACAAACACCTGCACTTAATAACTATTCTAAAATCCATACTCTAAGCACACAAGATAAACCTTTGCAAACAAACATTCGAGAGACCCCTCTCTGAGAATAGGAGGACTAGATCCTGGGACTCTAAAGATTGGTTCTGATGTTGCCTTGTCTTTTGATTTGCAAAACTATCAAAACACAAGACACCAACACCCACCATCAATTCTTTCAGTTTTCAAGTTGCAACAAAACTTACTATTTTTAGCAGTCTTTTGGGTCCTGAACTTCGAAGCCGTTTTGAGGCCCTAAACGATGTTTTTTGGGAAAACGGAGAGCAACATGGGTGCATGGACTAATGTTGCTCATTCAAAAGTTATACTATTTGGACAAATATTTCTAACAAGCTATTGAGCATGTCAAACGGAGATTGGATGCCAAAGTTA